>JARQTI010000066.1:0-113912 GCA_030142655.1 Trachelus tabidus
TATACGTGTAGCTTCACTAACAGGGTGACTGCCCATATATGACTACTCGAATTAATATGCTCGACCCGACCAAAGGAGTAAGATAAGTAAGACAAGCACAGTGTAAAGAGGGAGAGAACAAAGTGAAACGAGAAGTTATAAAGCAAGATAGAATTTAAAACGTTAAAAAGTATAAAAGTAAGGAATGGGAGTATAAAAGTAGAGAAGAAATAAGGAAAGAGATAAATCAGAAAGTAAAGAATCAAATATAAAGAAATGAGGGGGCAAAGAAGAAATGAATATAAAACTAGAAGGTTGGAAATGGATAAGAGGTGTTATTCCAAGAGACCAGTATAGGAGACCGGCTCGAGGAAGAATGAGCGCTCCGAGACCGGGCGCTGCCTCGAGCGCTCCCCCCACTCTCCGCCTGCTCCCGCTCCCGGAGTCCTGCGCGACGAATTTTGCGCACACAATTTTGGGCAACTTCCAGTACTTCTAAATATTAGTTAATTAATTATTTTCATGTTCCGAATGCCTAATTTATTTACGATTTAGTGCAAAATGTAGAAAAAGTAGGAATTATAAGGGAGCGAAATGGGCCCCTCCTCGCCCATTTCCGTGAGGTCCTGCCTCTCCACAAGGGAGCAACGACCCCTCCGTGGTCCCATAGGGGACCGTGTTTGTTTTTTATTCAGGAACACCCCTGAGTCCTGCGGCTGTCGCGCACAAGACTTGTGGGGAAAAATCTCAGGAAAGGAAGGAAGTCGGGTCGAGTGACAAGGAACAGGCAAAAGGGGTAAGGTAAGTTAAACGCGAAAGGCTGCCCCCCGTCAAGGATTCGCCGCAATGAAAGACCACGGGCGCAGCACCCGACGGCGTCCTTGCGAGCACCGCCAGGTCGTCCCGAGGGACGATATTCAATGCTGCAACCTTCGTTCCTTCTCACCGAGTAAGCTCAGTGAGTTCGACTGAAGAGGCGTCGTCCGCCGCCGGTGGCGGTCCCCGTCAGCCATTGATCCCCGCGAAAATTTGCGATGGCAAGTTAAAGAATTGACCAATCACAGACATTTCTACTTGTAAGGAATATTTGGGATTGGTCAATTCCCTTACATCAGTTTTAACTAAATCATTTTAATGTCCATTTTCTCCGATGTTAATCGAAGTTTAAATTCTGGTTATCCAACCTTAAAATGATTATTAAAAAATTGAACCAAACTTAAATCACACCGGAGGAAACGGGCGTACGACCGTCGTATAAACGTAGTCATTGATATTTTTGAAGGTTTGGCCGCGTTCATATGAATTCGGTTGACCAATAGTAGATAAGCAGGCACTACCGAACCTATAAAATCTTCATGTCGAATATTAAAATAGCGACAGCCACGTCCTGCGCGCCACGTCCGTGTTGCCATACTTGCCGTATTCTTTACCGGTAAACAGTTTAAAGGCGAGCTCGAGTTTGGCGAATTTCTTTAGGAATATTAAGGTTAAGCTGAAAGTATGGCTTGTGGCACGTTTCGTGCATTAGTATCGTTAGCGGTGGTGCTTTTGGCATCTCGGGCAATCACTTTGGCAGTTCCAAATGCAAAGGTGGAACCGGAGCTGGTCCTGAAGAATGTGGAAAGGACCATTGACCTGCAATCTCAACTCACCAAGATCACCACTAAGCTGGTTTTAGAGAATGGTGGAAAAGTTCCGGTGCGCAGCTTTCTTTTCGCTATAGATGATAAGCAGAAGGAAGGACTCAGTTACATTGGAGCTCATACCAGAGAGGCTGGACGTGCTGCTCTGAAGGTTTCGAAGAGTGAAGTAAAGGAACATCCTGATAAGCTTTTTTATCAGATTGAACTTAAGGACTCTTTGCCGCCAGGGCGATCGGTTTCTGTTGAAGTTGAAGTTGTTTCGACGCATGAGCTTGTGCCTCATCCTAAAGAGATCATTCAGAAAGAAAAGCAACTGGTACGCTACACTGGAAATCTTTACTTGTACTCACCATATCCTGTCCTTAAGCAGTCTACTACGGTTGTACTTCCATCTCGTAATATTGAGAGCTATACCAAGGTTAAACCTGTGTCTCAAACTGAATCCACCATCACCTATGGACCATATGATAAACGTGCTCCATTTTCTTCGGAGGAGCTTGCTGTGCACTTCGAAAATAACAGTAAATTCCTCACTGTTACAAGGCTTGAGAGAGTTATTGAAATCTCACACTGGGGCAACATTGCTATAGAGGAAACAATTAATCTTCTTCACACTGGTGCTCTTTTGAAGGGATCATTTTCGCGTTATGAATATGCACGTGAATCCAAGTCTGGAGAAGCTAGTGTACAGAGCTTTGATACAATTTTACCAGCTGCCGCCTCTGATGTCTACTACCGGGATGAGATTGGCAATATCTCGACATCCCATGCCAGAATTAAGAAAGACTCTGTAGAACTCAACCTAAGACCACGATTTCCATTGTTTGGTGGATGGAAAACTCGTTATACAGTCGGATATAATGTGCCTAGTTATGAATACCTTTTTCATTCTGGTGATCAGTATACTTTGGAGATGAGACTTCTGGACCATGTGTTCGACGACATGGTAGTGGACGAACTGATCGTGAAAATCATTCTGCCAGAAGGATCTCGTGATATTGAATTAAGTTTACCTTATGCAGCTACTCGTCTGCCAGACAGTCTTCACTACACATATCTGGATACAACTGGTAGACCAGTGATCTCAGTGACAAAGAAAAACTTAGTTGAAAACCACATTCAAAACTTCAGGCTTCGATATACATTTCCAAGGTTACTTATGCTTCAGGAGCCACTATTAGTGGCTGTGGCTTTGTACCTTCTTTTCCTGATGGTTATTGTTTACGTTCGTCTAGACTTCTCCATCGATAAGGATGAAGCGTCTGAGAGTAAGTTGCGTATAGCAGGGCAGTGCGAAAAAGTTCTAGCTGCTCAGGATCGTCGAGTGAGCTCCTACAATGACCTGGATGATCAGCTTGTATACTTAAAAGCTAACAAAGATGCTAATGCATTCCTTACTGCAGTGAAGAGTATCAACCAAGAGTACAAAAATGCAACCAGTGCTATCGCTGAACTTGCTCAAAAACTAAAAGCAGAATCTAGTGACGTTTATGAGCGTGTTATGGAATTGCAGCGGTATGATCGTATTCTTAAAGATCTGTATAATCAGCAGCAAACTCTCTATGTGGACAAATTGGTTCCGGGTAAGATTGGAAGACAGGCCTTTATCGAAGCAGAGGCTGCTATTTCCAAGAAGAAAGAGGAATGCGTAGAGAAGATCAATGGCATTGTCAAATCTTTGCAATAGTCATTAGATCCTTACTATAAAAATTATTTTCACAAGGTTTATCATCCCAGTCCATAAACAGGATACTCCTGGGGTATGCTTGTGATGAAGAAATTCTTCTAGGAATGGCAATGATGCCAAAATTTATAAAATACTTCGACTGTCGTACTTCACTTTCGATTGTTATGAAACACATTTACGTACTAATGGCTAGGACAACTATTGCTTTACTCTTTCAACTTTGTAATAAAGAAGTATTATAAGTAGCATTGAAAATATTATTTATATCCTGAAATCACTTAGCATTCTATAGAACCCAGTAAAATAAGCAATACAATAAACAGTAGACAACGTTGAGATTAAAGGGAACGAATTTACTATATCATCATTTAAAGAAGATATATAAGTTATTATACTACATCTTCTTTCTTGGCTTTGTAAATATTTATAGCTAGTGCTTACATTAGCTAAAGAAATATCGAAGAATTTAAATTTTCAAAAATATCTTAATTCGTTGGTTCCTCATTAGAAATTCATTGTATATAGCGTACTTTGCATATAACGATGGGATTTTAAGAGAATTGAATGCGTTTAGAGTATGCCAAATTATTTCATTTGACATGGCGTTATTGAAGTCTGCCTGCGCAAAGTGACACTTCCACTCGGAATGGTATCCCTACTTGGAGCATGTGTCAAACGAACCGCCGGTTAAACGGACACCTGCTAGCCTGCTGTCGACTTAGTTTTCAGTGGCCTCGCTCTTCATGGTGAATTTATACTGGGAGCGAGGATGACGAATTTACGTAAATTCATAGGTACGTCAAACTGTAATGAAATTTTTAATAAAAGTACATATTTTGTCAGTTTTTATATTGCGAATTTCGATTAAGGTTATGTTACTTAATGGCCCGACCGTTTGAAATAGTGTCTCTGCAATAATTGTCACAGATATTGGGGCCAATTTGATTGATCCTATGTACCAAGGAATATATCATGGATCTAGAAAGCATCAGGCAGATCTACAAAATGTATTAGAACGATCATGGAGTAACAATCTCTCCAAAATTATTATAACTGCTGGTAGTATCGAGGAGAGCAAGAAAGCTCTTGAATTAGCTAAAACTGATGGTACGTCATGATTCTTCTATTCGTCTTAGATTGAGTCCTAATGTGGTACTTCTAGTTTTTGTTTATTGCAGAACGATTATTTTCTACTGTTGGTTGTCATCCAACAAGGTGTAACGAGTTTGAAGAATCTGGTGATCCTGAGGGATACCTCAAATCATTATGCGACCTAGCTATCGAAAATCGGGAAAAGATAATCGCAATAGGTGAAATGGGTCTGGACTATGATCGATTACAATTTTGTTCCAAGGATACTCAGAAGAAGTATTTCGAAATGCAGCTCTCTATGTGTTCCAAGTTGAAACTTCCAATGTTTCTTCACTGTAGAAATGCTGGCGATGACTTTGTACAAATACTCAGGAAATATAAGGATGAATTAACAGCTGGCGTTGTACACTCCTTCGATGGAAATCCAGAGGATGCCAACAGCATACTTCAACTTGGACTGTACATAGGTATTAACGGCTGGTAGGTAAAATCTTGTTTCTGGAACTGGATTTTTTTTCTTTGGTAGGACAGACCACTTGATTTCGATGCAACATGTATTTCAGTTCGCTTAAAACTGAAGACAATCTGTTCTCGGTAACAACGATACCATCCGACCGTCTTATGATAGAAACTGATTGTCCCTGGTGTGAAATAAGGCCAACACATGCAGCAGCAAAACATGTAATTACACATTTTCCATCAGTGAAAAAGGAAAAATGGCAGCCAGACCGAATGGTTAAGGGTCGAAATGAGCCATGCACCATAGTGTAAGTGTTAACAATTTGATTAGATTGTGGTAAAAGTAATATTAATAATATAAAAAGAATAAAGATGTTTAGATGAAAAAAAAGTTAAAAATGTATTGATTGATTCTGTATGGTTGCAGCCAAATTTTGGAAATACTGGCACGCGTTAGAGACGAGGAGGAAGAATACCTGTGCAACCAAATATACAAGAACACGATGAAGCTTTTCTTCCCACACGAGTTGTAAAACATCTCAGGACTGTATTCTATATGTACGTTTCTCCCCTTACAGAAGATTGCGGATGCGCTTGCATACGTAATCCAGTGGAAATTTTTGCCGCGTACGCTCGACATTTTAATTACATGTACACGGCCGGCGCCTGAGGAGAATTATTATACACTGCTGCATTTACTTACATTATCGACTTTAAAGAAATCTTTTACCAAGAGAAAAAAAGGAAAAGCTTTCTGCATTATTTATTTCTCATCATTTACTCATTTTACATTTCTAAACCCACAAACGAAATATATGGAATAAATGTACAAAATACTATGTTCGGGGTTACATACCAACAGCGCGGGTTCAACTTTTCTGTCTTCTGTGGTCTCGTAAATATTTTTCCTTTACTCTGCTACGTAGCCGCACCGTGAATTGTCCAAAATAGGAATAAAAAAAATACTTTGGTCAAACTGCGCCTGTCCGTCTACGTGATAAAGGTCATGACAACCACGCGCTTTGGTTCAAACTTTAGAGTTTCCTACGGGCCACCGGGTTTATCGAGTAGAATAGGGACTGCGAATGTTAAAGTTTCTCATATGTATTTTTCTGAACCATTTTGTATTATTTTTCGTTTCGGAGAATCATTATTAAATGGCTATCCGAATAAGTGTCCTCGTGTTTCTCGATTCCCGTGTTTATATATAACAAATAAATGCTGCGGTATGGAAGAGTTCTCAATCGCCGACTATGTTATTACTTGTCGGTTCACGGCGTATTGTCCTGACTTCGCCGCTTCACTGAACTTTCGACAGTATTTGCACCTTTTCATAAACCCAGTCGTACGTTCGGCTGGCGAAGGTTTGCGTTGTGTTGATCGCCTGACTCGCGTATTTTTGAAGACTCTCTGGACTGAGTTTACCACTGAGAAAAAAAGAAATCAAAGAAAAATGAGTCATTCTTGTAGACTGCTTTGTGAGTTATATTTTTGTAGAGC
Source organism: Trachelus tabidus (assembly GCA_030142655.1). Lineage (NCBI taxonomy): Eukaryota > Metazoa > Arthropoda > Insecta > Hymenoptera > Cephidae > Trachelus > Trachelus tabidus. The sequence goes on from JARQTI010000066.1 coordinate 6,361, forward strand.
GGAAAGACTCACACAAAGACATTGGTTTCTAGCCAGTGAATAGCATGTGTCGAATATTCAACAATATGCTCTGCAGCCAGGGCAGAATAAGTCTTTACAAAATCCATAGCTTGAATGCTTCTTGTACGTATCTCTTCCAAGAGACCCGGTGCATAACGTTCAATCTATTGCAAGGAGAAACGTTTATACATTATTTTTCTATGTTATATAAATATAATGTCTGATATAAAAACATGTGATAGAGGTACTAACACTTGCTGCAACGAGAGGTCCATTATGAGCCACATAAGCTGCTACATTGTTGTACAGCTTCCACGAGGCATTTCTTATCACAAGATAAAGATCCCCACCTAATTTAATGTAAGGAGTGGAGACATCAACAACAGCTTTATAGTATTCCGGAGCACTAGCTTCAGCATACTCGAGACTTTTAGCTGAATAGTATTTTGTTGTTGACCAAGCCTTCTGTCCTTGCGCAAGAATGCCACTGTCTTTCAAGAACTTCCCAGTACTAGATGCTATGAGAATAATTATGGATAATTATAGAATAATACATAAAATTAAATATAAAAAATGACTTCAAACGTGCATAAGTTTTATAAACGAACCTTCGAATGAGCCATGCTTCCGATAATCAATCGCTACAATGGCACTGATAAGAAGGAATAGCAGTAGACTTCCTTTCTTCCAGGGAAACCAGCTCTTTGACACTGTCATTCTTGCTATTAATACCTGAAAGAGGAATGTTCCTGGATAAGAACTTTTTACACAGTTTGCTGTATACGAGAATAAACTGATACAATTAAAAAACAAAGAAAACGTAAAATGCGATTTGTCGCCTTGGCTAACGATAAATCCACAGTACGCTGACCCTGTTAGATTCAATATTCACTGTATACACATTATAAGCGACTGTAGAAATCAGCCATTACCTCCGTCCGTAAAGGCAGACCGTGTAATTTTTTGTTCTTGTCAAACGAAGAGATTGCTCCGAGGTCGAATGTCGATAAAAAAAAAAAAAAGGAAGCGCTAATGCTAACAACCGATGCTAACGTTGCAGCTCAAGGCGCAACTCGCGGACATACATATGTATATGTAGAAAACTTCTACAGCACAATAGACGATCGATACTCTTTCGCCTCGCCCAACCTAACCGAACCGAACCGAACCTAACCTAAACAAATGAAACATGATGTATCACGCAAACGTTTTGAAAGTTTATACGTGTACGGGTGGAATCAGAGTTTTCACTGTGAAATATTATTGTATTAACTCACTGGCTTACTGGCACCGATACGAATATATACTGCTTGATAACAGGATCTTAAAGAATAAGTCTTCCTTTTTGGAAGTATGTAGCCACTTCGATTTTGTATCGATGAATGTATAAAATATACCGTTTGCCGATCAAAGTCTTTTAGAAAGGACAAATTCGCGTCGCCATCCAACTGCTGATTGTTGTATATGGCGTAGAAAACTGGGATTTGAGTATTAGGGGGCGCTGTAGATTAACCGCGTGTATTCAAACCGGTTCTTCTTTAGTCGCGTACCAGATTTCGTTGTAAAAGGATGCTGTAGGCTTATAAGAGTGAGAGAAGTCTTATTAATTTACATACCTACCTCACATCCTTTAATACATGCGGAGAGATGCTCATCCTTCTTTTTGGCCGTTTTCCAGCCATCGTTTGACACTTGGAAGGATGCCAACACTTCCGAAAGTACTTTTTTCTTTAAAGTAGGTTGTATTGAACTCCAATTAGAATCTGCAATCAGAGTGGTAAGCTATCATTGTGGTAATCTTAATAAATTAGTCATTGTTATGGAGTATGATGCTGACCAATGTGTTTCAGAAGGAGACTGGACTGGTATAAATGTTTGGAATAAATATTCTTCCAGGTAGTGTAGCACCGAATGTCTATTATAAGACAGGCTGCTACAGCATGGATTAATTCATCCCTGTAAATTGGGCTGATTTTTAGTGTTATTTTGTCGAACAGAGTTTCCAATAATTTACGATAATTGGCGTTCTCGTTTTTGAATGCTATTGACTGAAAAAGAAACAGAAATAATTTTGTTGTGTACTTCTATCAGTTTTGGAGCGTTATGTTATTGTTACTTACGCGGAGGTTCATGATAACGGGAGTGACTTCTTTTACAATGGCAGCAGGAATATTCAATTTCCCTGAGTACACGTCGTCCAGAATAATCAAATACATATCAGGGGTTACATTATTTGTATTACTCATATGATCAGTAATCATATCATTCAGAACTTTCACTACATATCCTGAATAGTTCTTTATTTCCAACATAGGTGAAATGACCTCGTGCCATGCTTTTAAACCAACTGATAAATCTTTACGACCTGCCTGATAGAGGACCCAAAATAGGGACTGACCAATAGGCTTCCTATTTTGATAAGATTTTCTCAAACTGATTAGTTTTGGAATATTTGCAATGGTCATGTCAGGATCGTGCTGTGCCAATAGTTGTAAGAATATTTTGTGTCCAACTACAGGCGTTCCTTTGGCCATGTCTGTAGCCATGGCAGTTAGTGTGCCTTCATAAAATAATTTGACAGTTTGTGGTCCTGCTTTTTCAATTACTTTCTCCAATAACGATCGTATTGTTTTCGGCACAACACTCAATGGGTAGCCAGGTGGTTTTCCATCAAATAGTGGATCATCTCGCTCTATGGGAATGCTAGCATTCAGAAAAGCATCTAAATTTTTTAACCAAATGAGTGGTGCATCTGGATATCTAGCTTCATCGTTACTTATGGAGGATTCCAGAGATGCTGCATTTATCTATGAATCATAGAAATAACAGTTTGTTTATATCCAATGCCAGTGATCAAGTATAAAACAAATATGACAAGGAAATCTACCAGATTGACTGCATCCTCTATAGATTTTGGAGGCTTCTCTTTGGGCTCCTGCTTCTTCTGTTCAGGCTGCTTCTGCTTTTGCTGCTTCTTCTTCTCCTCATTCTCCTTGGTCTTATTGTCCTTCTCCTTAGGCGGCTTCTTGTTCTCCTTGTTCCCATCCAAGTTGTCGTAGAGTGTTTTCACTTGACTGAGGGGCACTGGTGCGCAGAAATCACGATGTTTCGAGGATTAGAGCTTTGCGCCTCTGGGAGACATTGAGAGAAAACATCGATTGTAGGGTGGGCACGAATAACGAGCCATTTCAAAAGGCCAAAAATCTCATTACATATGGTAGACAAGATACTGAATTTAATAAAATGGACCTGTGCTCTGATCAACAAACCTAACTTTTACATCTGTATCTATTGAACAGTTATACAACTTTTCTTACGTTACAGTAAATAAATAATATTACTCAAATGTGGGTGGCTTTTATTGTTTACAACTAATTGGTTAGAAGATCCCAGACTTACGGAAATCCTCGACTTTAGGTGCATTCTCTATGAATTTCTTCTTCTCCGCTTTCGTCAGCTTTGTTGGTTTTCCATTGCTTTTGTCCTTTTTACCCTTGCCGACGACTTCCCAGCCTCCGGAGGACATTATGAGATCTTTAGAAAAATTAAATGAAAAACCGAAAGATCACTACTTGCACACGAAACCGAAGGCACTGCACAGCACTAAACTGGTTACCAAAGGAACGTTGTTGTGTTTCTGTCGCTGCAATCGTCGTACGTGGACAAGCATGCGCATTGCATTATTTGCCACGCGCCATTTAAACTCCACGAATGTGACAACTCGACCGATCCTTATGCTTGCTCAATGCTATTGCAGCAAAATAACAATCCAATACTCTTTACCAACATACATTAATCGATGTATAGATTGGTAATGTAATTAAATAAATTATTTTATAAAATAATTTATAGAATAGCGACTACACGCTTTGTTGTCTTCGTTAGTAGGACATAACGGCACATTTGGATGAGCGGTAAATTTCTTAAAATAAAAATTCTTAACCGTACTACTTGTCTTTCAGGGTCAATGAATCAAATTTGAAGAGACGATAACAGAAAAATCAAAGATTGAATATATTCCCGATGACGAAGTGGAACAAATCGATCACACTTCTAAAATAAGAAAGATCGCTATTAAGCATATTTTTGTAGGATTCATAACTTTATAAGTATTATCTTTATAAAATACTCTGTGAAGCATTAATGAAACGATATAATCTTTTAGTGAAATTTTTTATACAGCAAGAACTTCGTGATCATATTGTTATACATATAATTATTTCAAAATTCCTAATAGGCATTTATCCAGGAATACATAAGTCCGTATTCAGAACTCGTTCTTAGTGCTAATAGCTAGCTCTTAAATTTTTTCTTAGTGACTTTTAACTACAAGTGACTCTGTTAATGACTTTAAGAGCGAGTTGTGAATACGGGCTATAGTATTTATCGGAAAAGATAAGTCCTATTCTATTGTACCAAAAGGGGCGTTTTGGGCGTCTGGGTTCTCAGGTTACCCCAGTTAGATAATTATTCACGTTGAAAATGAACCACGTTAACTCAGTCGACTTGAAGACATCGTTTCAATCTGTCCACAATGAGAAATCTCTTCTTCAGCCTGTTCGTGTTAGCAATCATCTACAGGGATCACCTGTGGGTTCAGGCGATAGAGTGCAATGAACTCGAGAGCAAATCCCCAATGATGCGCCTCAGGAGACACCTTGCTTGTGATTACGATTATTCAATTAGACCTGTCTTTCGCAAAGAGAATGTAACAACTGTCGAATTGAAGCTCGCACCAAAGATGATTGATTTTGTAAGTTTATTAAATGCTTAACAATCATTTTCGTACTATATTAATTTTTGGATTTGTTGCTTATATATCTTAGGAGGAAAGCACGAGTTGTCTGGTGGTACATAGCTGGATGGCATTGGTAAGTCTGTGCAAAGAAATATACGTGTATACTTTCCTTTTCTTCTTACTTTACTATCAAGTATTCTTTTTGTATTTTTTCTTCTAGTCATGGCATGACGAGCATCTTCGATGGAATCCACAAGATTTTGATTCAATAGACTTGATTCACATTAACTATCATGAAATATGGCAGCCAGATATATATATCTACAATGCGTAAATAACTTCATACGAACAATTATAGCTTTATAGTAGTGATTACAAATTTATACCTATATTATCTATGTATGATTTTTTATGCAGTGGGGACTCCCCCGACTGGACAAGTTATCCAACAACGCAATGCAGTGTCAATAATAATGGATTAGTCAACTGTGTACCTGAAGTAAAATACCTGACCCACTGTGATCCGGATTACACAAATTGGCCGTTTGATATACAAACTTGTACAGTTCGTATAGTATCCGCGTACCATATCGGAGAAGTAGATTTTCATCTAATGGACGAGGGGGTAAGAAAATAAAATGATTAAAAACATTAAGAAAGCCTAATATATTCAAGATAACGACAGTGAGTACGTACATTCATGCAGATCACAATGCTACATTACGTGGGCAGTGTAGAATGGGATCTTCTAAATGTGAATGTAACAAAAGAAATAATTCAATCGAAATGGCATCAAAACGACACATTTTCAACTATCTCCTTCAAGTTCATTATAGAAAGACATTCCGATATGATGGAAACTATTTATATCACACCATGTATAAGTAAGTCCTCAGCTTCAACCAATCATTTAAATTATGATATTTATATTAAACTTTCTTCATTAGTACTGATTGTGATGACATTGACGACCCTCTGGCTGGATCCCAATACGGCAGAGCGAATGGTAGTGGCAGTAATAAATTTTATCTGTCATTTATTGACCTTCCAGGACTTGCATTGGAATGTGCCACGTAATGGGGCTACTGTCCCACGCATTTGTTAGTAATAAATTATTAAATTAAATTAGATTATCATTCTAGATATTGATAACTCATTGATTGACAGTGATATTCTATCGGGACTCTCTGGCAATGGCTGGTTTTGCTATATTTCTGACAACGTTCCTACGCCAACTCCATGCGATAAGCCGACCAGCCCCAGGATGGATTTCGTCAATAAACACCATCATACTGAACAATAAGTTTGGCCAGATCTTCTTGCTGAACACTCTCGATCCTAAAGCTTCTGCAGGACTTGAGACGGAAGCAGATGACAATTCTGGTCTTGTTCAAATGAGAACTTTGTCCCGGGATAGTGATCAGTCCTGGTCCTTGATCGCCATCTTTATTGGACGTCTATCTTTTATAGGAGTTCTTCTGACCTATGTCATTATGCTCTTTCTTCTTTTGCCTGCCGTTGAAGAGATCAGAAACTATGATCGTTCCATAATGATGGGTAAATGATCATTTTAAATGTTCATAATAGGGTGACTCCACTGGTAAATGGATGCATTCACATATGTATATTATATGTATATATAGTGATTTTAACACGGGTGCCCATTCACTGGAAGTATTTTATCAGGTGTTTATTCAGTGGTGGATTGATCCTATTAGCTTGACATTTTTGTGTTTATTTATGTTTCTGTTATTTTCTCCGTTATTAAATTTGAAAAATTTTACATGCAAATTACTTTTTGTTGTGATAAATGTGTTATATCTGTTTATACTAAGAACATCTTCATTAAATATCATTAGTGTTGACAGAATGTTTGGTCTTTGACTCAAATAATATGAGAAATAATAAATCATCGCTATATTTATCAAGCGATTTGACTCTATAATTGGAAATTGTAGAAGAGTTAAGTCTCATAATTCATTAAAAAGAAATGATCGCAGAATATAAGTATTCCAAAATGCTGTATCCAAGTCGTGAAATAACAGCTAAAGTGGCATCAAGGAATCAAATTACAATAGCACCATCAGACTTTCTTTTTTAGAAATACGTTTATTTCCCAATACGCAACGTTTATGACGCTTATGACGTATTTATATATGTAGATGTAGTTGATTTACTTTTTCAATGTTATACGTATGCATTACGTTAATCTTTCCAGCATTAAAGAATTTTCGAGTACCGTTAGTAATACAGGTGTCTCTACTGAAACTACAATGCAGCGCTCAAATCATTACGTTAATACGTCATCGTTGTTGCAGTTTTTGAGAAAACAAATCTTTCGGATGTTTTCTCGCTTTTCTTTCTTATATATATCTTAACATTTTCGTTAAATCACGAATGCCCAGTCTAGGACCATTACATACTTTCTCACACTATGTACATTATATGTGGGGTTGAAAGAGCTAATACTACCAATTGTCTCAGAACTTTTGGTGGGAAAATATGTATTATTTACGTGAAATGATAAATGTCATGACACGATAATTCGTAAAGAAAAAGAAAAAAGGTTCACGTTTCGAATATAGGATTCAAGATGCTATATGGCAATGTAGGAGATATAAAAATCAAGTTGAAGCACAGTGACCTCTAGTTAAAATTGACCATCTTTGTTCAAGGAAATAAATTGCAGAAGAAATATATATATATTTATAATACAATTGATGATGGATCTCATTCACGTAGGACGGGAAGGTACCCTTAGGAATATAAGAATGTAGAGAGCACCACAGAAGAAAAAAGTTCCCATGAACAAAAAGCGTCTTTTGTCTTACTTCCGTTAAATAAATGTTGTTTGAATGCAATAATCATGCCTTGTAGTTTTTCTCATTTTTCATTGAGATTGATAGAGGAGATAATCCTTCAGCATGCGTGGCAGCGGCAGCGAATCTATTGCTGTTCTTTCAGTATACTGTAATATGGCGTCACGACAGGCACTTTGCAATGTTGATACTGCAAAGAAAATAAATAATATTTGATGAATACATTGAAATCTTTATGAAAATTTATGTGCTACGATATTTATTACATACCACCATACAGCTGGACTACCCTAACTCGCTTAGTGGTGCCATATAAGTCTACCACAGCATGAAGTGGTCCAGTTTTGTATGGAATGTCTTTACTGCAAACACCCTGATCTTCTCCATTGATAATAAAATGCATTTCTGCTTTGTCAGATCCAGCTTGAGGTACATACATAATTCCTATTCGACTACCTGCATCTGTAGGTAGGATGTTCCTTGAAGATCCTACTGTATTTGGCCTTAGAGCATTGAAAGGAATAATGCCACGGGATGTATGTACATTGACCCCATCTGTAACGAGTTTCTTCTCACGGAGAGGTATTCCTTCACCTTATTGAGGAAAAACATTCATTAAGCAATTATTATATGAAACGGAGAAAGACAACTTACCATAGCCAGTGCCATCAATACCCTCAAAGCTGTCCCAAATGTTATGACACTTGGTAATTCCAAAAATCCAAGTTGAACCTAATCTTGAAAGATTTGGTAAAGCGTACTGCGGTAAAGCATTGCGGGGTATATCTGCAGGATTAATTTGCGTTAATCCAAGCCTCATGTGACCACTCCATCCTCGTTCAACTTTCTCAATCTCAACAAGAAATATTTCTCCAAGTTGTATGGGTTTCTCACTAAAGACCAATGCATCTGCAAAGCTAGAAGTTCGGCAAGCTACAGTATTGTCGTCTAAGACCCTTAAATTTCTTCCATGATTGGGATGGAATCTTGTGATTATTTTGCGTGATTTCCCAGCCATTGCAAAGTACACTCTTCAGTTTTTTTACTGGTACACAATGAGTTCTATCAAAAGGACTATTCCATGGGTATCCATGAGTTACTAAGAGTCGGACGAGTTGACAGAGAAGTCAACACTCACAGCAACAATGATCACAACAATATTGAATTATTGAACTGATAGACACACGTTAACTAATCAGTCAAATCATTTGGCAGTCTCACTATGCAGGCATTAAATTCCAAATGTCAGGAGGGCTAGAGCAGCAAAATATTCGCAGCCCTTCCATCCAGGATTCAATAGAATAAAACCCTGGGATTGTTCGATAGCACAAGAATATTAGTTACTCTGAATTTCAAATTGTCACCTGCCTCAAAGCAGATAAAAAGAATGAAGTATGTACTTCTGTTTTGAAACTTTTCCTACAACACAGATTATAGATAAACCGACTAATTATTTGAAACTTTGATTTGTCCATTGGATGACATGTACACAAAACAGTCATACACATAACCATAGGAATATTCTAAAGTCAAGTTCTTTAGTTTCACGAAGCATTGACAGGACGCGATAACCAAAGTATTCAAGACATCCCAGAAAAAAGGATACAAAAGGAACACATCACAAAGAACAATCAACTCCAATCGAACAGAACTAGTGGATCAATTATCAAATCGCAAAACAGGATATACGAAAAAAGTCTCCACAGAGTCCTATTTTTCCCTATCCTAGGGAAACTCTAGTAAAATCCCTAGGAGGCTGCGTTCCTTTGTTAACGCCCCGCCATTTGACAGTTACAAAAAGAACTTGTGTTCGTGCGCGTCCTGTTAGTTTTTCCTGGCGTCTATCCAAAGAGCAAGATTTATCAAGGGGTTGCTCGACATTTTTTTAAAATCCATCGAGTCGCAGAAACCTTATCAAGACTGTAATAATCGTGAAAGACCTAGGATACCGGTGGACGAAGGGCGATCGATCGACCAATCGCCGGCACAGAAACCGTTAGATATTTCCGTTGTGCGCGCGTTTAAACGTACCAGCGCACATTTATCTTTCGTGTACGCGACCCGTGCATCTTGCGTGCAAACGATCTACAGGACACGGTGAGTTATTCTAGATCTTTATAAGAACAAGATAAACGATATCGTTAGCAGTGTAACTGATATTCTACGTCAATGACTACATAGGATTCTTCCGGTTGCACGTAGCAAATCTATTTTTTTTCCTGCCAATGGAGGACCTCCGACGATTAGCCTTTCCAACATCGTGGCACGTCGATAAAGCATTCAGAATAAGAGACGAGTAAACGTTGTGTTCGAGCACATCGTATATACCCGTTATATTATTCAATATGCATGAGTTACTTCCTTCATGGTTACATAGAAGTTTCTGAGTTGTATAGGTATAATTAGAAGAATTTTATTCTTGTAGTTTTCCATACGGGGCGTTAGATAGGGTTGAGTGCGAAAAAAATATAAGGAAAAAAAAGTGATAGATATGACATTTAATTCGACCAGGATTGTCTATTCTGGTAGCAGGTTTTGAGTGCAAGGGGTCATTGATAACGTCTAAGCCTGTTAAGGATTATACATTCTCTGGTGAATGATCTCATCATGATATACGTCATTCCCAACCGAGAACCGGCATTTCGATTACTTTGATAACTTTCACTCTATCCCGTTTGCTAGTGTCGCTAACCTTGAAATTTTTATGTCAAATTAGGTTTTACTAGAGGTGGTGAATCATGGCGGTAAATGTTTACGCGACGAACGTCACGACGGACAACCTGAGCCGTCATGACATGCTTTCCTGGGTTAATGACTGCCTACAATCATCGTTCACTAAAATCGAAGAGCTATGTACTGGTGCTGTGTACTGTCAATTCATGGATATGCTCTTCCCTGGAAGTGTCCCACTGAAGCGTGTGAAATTTAGGACCAATCTGGAACACGAGTACATACAAAACTTCAAACTATTACAGGCTGGCTTTAAGAAGATGAATGTAGACAAGGTGAGCTATCCTAGAAATATATTTCCTCCTTGCGGAGCATCTAGTCTATAACTGGTCAGCACGTTTATCCGGCGTTCCTGCCGGCTCGTTGCACTAATCTTGCAGCTCGTACTTGTAACGAGAGCACTGCGCGAATGGTTCAGGTAATACCGGTGGACAAGCTGATAAAGGGCCGCTTCCAAGACAACTTTGAGTTTCTTCAATGGTTCAAGAAATTCTTTGACGCGAACTATGACGGCCGTGAGTACGACGCCTGCGAGGCGCGCGGCTGTATCCCTTTGGGTTCCAGCATTGATGGTTCTCATAACTTATCCAATCCGCAATTGGTACCGCTTCCACCTCAGTCAAAGCAGCCACCGATGCAACAAAAGCACATTCAGCAGCGTAACGTCATGGCGAGACAACCGCAGGGTACTCCAACTGCTATTTTGCCATTTTGGCATATATACGCATGTTCTATTTTTTTCGTTCTTTCCTTCGCATTGTCTCACGAGCCCCCAAGTCATTTGAAGATTGTCAGGCTTCTGTGCTCTTTAGATATTTAGATGTCGTATTTATGCGTTTGTAGTAATTCAAGATTCTCTTGAAAATGCTTCTAGATATATCAAACATATCATTAGTGCGTGACATGTAATTTCATTTGTTTAGACACTGCATTTTCTAGTTTTATGTATATATATTATACATATCTGTAGAGTGCACTGAATACACTTTGCTTTGTTTACTATAAGAAGAGTCTTATGAACAATAATGAAGATACTGAATGCATTGAAAACAAAAGAAGAGCTGAAAAATGCATTTTAACGAAAGATGCTTATGAGGCACATCTTATGGCGCTACCCAGTGATGATATTAGATTTTTTACTCTGAACAAGTAATACCTCTATGGTTTATGTTATAGCAACTTTTTATGTTAAAACTTGCACATAATCTGAGGATTCATAGGTGTGCAGTGCACTTTGAGTTGACACTCAGTAGTAGCTGTGGCATTAGAAGGAAAGTTTGTTATTTTTACCAGGCTAAAAATACATCCAAGCAGGGGGTAGCTATTTGTCCTAGGAGACACACAAATGTCTCTGTTACTTATTTTATTTTAATTGGCTAAACGATAATAGCGATCTTAGGATAGTGAATGTCAAGCTCGTGACATGGTTGTTATGTTCTTTATATGCTGGCAGTACAAAATTCTCATTTTTCCTGTCCAACTTTTATTTTTTCCATTACTATAAATGGATTGTTCGCTGCATGAATTTTTATTGTTACACAATGCTATGCAATATTGAATATTAGAAAATATTAATACCAATTCTTACAATTTCAATTTCAACAAGTTCTCATTTATATTTTTCATTTTTCATTGTTAAACGTTCATACATTTTACTTTTTTAATATTGTTACTTACCGATGAAGTGTATCTTTTCTACATTTATGTTACTTTCGAGACACTGGTTAATATTTCCATTCATAAATTGAATGCTTTCAATGAATTGAGCCTATGCTAGTACTCCTCTATTAGTAAGGAAATCTGTATGTCCACGAGCCCAAAAAGAGAAACGACACAACACATGATACATACGTCCGTGCAATTATCATAAATTACTCTTCATAAGGAATACATACCGCGTGGCCGATAAGAGGATATCATTGAACCCGGAATAAGGACTCATTCCATTTAACCGGAAAATTAAAATGAAATTTCTTTTTCTGTTATCTTTACACTTATGTTTATTATATTGCATCTTCCAACAGTGCAATTTCCTTTGGTTCATTAAGCAGATTATTTCATTTTTCAAAGTTAGGAAGGTAGGTCTAAAAAATCTGAAAATATACCAATAAGCCAATTGAAGTAGCACAAGCAAACTCAAACAGAAAAGAACGTTCCCCTTGAGAGCGCAATAAGGGATGTCACCGCCAACGACGCAGGACTCGCCACTCCTATTACCATCTTGAAGTATTTACAAGGAACTGAAGTGATATAAGTGATTGAAGTTATAGCCCAACGGAAATAAATAGAGAAAATGAATATAAGAAAGATAGAAAGGAAGAGAATAAGAGCTACAGTGACCAGGGGCTAGAAGATAGAACCACACCTCGAAGAAATTGGTTCAGGGAGGAGTGAGAGCTCTGAGCAGATTTATTTCATTGTACATCAGGAAGTTCGACACCAAATCCGCCACTCCTCCACATCGTCTACTGTAAAAAAATCTGTCAACTTCTAATATTTTTATTCAAAACTAAACTTCCAGTAATTGAAGTAATTTTTCTTTGCAATTCTTAGTGTTCGCCATTTGGCTGTTCTACTGAATATTATATATTCTGTTTCGATTCTTCTTTTTCACAATTCATCGACATAATGCGCCTTTTCAGAACTATGAATTCAAACAACGATCTACTCAAAAGTGCATCCAATTGTGTGGAAAACTGATCATCACTAATTTGCGTCAATGACATATTATTATTTAGATTGAATGGCACGCTAAGCAGCCCATTTTGACGTATAGACTAACGACATCCACGGTCAATTACCATCGTGGAAAATCGTGAAGATATTTTCTCACATGATTTGTTGCTAAAGGGAGGAATTTTATTTTACGTTGATTTTTATTTTGTTCTATTTTTTCCACGGGCCTCGTCCCTCCTTTCCAGATCGTGCCAATCGATAGGTTGGTCAAAGGCAGATTCCAGGACAACTTCGAGTTTCTACAGTGGTTCAAGAAGTTCTTTGATGCAAACTACACGCGAACAGAACCTTACGATGCCTTGGCTATGCGTAATGGTGAAGCTATGGGCAGTGGTGGCAGTAACGCTCCTCGTGGTCTCGGAATTGTCAAACGTAACCCAACGCGCGACATACCCACATCTAGACCCATCGCAAGAACCGGTACATTCGCCTGTTTATTTTTTTCTTTCGTCATTACTTTGATTTATATTCCTTTTAACAATTCAGAACTATGCGAGCAACACAAAGTGTGTAGAGAAGTGAGCACAACTCTTTAAACAAAAAATTTTGTTTTTAAAACTCGGAGCACTAAGATTTGCTCACTAATCTGGCTTAGAGATAAATGGCAAGGCAACTAATTAATAATTATATTAGGACGGATTTACGGATTTAATAACAATGATTGGCATTATACTAATATGTCTCTAGTGGGACACTGTATATATTCATTGATAAGTAGGTAGTCATGGTTTTCTTTCATTATTTTTCTTCTTCTTTTTCTAAATCATCAATTTTACCTTTCGATCGATCACAACCCACTTTAAGGTTTTTTGAGATTATTGTTTTAATAGTCCATAACGAATATGCGTCTGTCTAATGCAATGTTCCGGAATTTTTATTTCTTTAGAGAATATTCTTGACACGTTTCCCTTGCGCGAACTTAGCTTTTATTTCTTTTCTCTGAACACTAAGAAAAGCAGAGTATGAAATTGCCCGCAGGTGAGGGACCTCCGTCTCCTGTTCAAGCGCCTGCTACGAAGTCCGTAGGCAAGCCTAGTAATTATTATTTTATCATTGTTTAGTGGTATTCATTGATTTTATACATCCCATTTTATATTGTCTAATGGTCAGGATAACTGCACGGTATTTATTTTTGTTCTCTTGAAAAATGACGTTTCTCCTTTATTAATCCGAATCTCGTGCTGCACGACACGCAAGTTACTTATCACATTTGCATGGCTTTTTGCATGAAATATTTTTTCTGTCATCTTGTACATACAAGCACGTTCTTCTTTGATATTTAATTATATAAATGTGAGTAGATGCCAATCTAATGATTGTTACAAACGGTCATCAGCAATTACCATTTCATACGTTTATCCTCCTATTTGTATAAATTGTTGCTGTACCGCGTGTCCATAGTTAAAATGTTGCATAAGGGGGATATGTCAATTTTTCGAAGCATTTAAATAACATAAATTGTTCCATATGCAGTTAACAAAGTGCAACCAAACCGTCCTGTGCCAAAAACTGGACCAGTTGGAACCCGAGGAGACCTGGGAAAGGTGGAGGAACTCAGTGCACAGGTAAATTATCTTTCGATATGTTTTATGTCTTTTTCTGGATTCCGTCATGTATTAGGTAATCAATAAATTTTGTGTCGTCATTCTTTTTCCTATAGGTGATGGAATTGAAGATGACTGTAGATGGTTTGGAAAAGGAGAGAGATTTCTACTTTGGCAAGCTCCGAGACATCGAGGTAATGTGTCAAGACTGTGACAACGGTGATCCACCACCAATCGTGCAGAAGATCCTGGAAGTTCTTTACGCTACGGAGGTAAGGATCGTCGTTCTCGCCTCTTGTACAAAATTAAAACCCACGAGTCCTTATGATAACATGCAAACGAGAAACAGTTGGAGACACGATTTGAAAATGAACCACCATTATTCCGTACCATGCCAGACCCGTGTAATTCGAACAGTAAAATTCCAAAACCTTAAAAGAAGAACAAGAGAAATTAAAAAATCCAACCTAATCGTGAAACAAGGCGGGCTGTATCGTTAAAAGAAACGCAAAAAGAACATATGGAAATGTAAAGGAATTCGATAAGCATCAAAAATACCTCGGCTGCCTAACGATATTTTTTATTGTTAAAGAAAAATTCATTTTTTTTTATTCCTACGACATCCCATTGCGCTGTGTTTTACGAACGAGTACGATGACGACGATCACCATTGATTTTTGATGATTGATGATTTATGATCATTCGTCGGGGCTCTCGTGGCGGGAAATTTTGACACTGTAATGATTTCAGGATAATGGGAATGGCCAGGAGGACGAGGAAGAGACCTATTAGCATCTCTTCTCGGTTATCTTTCATTTCCATAGCAGGTCACTCTTAATCGAAGGTAAAACTCCGTAAGGTAGACGTCCGCTGTCTGTCGGCAACTCCTCCTCGTTCGTTGGGCGCCTTGGATATTTGATTAACAGTAAACTTGGCTGGCTGGGAGGATGGTTCCAGCATAAACACACCACTGTTTCTTTTCTTTTTTTTTTCCTTTTTGTTTTCAAAAGCCATTGAACGTGGCACGAATCGCTACTCGTCGCGGCACGACAGACAATGTGTCACGACGATTGTATCTGCCATTGCGATTTATCACGCTAGACAGTTTTGCTGGGACTGTCACCATATATAGGGCGTTGTACCTACATTCTTTTTTTTTTATATACATAGTTAGAGGGTTTAGCGGTTGAGGCATACTCTGTGATATTTTGTTGGTTATTTTTATTTTTTATTTGTATCTTTTATTTACTTTTGTTTACTTATTTAACGTTACGTACTCCCTTTAATACGATGGGTCCGATAAGGAATGCTGAAAGGCAAGATAAGATGATTTCTATGAGTCATATATATTTTTTCATTTATTCTTGACTCTTCATCGGTATAATTTATTTATTGTTGTTTCCTCTTGTTAATATCACTTATCTTTTATGTAGGATATTTTGAGATATACAAGTATTAAGAATCCGCGAAAAAAATGTGATATTCGGTTCTTATCATTTTATGTATTATATCATTTTGATTTATTTATTATAGTGTCGAAGTATAACATTTAATACTTTGAAGCTTGTCTATACGTTCAAGCGGCCCTCGTTTAATTTAAAAAAAATTACTTTGGCAACTTTCATTTTGTTCCTTTAATACTTTTTGTTTTACTACGCCTATCAGTACGTCACAATTCTTTTTTTTACTACGACACCTCTTTTATCTCTCTTTTATATTTCGGGTTCGGATATTGGCAGTCAAAGGTTTTGAAAGAAATCTAGAACAAATTTGAATGATATCGAATGAAATTTTATTTATTTTTTGTATAATGACTGCCATCATCCTACTCCCAGTATTGTCTTACCTTTTAGTTATCTATCCTATTTTCTCTTTTTTGTTCTCATAAGGTCTCTGAAACTTCTTCGAGTAGTACACGTCCGTCTTGTATGATAACGTTACAGTATTTACGGTAACTGGCAAACCATTGCAATGCATTTAGGATAATTGTCGCATTTTCGTTTGTTTCATTGTTAAGCATTTAATTGATACGTTATGTTCCGTTCTTTATTCTTGGGAAGATCTCAAAGCGTTAAGGACGTGTAAACAAAATTTATAATACAAAATATACCTGTATATACGCGTAGGTATAATTAAATTTTTGTTATGTGCATAGACGCATAAAGCATGGATGCTGGAAGATTTTGATCAGTGCGATAAAACTATTTTTTAATCTGTCGTAGCTCAAAAGTGATCGGTTTAAAAAGTTTCAGAGCGACCGTGCTCTCTTAAATATTTATAACTAAAAAGCAATTGTCGGAGAATGCAATAGAAAGATAAATCAAAACAAAGACACAGAAAAGTGATTGGCTATAAAGAGAACTCACGCCTTTTGTATGTAATTGCAGGACGGTTTTGCACCTCCCGAAGAACTGGAGGGTGACGGGCTCGCACCAGACGACGAGTATTAATTCAAGTTTGTCTACGACCCAGGACACGAAGAGGAACAAGATCAGAAATCAAACAAGAACAACAATTATTGTAAGATCGAGAGTAACGATTAAGTGTGTTTCCGTTTGATTAAGTTCGCAAGCCAGTATCAGCAGCCCCTTCGCATGATTATTAATATTATTACTACTCTAAACTATTACTATTAAAGATTGTTGCTATTGAACTGGCCGTATTTGAGCGCGTCTCCACGTCAAAAGTCTCGTTCTCATCATCGTCGTCGTCGTCGTCATCGATTCTTGTCATCCTGGTCACGTGACGGTGCTCATCGCGAAACCATTACGAATTGTTCGCATTTAATAGAAAAAAAAATACAAAAATCATAAACAAAAAGAAATACCAATTTTAGAACGTCTCTCGATAGATATTTTCTCGCATTTGCAACATTATACCCACGTGGGGTTGTAATGATAGCGATGATAATACTAGAATCATTTTAAGAAATCATCCCATATAATGATTATTGTTAAAACAAAATTGACAATGCGATCACGTTCCCGTCATCTCGTTTCGTATACATAGATTCTTCGCCAATTTCTCTCGAATTACAATTAAGATACATATAGGTTAGATTAGGTTAGGTTACGTAGGCGTTACTACATCCAACGTCATAGATAATCCGTCGACGTGTGAAGAGGATATTCCAGAATACGAATGACATGCTTAGCTTGAGGTTCTCGCGTCTTTTTTTTTCGTAGATGTAACGGGCTCAACAAAATGAGGCAGTCCATTGAGGAAGGTCCTTTTTTTTTTTTAATATTTTTAGTCTCGCCTATCTCTATTAGCTGATTGAAAATGTTGTTTAAGAGATTATAATCCCATTGAGAACCCGGAAGATGGCAATTGGACTTGGTGGATTTTACCAATTTTCGTGTAAAATGAAGGACCGACCTCTTCGTTGTGCGGCTTTCGCGAGCTTTCGTCAGCATTCGTAAATTTACTGTGAGCCTGTTGCTAATTGTTGTGCCTGTTAACAGCCGTCAAAAATTTTCACTGTACTCTCGTTTTCTTTTCTTTCGGTTCGAGTCATCAAAAAAAAATATGTATATTGCATAAGGATGCTCCTCTCTGCCAGAATCACTTAGGTAGCACGTATTAAGAAATAAAGAACCGCTACAGAGTGCGTTAGAAATTTGTCATTGATGGAAACTGTAATGGTCTGATTAGAGCGTACGATATATATATACATGTTTATATATATACATATGAAAATGGCGGGAGGATATCGCTTACGATTCAATTTTATACTCTACTCGCTATTTCGTATATCGGCCTGCCAATGGCGGTGCACATCCTCGATCCTGCTTTTGCTTGCGACTTTTAAAACGTGGGATTAAAATTAACGTCCACGCACCAAAAGACTTTGAAACGGATATGTATATTACGCGGATAAATTTCGAGCCCATAAGTTACTTGGACGAAAGGGAAAAGAAGGGAAAGGTCTGGAGAAAGTGATGTGGCCTGATGGGGGTGGGTCAGCGGGTAAAGGAAAGGATCTGCACAGTTGAAGTAAATATCTATTATGGATTGTGAATAGGACAAGTGTTTAGTCGAGCACAAGGGAAGGGACAAGCAGAAGGAAATCTAAAACGTGTAAGAGGATATTGAAAGTTTGTGGAGTTTAAAAAGAAAGTCTTAATAAATGAAAGAAACACACGCAGCATTCAATCACGTATCAACGCATATGTATGTATACGCTGTGACCGATTGACGCGTGCGTACGCGTACACGCAGACACGTTTTCCCATAATTAGATGTATGCACGCATATGCGTACACGCACGAGACACATAATTGATCGCGTTTAGAAATTCGTAATTCTGGCGTAGCTTAAGATTGTAAGTGCGCGCGAAAGGACACAATGGGACGATCCACTCGTCCAAGTCAATGAACGAACGAATGAGTAAATCCTTCTGTATGATGAATTGGAGCAAGAATGAATGATGGATTTTGTTTAGATGCGTGCGTGGCATTGAGTAAATCAATTGGAGTATGAAAAAAAAAAGTGAATATGTGCATGCGCGTGCCTATCTGTCTGTCTCTGTCCTGTGTCGCAGAGTAAAAATGAAAAACAGATATATATATATATTGTGTACGTTTGTCTCGCGTTGTGTCAATTTTAATTTGGTGGATCTCTTGTCGATCGGAGATCACTTGAGGATTGCATTTAAAAAATGATTATTATGGAGGATCGACCACTGTTTAACGTCTGACTAGAATTAATTTCATTTATCAAGTATCATTTATTAACGTTTTTCTTCTTTTTTTTTTTTTCTAAAGAATTAAGAGGGCTACTCCAGCGCTTTCTACTCTGTTTCTTTAATTCTGTCCCTATTGACCGTTTCTTAATATCAATGTCATTAATTAAGATCGTTAGCACGATTTCATTCATGTTTTAATCAGCCGAATAATGCGCGTCGCTTCTCGGCACATGCGTTCACGTCATAATACATCTCTCGCGATGTGCGCACACGTCGCTATTGCAATTTCAGCGATAATCTAACAAATGTTATAACGAGGAGGACCAGGTGAAGACACTTTGGTACCGCCATTCGCTATAATGTTAGTTCCTGGTAGGGACGCAATGGATTATATGATAAGAACAATTCCGAAAAATTGACAGGCTCCACCACGATATGGACACGATTCAGATTGTTTGGAATTGCGAATCTGAGACGAAAAATTATCGCGTCGTAGAGCTTTTTGATCGTTCTTAATGGTGCTGGACCACGGTTAATTTTTCGGTTATTGCTGGGAAGACCCTCTCTAGCTGTAATGCCACGTTACAACGTTTAATAAAAGTCATGTTGGGTTGTGAAAGGATGAATCCCGTTTGCTATTTAATTTTTAAATGGACTTCATTCAAATTTTTATCAAATCCAGAAAAATTTGTATCCTGTCTCTGTGAAGATTCATAAATCCCATCCTGAATTTACCTGTAAAAGCGTGCGTCGTGGAAATATGTAAGATGGTCTTTTTCTTGTTACTGAATTTTGTAATTTATGAAGAACAGTTGTGATGTGAGAAGTAGAAAGGAATTAGTCTGAGAATGCGTCGGAAAGTATATAATGGTCGAAAGTGCCAAGAGAGGATCGAGTGTGCTGTGGTATGTATATGACAAAATGGGAGAGTTTTGAACAACAAGGCGTCGCGACGCGAGTGAGTTTCTCGTAGGGGGAAGCACGATGCGAGAGAACGATAATAGTATAGAGGCTTGGGCAAAGGTCCTAAACGCGTCGCGACGTCTATTCTGCCTTTTCAGTATACTCGACTGCTCCTTGGCCCGCGGTACGTTTGGTTCCCCACAACTCGTATTCACTACTCTCAGTTTCTCCTGTTCTATATTTTCTTAATTTCTCCTTTTCTTCTTCTCGTTATCTTTCTCTCTCTCTGTCTCTCTCTCACTTTTTCACTCGCCTGCAGTTCCCTATCCACCTTCCCCCTTCGATACCATTGGTCTTTATCGGGTTCTCGTTTCCTTATCCTTCTCCTCTGATTCTTTCTTTGCTTCTCTTTCATTGAAACTCACACGCTGCGTACTGTCTTCAGAAAGTTTTCTTGCTCGCTACGAATCGCGTCGCTCAAGGAAACTAAGAAGAGGACCCTTACCCTTAGATCGGGGCGGTAGAATCCGCTTAGGAATAGATAACGATACTCTGGTACGTATAAAAATTAATATTTGTCTATATCATAATACCTAAAATTATTATATAACGCAATCGCACACTGGTCGTGACCCTCTATTTAAGTTTTCAAATAATATTTGACGTTGAACCACATGACATGTAAACATTAAAGGACTTCTTTTCTAAGATACCCTTGTATACTTATACAAAACTAATTAATCAACTCTTCTTATTCACTATCGGTCCAATCATTGCTGCATCTCTGTAATTTCTTATTGCTGTTGATCAATCGGTCATAGAAATAAACTCAACTCGAGAAGGTATGATTGTCCTCTGCAGGTCTTGCTCAAATTTACAGATGATTAGTCGGCGTTTAACCGGCCAGTATTGTAATAGGAAACCTGCAGGCGCGAAGGATTCTCCGCTGACTCCGATTGGTTCTCTCAGAATTGTTAACGTCGAAGACTGTGCGTTTATTCAACCGTTTTCATTCGAATTCGATTCAAGCGACCAAAACACGCGGTAAAAAGTTAAGTGATCAGCACGAATCTAGACTCGATGATACCGACGCTCGACGAAGTGACATTCGACCCTTTCGAGTTGCATTTAACGTGATAAGCCATTTACTCCACTGCGACCACGAGAAGCACGACGCTCGTCGTATTCGGGACGGGATTCGGCGAGCAATTTATTTCTTAAGAAATTAATAACTAGGTATGTGTTAGTTTACTTCAATCCTTTACGGACACTGTCAATTTTTGAGTTCACATCACGAACAGCTTGAACGGCACAATAATGACTATGAATGCAAACGATAAAGCATAATTGAGAGTTAAATTTTGAACCGCTTTTTCATTGGGACTTTACTTTGCACTGTTATTCTCATTTGACGCCCAACAATTATATTTAATAAACGCATTTCCTTATGCCGGCATAATTTACAAACGGGTTCATACTTTAGGAATTTCTTGCATGTTGGGCCCGTAGAACAAGTAAAATGAAGATAACAACAGCAAATATCGTGATAGTTGCATTTTAAAAAAGTAAACAGTCGAAACGAGAAGGAAGAAAAAATGACTGAAGAGACAGAACGAAAGCCTTTAAATAAGCAGAAGAAATGCGACACTGACGTCTTGTCATTGCTAGACAGTGTTTAGACAAAACATAAGATGAATCAAGGCCAACATTCATTAGTACTATCATTAGGATTGTCCACTTTCGGTAATGACATATTATGTTCTGCACAATCTTGTATTATTGATTATGTTATTCACGCGTCGATGGATCGATTTGAGAGGAGAAAATAAAAAAAAGCAATGTTTTTCTGTGCGAAACCGTGAAATAATTTTTCTCTAAATTTAACGATGGCTCATATAATCTCTAATCGTGTAGCGAAGTTCACCCAGTCTTTTGGACTCTGTCATTAATTAGCGGATTAATGAATGTTGGTTAATGAGGAACGAATGCTACAGAGGCAACCGCGATTGACATCGCCGCTTCTTGATTATCGCCATCACGTAAAAATTTTACGTAACGAAACGACAGTTCGTAATGAACGCTGATTCCTTCTGTTGCACGAGACGATAATATTTTCCTTATTTATTGGTTAACGAATATCCGCCATCGCCAATCTGTATTTACGGATGCGACATGATAATTTGTAACTGTTTTATTTTAGAGAGAGAGAGAGAGAGTAACGGAAGATTATCGAATTTTTTAGTGGTCAAGAATGAGAGAGGAAAAAAATGTTTCTGATGAGATTTTTGTACTCTATGCACATGGACTTATTAGGAAACGTGATAACCTACTGGATCTCGTATATTTTAATCCATGATTAACGTTGAAATATCTTGTACGGGAGCATAGAGTATATGTTCTCTTTATGTTCAATTTTTTTCAACTATGCACCGATCAAGTCGTGCTCACTCGTAGTTGACATTTCAACCGCCAGGATAGCGCCAGGTGTATCTCTCGGGTATCAAGCATTCTGTTATTAGTTTTACTAAAATCTCATTACATGCGCCATTATTAATAGCCTACGCATATTTTATTAGCTCACTTTCCTTATATAATAATATTTATCCCGCGCAGCGTCTTCTTATTGTGCGTATGCGTGTAGATATACACATAGAAAAAATAATAATTGCGTATGGCGAAAATGATTGAATATTCATGGCATATTCTCATATACAATTAGAAACGTCGATAAACGTAGTTTCTTTATTCATACGTTTGATTCACCCCACGAGGTCTCATTTAGAGCAGATAAAATGACTCAGAAGAACTTTACAGTTTCTTCATTGACTAATTTTTTTTTTTACAAAGTTCTTCCCATACAAAACTTTTTTTTCATACGACAAGATACTTGTGGCTATTAATATTTATTGTCGTCGGCGATGTTGTCGGTCATTATAGTTGATGGGTTAAGAAATAAAAGAACGCGAAGAAGGATTGAAGCATTTTTATCGTTGAGCCGAAGCCCAGAAATCTGTTCTGCTAAGATGCCATTATGGGAGTTTGTATTGCTTCTTGATACGACGGGGTCGTGGCTTCTCGATATCGATTATCACACGGCTGCTTTCTATATTGTTTTTATTTATAACTGACTCATTTACCGCTGCACCATGTCGCTTGTATTTAATTCACAATTACTTAAGACTGATCACTCGTCTGAGCCTACGATGTGAATAAAAATGGTTTTCTTCTCGTAGAACATAGAAGATAACATTTTTAACGAACCTTTTGCGTTATTTAGATTCCTACTTCGTGTTTCAGATCCAGTTCGAAAATGGCAGTTCAAGAATCGTCGGTGTCGGTAAACATTCAAGGATTACAGATAGTCCTTGTGAAATCTTTATCATTATTTATTACTAATTGGTCATTAATTGACAGGTGTCTAACAGCACAGTTTCTAGACTCGGAGAAACTATTGTGGCGAGTATCGAATCTGCAGCGCGTTTACAATTGGTACAAACTATTTTGAAATTGACCGATCGTTTCTTGTGGATCATTGAAAAATCAGCAGAGTGGAGTCTTCCGGTTCAAGAGATCACTACCGGTATAATAATTTGACATTATTCGTGACTTTTATGTTAGATGTCACTTGAATTGCTAATAGGTAATTTTTTAAAGAGAAAAATGGAAAAACCTTTGGCAAAATGGAACTGGTTAGACCACTGCCGTGGATCTTTTTTTTACCCAGTTTAATTATTCTACGCGCTATTAGAATGGGGCTTAATGTGGGAGCATTCGTCCTGGGTTACCCAACAGTGCAGCCAAGTGGAATGGTTAGAAGATTAATCGACAAATTAACTTTGTCGATTTTCAATATAATTATTAAAATTTCGATACAACAAAAGCAGTAGCAAACAATAGTATAAAAAAATGAATGATTACATATATTTTTAGGTAAAGTTCATACAAAAAAGTCGCAGGCGTCTACGAACAATAAAATCAAATGGTTTACGAATAATGCGACAGCGTAAAGTATCTGCAAAGGTCAGTATTAGGATTAATAATACAAATGATTATAATTTATCGTAAATTATCACTGATAAATAACCAAAGGACCGTAAATTGAGCGAAGCGAAGACCAGCCTGATAAGGTCGATCCTAATGACCTTGTCAACCCTTTCCTGCTTGGATAGTTCTAAAAGAACCCCATCGCCTCCGCCAACGAGAATTCGAGTGCGCAACAATCCGGAAACAGTAATTATTTGAATACTACTGATTTCCTGGTGAAAAATGGCTTCTCTGAATATTCGATTTATTTCTTTTAATTATTCAGACTCCAACACCCGAGGAACAGTCTACTACAGAATCTGCGACAAGCCCCATGGAACATTCGGATGCAAAACGAAAATATTCTGAGGCCAGCGAAGATGATCAGACCTCAGAGGATTCACAGGATGAGACGGTCTGGTCAAAGCTTGAACAGCTGGGAAGGGACGATTCGTTGGATGATCAAGATTTCAATGTGAGTCATTGGATATTTGTTCTATAATACTCGTATGCATAGTCGATTGTACGCATAGTGACTAAGAGTTATAAATTAATAATTGCTATCGTCATTGTGCATTATACACTGTATGCACATTATGCCAAGTGCAAGTAGAGTGTAAGCTCGGTGCATGTGCACTTGCAATAATTACTAAATGGTAAACTTGAAGATCAAAGTAGAAAACCTTGAGAATTGACCTCTACTCGAGTCAGGATGATAATGCGGATACCCCACCTCTTGTTCCACAAGATGAAGCGTATTTTTAATTTTCCACTTGAATTGATTATTGGTGACTTGTATTATGTAGGGATCAATTAATAGATTTTTCGCTGATATAACTTATGTTCGGCTCTTATCAAATATAGTGAGTTTGTAAAAGTCTGATCGATACATACTATTAGAAATTCGAATCAGGTATTGATTATTTATTTAAATATGTTTATCAGCCGGCCAATTGCTCTGATACCGATGAAAGCACAAGCTCCTCTGACACTGAAGATATTTCGCTGGGCGAATTGCGCGATCTTAAGGAAGATGAAGTTTCGACATATCCACATGGTGATGTGTCTAAGGAAGTCATTAAAGAAGAAACAGAAGTATTTCATGATTTTGTTGGACAACAACAGGTAAAGGAATAAGAAGATTAATTATTGATGTCTACTAGTCAGGCAATAAGTGTCACTTTTGAGTGAAATTATTGACAGGATTGCCCGATTAGTCTTAATATTTATGTGCATATAGAGCGTGGATGGCGATAAAACATCTGTAGAAGCAAAATCCTTGCAAGTGACGCAAAAAGAAAGGGTTGACGAAGAAAAACAATTTCTATCTCCATTACAAAGTAATGCAGATGGGGAGGCAGATTTTTATTCGCCAATCAGCTCCAAGAGCGCGTCGCCTGAACGATACGTGGTATCATCACCTGAAAGTGACAGTACGTTATCATTCTATTCACTGAACCTGTATCAGTATACCAAGCACGTATGTCTGTTTACATATGAGTCTGTAGTTATTGTTTTGTTCTTAGTAGTACTTGTTATCTGTACTGGATGCTGTTTGTATAGTTTCACGTTTACAGGAACTGAAACCAAATGTCTAACCTCTACAGAATTGGTAAATGTAACTAACACTGATATCCAGTCGTTGGAATCACCAATTATAAATACTGGTACGGAGATGGTTCTCTATTAAAATAAATTTAATATAATATAAATGATCAATCAGTGTACCACGTTTAATCTGCTCGTACATGTAATGTGTTTACTGATAAGAATAAATTTCAAAGATCAGTTTGTCATTTTTTCTTTAAAATAGGTCTGGTAGCAGAGGAAGCGACAAATGGTCACGCAGTGGATAAACGGTCAGTTGGTGGGGTCAAAGGTCAGTCAAAGGGAAAACGTGCAAATCACGGAAACCGTAAAAGAAAGTAACCATCGAAAATGTCCGATGGTGAATCAGGAGAATTTCATTGCTGACGATATGGACTAATGAACGAAGCTCGTACATAATCATACGTCATAATTGCACACGAGAGACAGTGTCAGAATTTTCCAATCGCTTAGTCTTTGGACTTCTCATGGGAACTAAAATGGAGAAACTTTTGGTCGTAATAAAAATGCATTATATGGATCGATCAAGGCATCCAGAATGAGGGGTTAACGAGCAGAACCGACCAAAAAAATCATAAAGATAAACCATGTCTCTTCGTACTCATCTATCCCTGTGTAATTATCTTGTCCTCCTTTGTATTTCAGTACTTTCATTGTTACTATATATAGATGCACCTGTCTTCTATTCCTTTTCATGCACAATTTTCCAATCGCTAAACATATCATTTTATCCGACTAATCATATTTTTAATACTTTTTTTCTTTTCACTTAAAGCAGATGCATTCTCAGCCATATACTTATACGTGTACTATGTACAATCTTGTGAGTGCTATGTGATAAATGAAATATTAATATACATGAGATAGCTATGCGGTTGATTACTATAGCATTACGGAAACCGAATTTATTTGTTTTTTATTTGTATGCTTTAATAAATTATTTAATGGAACTTCTGAGTGTCGTAAAGTGTTCCATTGTAGGGATGAGGTTATACAATTGATGACCATGTTGAAAATGGTTTGCCCACGTAAATATATATAGTTGGAACGTGGGCAATACGTGATTAAAACGATTGAATGAAAATTATTATTCAGTAAAAGTTCAAGTGTAGCTTTAATGAAATGTTATTCATTTAATAATAGTATACGTAAAGTTTTTAGTGTCATTCATTCTTACGAGGAAATAATCACATAATAATACATGAGTATTTACTTATATACAAAATTATAAATATTTTATTTCATTTTTGTACGAATGCAGTTTACGTTATAATTGTAGTTACTTTGAAATTTGTTTGATACTTGAATTCTTACCAATGGCATCGGAGATACATGTAAATCCATCTTTCTCGAGTAATTCACTTAATTCTTTTTTTATGCGGCTAATCACTGGTGGTCCTTGATATATAAATGATGTATAAATTTGTATTAGGGATGCACCAGCCTTGATTTTATCATACGCATCATTCCCTGAGAAGATACCCCCAACACCAATTATTGGAATTGAACCATGTGTCCTTTTATACATATCAGCTATCATCATTGTTGACATTTCTGTTAGCGGAGCACCACTTAGTCCACCAGGTTCCCGTTGGTGAAGAGATTTAAGATTTTTTCGTTCAATGGTAGTATTAGATATTACAAACCCATCCACTCTAGACTTTGAATTCTGTACAACATCAGCAACATCTTGTCTTTCACTATCAGTTAAATCTGGAGCTAATTTTAATAATAATGGTATTTTTCTACGGAGAGACTGCCTGGTTTCATTTACTTTGATTAATAAATGTTCTAGATTTTTCTTATTTTGCAAGTCCCTCAATCCTGGTGTATTTGGACTAGACACATTGATCACAAAATAATCAGCAACGTCGTTAAATTTCTCAATGCCATCAGTGTAATCCTTAGTAGGATCAATTGACAGTTTGTTTTTTCCTAGATTTACACCAATAACTCCAACAAAATCAGGATCTTTTCTTACAGCTTTTAAACGTTTCCATACTGATTCATGTCCATCACTGTTAAATCCATATCGATTTATAACACCATTATCCTCTTTGAGGCGGAATACCCTCGGCTTAGGATTCCCAGGCTGAGGTTTTGGTGTAACTGACCCTAAAAAAAGGGATATAATTTGAGGAAGATGAAACTTACTAAATTACTCAATAGAAATTCTTACAACGATTACCAATCTCAACAAAGCTAAAACCCATTTGATGCAATCCTTTCACAGCCTCTCCTTGTTTGTCAAAGCCAGCTGCCATTCCCAAGGGATTTTCAAAATCTATTCCCCATAAACTAGATTTTAAAATTGTGGAATCTTCCAATTTTGGCGTTCCTCTGAAACCCCATTGAATAGCATTTATAGCAAAGTTGTGAGCCACTTCAGGATCCGAAAATCGAATCAATGGCATAGCAATTTCATCATAAAATTTTTCATTGCCCTGGTAAAGGCATACACCAGTAAATATTGTGGCTGCACTACTGGTAACTGTTAATAATGATTTAATCTTATCCTTAGAAGTGAGACGTCGCGCCATTTTTCCACATTAATTCACAATACAAAATAATAATAGTTTTTCTAGATTTGTCTAGGCTATCCCATTTGCTACTCATTTATGGATGGTATTACGTGATAAAAATATTGCTACGGTTAGTTCAAAGACCTCAAGTAATGTAGTCATTAGCTATAACACAACATAACATAACAAGGCGATGTCTATTAAGTCCGTTTTACAATAGCACATTGACGGTGACGTTGATAAGCCAATCAGAATTATTTTCTCTGTTTTTTCGCTGCTATAATTGGCTTGTAGAAATGATTTACGCAAAAATTTTACCGACAATGCTCCATTGTAAAACAGCCTTTAAAATTTAAAGGTAATGTAGTATCATAGGCAAGACCGGAAGTAGAATTTTGTGATCATCGCATCCGTCGATAATGCGGATCCCGTCGTAGCCCAGCTGATCGCGATCACGAACGTGTAACTCGGCGAGCAGAGGCTCTCCGCTACTTACCACTGGTTTTCAAAACAACACAACGAGGCCGCTCATTGAATATAGCCTAAATTTTTTTTTCTTTGCAATCCTAAGTTCGAGCGCACACTGTAAGTAAATCTTATCGTGCTTACACTGTGTACTCGAATTTAAAATTACAACAAAAAATATTTAGTCAATATCTAATGAGAGGCCTCATTTTAAGAGTTGCTCTAGGAACTAGCGGTAAGTTGCGGAGAACCTCGGCCGGCCAGGCTACACGTTCGTGATCACGTTCAGCTCGACTACGGCAGGATATGCATTATCGACGGAAACGATGATCACAAAATCCTACTTCCGGAATCGCCGCTACGATTTTGCGCCATGTTTTTGGTATCGCCTAAAACCGTAACGTTGTGCATCGCCCTACTCATCTCTGGTATCACAGGCATGAAGATCATCTTCTATCTAATACTACTCCATGGTTGAGTCTGTATGACGGTTTTTCGCTTTTTATTTTTATCTTGATTAGTACTTATGTGAAAAGATAGGTTATGTTCTATACGTCACCGCAATATGAGTAAATCATTTGATGAATTTAATGATGATTCTATTCTGTACGAATTATTAGAATATCTTATTCGAAAGCAAGAACCAGAATTAGCGGTAAATATATTACTTGACGTATAGATTTATGAAATTTATTATTAAAATGTTTATGACATTCCAGTTGCATTAAACTAATTTTCATGTTTGTGCACTCTTTAGAAATGTAAGAGCGATGCTGCCCTTTTGCCAGCAAGTGGTACTATTAAGAATGCTC
Source organism: Trachelus tabidus (assembly GCA_030142655.1). Taxonomy (NCBI): domain Eukaryota; kingdom Metazoa; phylum Arthropoda; class Insecta; order Hymenoptera; family Cephidae; genus Trachelus; species Trachelus tabidus. Next base: position 35,948 of record JARQTI010000066.1, read on the forward strand.
TCCGATATCTAAATCAAAGGTATTCTTTACCAGAAAGTATTGGACAACAAATTAGTCTTACTTTACCATGGAAATTCACAGTAGGCGATAATGGACGGTTGTTAGCCATTTTACAAGAGCATTTAATTGAAATAAGGAAGTCGAAAGATGAATATTCCTCGGTCGTAGCTAAAATATCTGGTATACAAGATATATTTTCTGATAACATATTACACTTGCTATATATTAGTAATAAGTCGTATCTTAAACATTGTATTTTAGTTCCAAAGGATGCCTTTCCACAGTGGCGTAAGATTGTTTGGAGTCCAGATGGCTCCATTCTGGTATTGGCTTCCAGTAATGGCTATATATCATTTTATAATTCACTTGGCAATAACATATGGAATATAAGCCCCAAGAATATTTCTCAAAATCCTCACATCTTGGAAGCCGGTGATGCAGTATCTTCTATGATATTCATAAAACCACGAACTAAAAGTGACAATTGGACATACGAATTTATCTCAGTTACATATAGCGGTTTACTGAAGTCTTATCATATTTCTGGAGATGGAAAGTTTACTGAAAATCATGAGTTTTCCTTTGGAAATTTTTATAAGAATGGAGTGAATGCTGTTGCTTATACAGAAAGACATAATCTACTCTTCGTAGCTGGTAACAGCATAACGCAGAAATATGTATGTTTTTTTGATGAACATATGTTAATTAGTCATTACATATAGGCTTCGACATAATATATATTCCAGGGTGCTGCTTCGGAAACAGGCCTGAGCTCATGGCGTCTTTTAAACGACTATCCTTATTACAAATTGTCATTTACCCACGAAGATGATACTGCAGGAAAATCTGCGTTTTCTTTGTGGAATTTCATTCCAACAATGCATTCGCAGCCACAATCAATTATATTTAAGATAAGCATTTCACCAAAAGGCGACCTAATGGCGTGTATACATATTGATGGCTCTATTACATTGTGGAGTTTACCAAATTTAAAACTCCAAAAGAAATGGAAATTAACAGAACAACCAGACTATAATGCGCGTAATCCTCTTGGAACAATGAAATACAAGAAATTTCCATTAGGTATATCTGAGTTTTATCCACTGGATATTGGTTGGTGGTCTGACCATGTAAGTATCATTAAAGTTTGTTTCCTAACATGACATATTAATCGTTACGAACTCTAAAAGATCTCATCATTTCAGGCCCTCATAATAACAAGATATTCCGGTTCGATTTCCGTATGTTCGATTAAAGATTTACGAAATCTTCTGGGTACGAGTCCGGAGTTTCTAGCTGGTCAGCCACAGATATCTGAACTATCTCCAGGACGTGGTTGTTTAACTTTAGATTGCGAGACACTTTTGACGAGCAACAAACGCAATAGAGATACCAATAATGGTGGGCAAATATTTTGCAATTATTAAATCGATTAGAAACCACAAATATCTATAATTAAATTTACAATATTTTAAAGAAACGGGGTCAGACAGTGACAAGGAGGAGGATGAATTGGAACCTATTACTGTAATGAGCTATACCACAAATCTAGTCCAAAGTGCTTTGTACTCAATAACTGATATAGAAAGGTTTCAACCAAAAAGAAAAAAATCGAAAGTTCTCCATAGAACATATAGAATATTAGGTTTAAAAAGTACTACTCCGGAAGAACTGTATTCAAGAAAAATTGATATTGAGGTATGTGCAATGCGGTAGAAGAATAAAATGAACATTACTTATTTTGAGTATAGCAGGATTAAGACAACAGAATGATACAATTATTTCTCTAGGAATACGGGGAAGCACTGGCCCTGGCAAATACATACAATTTAGATACTGATTTGGTCTATCAAACTCAGTGGCGTAAATCGGAATTCTCTTTAAAAGCCATTCAAGAGCATTTGAGTAAAGTTCGTAAGAGGTCTTGGGTTTTGAATGAATGTGTGATGAGAGTTCCTGAAACTTTAGAAGCTGCTAGAGAGTTGCTCTATTTCGGATTAAGAGGTACAAGTTTAGAAACACTAGTAGCAATTGGAAAGGACGATGATGGAAAGTTTGTACCTAATGAAATGAATAAAGAAACAGAAGATTTAGATCTGAGAAGCTCAAATTTGGTACAGGTAATGGACGACTATTGACAGTTGTTTAATAGCAATATACATATTCGCATACCCTAGGCACAAAAGGAGAATAAAATACTCGAAGAACTTGATATGGAACACTTGACAGAAGGACAAAAGGATTTGATCAAATACAGAAGAAAATTGTTTGATCATTTAGATAAGCTGCAAACTTATGAAATAATTTTGGAATCTCCAGACGCGTACGATAAAAATTTCTATGAAGAATTTCGTCAAAGAACAGCTATCGAAAATACAGTCAGGTGCATAAAAGTGCATCAAGCGGTAAAGGCCTAATTGTAGAACTATGTCACACTTTTTATTTTATTCTAGATTCGCAAAAGACAGTAACTACCAAGGTGTAGAGATAATGATAACGTACCATGGCGAAAAATTAATGCCGCATTGGTTGGCCATCATTAGCTTCTTTCCGGAAACTTTAAACCCATTATATTATCAAAAATTATTACCAGAATGTGATAGCGAAGGTCAGTTGTTTCTACTCGATCAACGAGAATTGCGTCAAAAAGATTGGTCCGATAGGGCACAATTTAGCAAACTCGTAAGTGAGGATAATGAAGATGGATCAGAGTTTATCTACGATTGTGACATGTCGTTATCTGCATATAGGTAAGTACAGGAATTATTTGTTTCATAAAAAAAACGTTAATTGGCAAATTTTCCAGAAATACACAATACACGCCGGAGTTATTACAAAAGTGGTATAGATCCCGTGCCTATAAAATCGAGAGCGACAGCTCGATAGTGGATAATGCGTTGGAGCTTATAAAGCTTGGAAAAGCACGAAATATAAAAGGCTTAGAAAACTTGCTACTGGAGTTAGAAACATTAGATGATCTAATATACAAGGTTTACTTAGAGGACATGACTCTGGCCCGTTTGGAAAAATTGACTGATTTAGAAAAAATGAATTTACTAATGAGTACTTCCAATCAGAAAAGTTTCGTTGTCAATGTAAAAAATTTCGTTTTGCCTTTCATCAAAAGGAAACAAAAATATTTGGTATGTATTTCATCCTAAAGATATTGCAAATTGGTACGAATCGAATATAATATTAAATTGTTTTTTAACATACAGGGTGGAGATCTCGATAAACATCTGCTCCACGATTACTTGGTTTCACTAAGTAAAGATGATTTAACACTTCCGGTTAAATTCTTTGAGTATGTCAAACAATCTCATGATATCCAAGTCGTCGAGATGATAGACGATATTGTCACACTTGCATTGGATTGTATTTATTCCTGTCATGATCCTGATATGTATGATATGGCAAATGAAATTTTTGAATCTATTCCAAAACATGCCAATGATACTGGTGCAGAAGGCGGACTGATTGATGAATTAGAAAGAGAACTTGAATGTCTAAGTATTTTAAACAAATATCATGTGAAAACGACATTGAATTATATTAAAGAAAATAAAAATAATCCGGAAGATGTCAAGTTGCTTTTAGTACAAATGGCTAGGAGCTTGAATAAAGTGTAAGTGAAAATTCTTTCAAATTTCTAGTATCTAGTTTACAAGACGTTAATAAGATATTTTACATAAATGTTTATAATTATTTGTTTAACAGTGAACCCCCAGCAGATGAACATTTGTGGGCTCAATTATTGAATGATATGTTGGAAATACATAGCACAACTTTTTCCTGCATTGATATTGAAATATGCTTCGAGATATGTGTGTCCGCACGTTTAGTGTCAGGAATGAAGTCGAATATCCAAAATTGTGCTAATTTAATAGAGACAAAGAAGAATGAGCAATCCTTATTAAAAGTATCGTACGAAAGGGCTGTTGAATTAATTTTACAGGCAAGCTTTGAATACTTTAACAGCTCGAAGAGTCTTACTGATTCTAATATGGAACTCGCCAAGTAAATATTCATTTTTAATTCATTGATAATACCAAGGCTTATAAAATGTGATATTGTTCATGGATTAATTTTAGAACGTCTCTTCATCTCATTACGGATGATAATCCACGTATTAAAGAGGAATATGATCTAATTAATTCATTGCAAATTCTAAATGAATTCAATGTTAATATACTACCTATACAAGTGAGATTGAATCAAGACAGACTCAAATTAATAGAGAGTTGTTTGAATTGTCGGGGCGACGCTTATAAGAGTAAGCAAAGATTATTAACATTAGCGAATTATTTGAGAATTGATAAAAATAATACGAGAAGTCGAGAAGGAAAAGTATTGAAATTAATAGCCGAGAAAGCTTTTGAGGTAAATATTTATTGTTCGTAAACAAGTTTATAGAACGTGAAAGGGAATGTATCTTCTTTTGTAGCTTGCAGATTATGATGTTTGCACCTCAACGTGTCAACAATTAATCGATAATAATTATTCTCTCGCTTGGAAAACCTGTGTGAACATAGGATACTGCGAGGATTTTCAGGATTTGAAGTTTAGACAAAAATGTCTCTGGTTTGCCATGAACAATTGTCCTGACGATTTATTAGAGGAAACATTGAAGCAAAAACATTTGTTAGAAATCCAAATTTTACATAAAGATTTACAGAACTGGATGCCTGAATGTGACGAATCCTTTGCAACTGGAGCTGATAGTGAAGACGAGTTCACCGATGCAATGACTACGGTAATTGAACATTAGATTTAAAGGTGAATAAAATCGTGAAAATAAAATTTAATATTTATATGTTGTAGCCACAAGTTGAAACAAAAGAATTCGTTCCAAATATCATTGGAACATCAACTGAAATAGTTAAGAGTTCTGCTGAACTTGTAACGAGATCAACGTTTAACATCATGAAAAACGTGGGCAATAAAGATTTTTGGAAAACAACATTAAATTTAGGATTTATGAGCTCATCCGACAATACAGTACATGATAGAAATGAAATTTGGGAGTCGGAGAGGGATCGAATAGCTCAAAGTTTTTCATGCTTCTATGAGTCACTGCACGAAGGATGCAAAATTAGTAATTTTGATACAGACTATACTAAATATTCTTTGCACAAAATAGAGAATGTTAAATTAAAGTTATGCCAAACATTGTTAAGAGTGGCTGTCTTAACTGAATCAGCATGTTATGGCCTGGAAGCTAGTGATATTAATCATTGTGAGTAAAATGTGTTTTATAGCCTTCGTGGGAAATACTAACTTTTAATTTTAGACAAGATATAGTATTACAAGTTTTAATGAAACAAAATTTAACAGCGTACACATAAACTATGGATACTACATTTCTGTATAATCTTGTTTCAGTATACTTAGAGTGTGCGGAGCACACAATCATCCATGATTGCTTATTAGGCTTTGCTTATTTGCTGTGTCTTCGTGACACTGAAATATTATCTGCTGAAACAGTTTTTAATAATTTACCCCGTAACGAATTATACGTTCAGTATGCAGCCTACTATTATGCATTGATACTATACGAAAAGTTGAATCAAGATTCCACGGACGTATACTATTACGATCCATTGAATTTAATTAGCGCCATGGTAATAGCCGCTAAAAAAAATCATGAATCGGATATTGGAGAAGCTTTAATTCGTTGGCTATCATACTTATCTGATGGAAGTTCAGCAGCTGAAAATCTAAATATTGAACAACCAATATCAAAAGAAGCCGATGCATTTAAATTTGACGTAGCTTCTCCGGTAGAGAAAAAGGATGCAATTACAGATGAAAATGCATCGTCTACCGATGAATTAAAAGAATCTGAAATCAGTGATAAATTCAAAGTATTGTCAACTAATTCGGAAGAGGATGCTGGATGGAATGACACCTGGGATGATTTTTCTGATCAAAGCGACGAAGAAGATATAAATAAATCAGAAGATACTGCAAGTTCTTCGATGCTTCGACCAAACAATGTCATCGTGCCTGTTGATGAGAATTTCACGGAAGAAGAACGTTTTGAGTACTTTCAAAGAATCATTAGTACAACACAAAACGAAGAACAATATACAAAAGCAAAAGAACTGTTACTAAGGTGGCCGAAATTTACGTCTCCTGAATTTCTCACGGTAGATAGGCATCCAGCACTTAAATTGTTAGAAATAATATCGTTAGGGTTGAAAGACAGTAATGACGCCAATGCCGAATTACAAGCGTTGCAACAGTACAAAGACATCATGACTAAACAATTGGTACCTAAAGATGTAAGATTCATATTTTGATTTTCATTTCATGAACGTAATTTGATCATCGTTATTGATAAGTGATAATGCTTTTACAGTTACTGCTAGAATATCTCAAGAGGAAAGAAAATCAAAGACATTTAGAGCACGACATTTTCTTGCAACTATGTACCGATGACCCATTATTACATGAAGAAGCAATCAAGATAATTAAAGATAAGCATAAGGTATGTTAGAGCACATTGAACTATGCATTTTTAAGTTATATAAACCTATCACTGTTTCTTCTAGAACTTTAAACTTCTGCCACCGTTACTACGAGAATTGTTCTTTAAGAATCTGACGGCATCTTTTGACACTAGTCATCCAGTGTATCATAAGATATTAGAAGAAGTTTTTTCAAATTGCAACCGAGCAGATATTGTAGAAAATGTAAATAATCTGATTCATAAGCTCGTCGAACGTAGAAACATCGTACATGCAGTGGCGCTACAAAATCAATTAGCGTCGGTACCGCCGTCATTAGCAACCTTTGAAACTGCGCTTGGTTTATTAATGAAGAAATAAGTTTTAATTAAGGATAATGACGCTGCCCATGGAACTTTTTAATAGCGGCAATAAATTTATCTTTCTGTAATAAGGAAGGAGGTGTTAACTTATCAGTTATGTTACTTTATCATTAATAGTTATTATTACACAAAATTTGGGAAGATTTCGTTACCGAGGGCAATTAGACAATTGAAAAAATTAGAATTATATACATCTAAGTATCAGATATATATATATATATATCTATTGTTCTTCAGATCAATATTTGTACATATAAATTTGTAGTAAAATAAAAGTTGTTTATATTTTTGTTGTCCTTAATACAGCTCATTATCGTTATACAAGAATGTTTACAGATGTATGCTTCATATTTTCGTTATCAAATTTTTTTAGAGATTTTATAACTTACAAAATCATGTAATTGCAAACATACTAGTACTGCAATAATTAAGTGCACAATACTGATATATTCACAGCTGACTGAATTGCAATACAAGAATCTATGGAATCTTAGAACGAAGCTGCATATAGAATCTTAAAATAGATCAATGAATGACTCGATTATTTTCGTCTGGAAGACACATTCAGTCAAGTGCGTCTACACAGATTGCGAGCATACTTGCAGAATTTCCTATCTTTTTTATCCTCTAGTTTTTTCTTTTAGAAAGTCATTGATTAAATCTACATATAAACTCCCTCCGTTATCATTAATTCTATCACGACTCTAGACGAGTCGACGCAATATTTTAGCTCTGGCCGTTATATTGCAGATTTTTTTTGCATTTCAATAAACAGTACAGAAATAGTATTGTTTATCTTAATTAATTAATGTAGAGAGATAGTGAGAATTATTCTGACCTGCACGTGAAAGTCACAATAGCGTGTTGTAATTTGTCGTGAAAATTCAAAATCCATATGTCAACCATTGCAGGGTGGAATAAACGAATCCGATGTCACGTGAATATTTCACATATTTTTCTAGGGAATTAATTTAGAGCGTACAGAACTGCTTTCTGGACGTAGCTACTGGCCAGTGAAAATTCTCTTGACAAACAACCCTGTCTACCCCACAACTGGGGAAAAGGGAAACGAGCAAGAGGAATGAGAGGGCAGCAGCCAGAATGTTGAGACCAGCGAAATGGTCAGCCGTTATCCGAGGCAGCTACTACTTGCCGCTAGAATTCCTCAAGTTTGCCGAGGGACAGAAATTAGTCGAATTAGCGTAATTGCTGAAATATGTGTTCGCCCGTTAAAGTGATGACCTCCTCGTTACCTTTCCAACGGCAGCTGATACGAATTTCCTGCGGCCTGTCGCGTCTCTTGAAAATTCATGAAAAAAGTTAAAGAAGCAAAAAAAGAATTCGCCCTTATCAATGTAGAATAGAGATCAAATTTTCTTAAAACTAACGAGACCTAGTTGACTTTCTAGATAAATACCCGCGGATAACAATTTATACGGCTATAGGCATTTTTTAAAAGATTTTCAGAATATCAAAATGTTTTAGGAATTCAGCAGTTTAGCCCACAGCTCTTAATTATATAGAATTAATTATGAAAGCTACTAATATTGCAGTAGGTGTCCAGTAAACTATGACAACGCTCCCTGGACTAGTACAGAATTTATGCACTGACCTAACTACCGTGGCTGAACTTGTAACCAGACCACGTATACCTACACGACCTGTCATACATAGGAAGCTTCTCAAATGAAAAGTACAAGGAGCATTAGGGATGGCAAAATTGAAAAATATTACAGAGAACCTAAAGCTCAAATCACAAGTGAACGATTAGTGTAAATATTACCGTAAATATTTCAATGGCGAGAAGTCAATGATAAGGTAAAAAATTATATTAAGACAAAAATGATTTGTTGAATATCTTCGAATAAACGTCGGTTTCCGTGGATTAAAAATTTGAAAATGGAGAAATTTCTGCGCAACAATCCAATTAAAGCTTGGGATTTCAAAAGGTTGCTCTCCCGCAGTAAAATTTTGTAACTGACATCGCGGTCGGTAGTAATTGATACACTTGGCGAGTGAATTTCACGCAAGAGGACTACGTCACAGAATTCGTATTGTTCCCCGCGGCGAAATAATGCTCTAATTATAACCAGAATCGCTTCGCCGACATTCATTAAGCAATTGTAGCGTCTCTTTGTCTTCCAGTATTTACAGAGAAGCTTTGCGTTTCAGTTGAGGCCTCACTGTGCCAATGAACACTTATTTTCGGCGAGACTAGACTCGAATTTAATATAGAATCGAGTTCATTTCACTCGTCTGGTAATGCGAAATATGTTGCGAGCAACGTCCGCGTCTATCGATAGATTCTATTTACCTAGAATTTAGAACAGCCCAAAACGAAGGAATGTCGTAATTCAAAAATTTCTTCAATCAAAATTACCTCATCCAGTCCTTCACTCTGATTGGCTTCTCTGTGCGTAATATCGAGTTATCCATCGAATTACGTATCGTACAATATTCAAACTGGATCCAAACTGTTACTTCACTTCCTCTTGTTATCTCTGAATTATGTAAAAAGATACGTATAGGCCACAGATTCTCGCACTGGATGATAAAAATTGAAAATTATCCTCGTTCGGCTGTAATATTTCGAACGGTCACCGGATGACGATATTCTTAAACTTTTTCCCATAACAATGGGTCCGTCATAAACAATGAGCATTTCCATGACCAACGATCGTGAATGACTAAAGCTGCGTTCAGTGTGCGTAGGAATGTTTTCAACGACCGACAAGCTCGCGGTTCACGTATGCGTTTATAATGAATTCGTGTACACGTAATAATACGAGGCAGGTAAAATTCTTGTGTTCTACGTTATCCGACCTCCCGTAGGAAGTGAAACATTTATTCGAAATAATTATTTAGAATTACACCCGCGAGAGTCGAGTGCCAGGATTAAACGTACGAGTTTCATTCGTTTTTATCGCTTTCCCGTTGCGCCTCCAGGAACTTACAATCGACCAACCATTCAGCACTGTCAATAATAAATTGACTCACCTTATTACAAATAGAATTTTATCCAATGACTTCGTTAAGGTCTGAGATCACAACTTTACTTTGTACAACGAACACTTGAGGATTGAGTAGCATTAAAATAATCGTCGATACGTCATTTTAATTAATCTGAACTTCCAAGCAGGGTCACTGACAAAGCCATACAAAGGCGTGATTGTGAATTGTGAAGGGAATTACTTCGTTATTCCAATATGTCTCTGCGTAGGTTATGTCGGTTGATGGTAAAAGTGCATAGCACGCTTCTGTTATATATGAGTTGATCGTTAAGCACGTGTTACGATTAATGCGTGGGTAATGCATGCGGAGAGCCGCTCACGATGTTGGTTGGTATTAAAATTCTTATCCCGCGTACAGCTGGCTGCGGTGCAGGTTAGGTTAGGTTTGGTACATTGGGCCTAGTATCCTCCATTAATCAATGCTTTATCTCGCGTAAAGGAGGTCTAAATATTTCGACGCTCTCTTTTTTACACTCTTTCTTCAAGTAGGCGGCATTGTGCACCTTCCGACGTTGCACGGCCACGGACACGCTGTATTACTGCTTGAATACATTCTAACTTATGAGCTCCCATTATATGTAAAGCAGCTCTTGTCAGTCTACCGTTGGTTCAACTATGTTACCACTCGATGAAGAGGTGCTTCAAATTGTTAACAGCGTACCTTTTATCGTTACAACAGAGAATCACGAAGGCATTACTTGATTTTATTTGAGATTCTAAATTAAGAAATGAAATTAGTATTTCGTTTGACTAGCTCTGTAGAGGCCATTAAAGTTCTTGGCGGGACAATCAAAATCGTCGGAGATGAGACGAACGTGACGCATGAAAGACTTTAATGGTCAGTAACAATGCTCACGTCAGTCTTTCGTGATTTCTTTGAAAGGAGCTCGAATTGCCAAATTTACAGATAGAAATACCTCTGCATAATACGCATTAAGAAAGAGTCCTCTGTCCGCCTTATTCACTCAATGCCCAAGCCGCGCGGATTGAATTCTCGGACGAAATGGATTTTACCGAAAATACGGACCTACCCTCGATCGGTTCACCCTCTTATCGGTCACTCGATTGAAACTAAAAGCACTACTTTGTCAGATTCGGAAATTCTTCCGGGAAGAATTTCTTACCAGCCTCAATGACAGTGGCTGCTTGGAAAAGCTTGAGTAGACTGAAAATGGCGGATATCATTATTCGTAAACCACGAGAGACGAGTTAATGCATGTTTATTATATCGTAGCTCAATTTATGAAAAATTCAGTAAGAATAATAAACGGCATTCTAAACGTTTTTTTGCGCTATACATTATATGCGCATAATGTTCTGTGTGTTTTTCCATTCCATTATGAACAGTTCTACTGCGACATCATTGATCATTACGTTTGATGCTACAACGAATATTCAACATAAGCACATTCCATTATCTAAGCGATCGATTGCAGCACTGCTAGAATTTCTCGTGCGTTGATGATCGACCTAAGGGGTTAAACCTAAGTAGTGGGGATGATCGTGGTTCGGTTGGGAGGGTGCGGAGGTTTCGGAGTGTTGCAACACACGCCAAGTGACCATTATGCAGATTTCCAACGATTAGGTATATCGTGAGCTTGTCTGGGAAATGAATGTAATGTAGCTTTGCGGTGTCCCCTTTCAACCCCTTTCACCCCCTTTCATCCCCCAAATGCACTGCCTTCTACCGATCCTCATCCCCCGCCACTCCTCCTCAACCCCCTGTCGCCGGACTAAAAGTACTCTTTCGCTCATTTGCAAAAAACCTTGCGAGTTATTTCTAACAAATTACAAGAAAAACGATACTGCGAAATGGACGTTTTACATGATAATTAATAAAATAATGACGAGCGAAGTTTACGAGTTTGCAGCTGCTGGTCTTTTTGTATAATTTGATTATTCTGGTAAACATCATTATTATTAACAGTGTATTCTTCATTCTACTTATTATTGTACATAATGGTAATTCGACAACAAAGTTTTTTAATCAATTGTTGATTACAATGCATATATATATAGAGCACAAAAAAGTATCTATGACAGAACATAGCGGGGGGGCATTTTTAAGGAAAGCGGATTTCCCAGGGATTAAAAAGTTCCGAGCCTTTTCGCATAGCGAATTTTCTCTTCGTTTTAAAGCTGCTTTCACAACTTGGTGGAATCATTTGTAATTAACCTGCTGACGATCGACCATGCTTACTTACGCTTAATGGATTCATTTAAGGGGTTCATGACTCTATTGATTATAGAATTGATAACAAATATGACGCAACCTAGAGCAAGATAATGAGACTGAGTTTAATTTATTTTTTTTCAAAGACTGAAGTTGATTTTAATTTTTATGTATAATTGATTAAGACTTTTTATTCTTCTTAGTACAGTCTCTCCTGGCAATGTGTTTCCATTGGGTTCTTCTCGAGAGCTGTGATACTCAACCCGCGTAGCAGTCACAGAAATTCATGTGACCTAGTGCGAGCACGAGGCTGAAAAGCCCATTTTCGTTTATTTCCATCTTAAATTTACCGAGAGAATTTAATAATGCAAGGAAACACAGTGTAGGCGGAAAGTAAATTTCGGAAAAAAACAGAAGAAGAAAGGGTAACACGAAAACCACCACTTTCAAGCACCTACCTCTGTATTCGGAATGAGAACAAACGAAATTCAAAGTGAACAGGTCTGGGTGGATTGTGTAAAAGAATTATTTTATTTATTTTACCTGCAAATGCATTTACTGCAAAATGGTTTTCGCGGATAACGGAATTAAAATGCTGTTTCGTACCTTATCGTGTGTTAGAAAAAAGAATTTTGATATTTTGAAAAATTAAATGCAAATTTTAATAACGATAATCAGTATAAAATTTATATAATTACTTTCATCATTCAAATTACATTGAAATTTGCTTCTTTTAACTTTTCCAACGTATCCATGCCCTACCTTCAAATGCTCCTTGGAGATGCTGTGGAAATCTTACGCGATGGCTTCCTTCGTATAAACCGTCATCTGTTATTCAGGACTCTAGCTAATTCGTATAAACCGTGAGCCAAAAGACAATGATAATGGTGTCACAGGTGGTGCCGTTACGAAATGTCTTGGCATTCCCTTAAAATACAGATTCTCCTCTGTACCAGGATGGAAAAGCAATGACGATTCTGCGCAGGAAGATCATCCTTGAGCATCGTTACTTGGAAGAAATTTTTATCCAAAGACCAAATTACGTTATAACGAAATCGTATCTGGCAGCTTCTAAGTCTTCATAGAGAATATTGACGTAGTTAACGTCTGGAGATGAATTTTCTAGTCAGTGAACTGGGTCAAAACATTTAAAGCTCTTAGTACCCCAATTCGCGGAATATGTATTCGCGAGGAAGGGTTGAAACCCCTTCCTTCTATGGCTCCACGTTATTTCACGGGCACATTTTGAAACGTAAAATGTACTTTGAGCGTCGTTTGGGATCCCTTCCATTGGGGCTAGAAAATACTTTCGTCTCCCATGAAACTTAGTTCTTGCCTAAGAGATATATTTAATAAACCAACCGGCACTAAGGTATATCTAGTTACAGAACTCGTTAGAGGCAAAGTATTTCATCTTGGTGTGAAATATATATATGAAAAGTAAAATCACGCTCCAGTCTCCTGGAAATATGTCTGTAAATGTGAAAAATAATGACTTTTCTGTTGATTCGAAAAACTCAAAAAATATCTTGATCCAGGTCGTACGAATAGTATCGATATAATTGATTAACGCGTCAGAGAAACAAGTTACAGGTAATCGAATTGGTCGAGATTAAAGTCAAGTATTATTTTTATTATTAGACCTGCGCAAAATTATCGCACCTTGTTGCTGTCCGTTGCAGAATAAATTTGCAAAGATAAGACTCTTTCAATCAGCTTGTCAGTAACGACGTTCGATAATCGTAGATTCGCGTGCTACGGCCTTGATCTAATTGATCTTCAGCGATAAGTAACATGTACGCAGTACCTAATAAAGAAACATAAATCAGCCTTAATACGGGCATAATTCAAGATCTACGATTTATGCCTTTATTACAGGCATAGAGAGTAACGACGTAGAGAATTAAAGGTCTGGATTATGCCTGATGCTCGAGAAACCAGGACTCATTGAATGCCGTAAGAAATTCGTAGATAAGAATTTTGCCTGATTTGAGAAAAAAAGATTAAAATTTCAAAAGTCATTGTTTCCTAGCTCAAGAATTCGTTTGAGAGGTCAATTTTTGAAAATACCAAATAAAAGTGAACAAAATTTCACTTCTGTTATCTCTGTTATCCCACAGTTTTTACCGTGCCTTGAATACACTTGTATATCTATATTAATACAATGCCGGTAGACGTATGCTATTTCCTATTAGGAGCATTAGCAAATTTCAGTTATTATCCTCAATTAAGACGCCTCCAGCTTCTAATAATAACAATTTGCAGACGATATGTGTACCTAATCCAACGCGGCATATGGTCCAACATGCAAGTTTCCATGAATATTGCCAACACTTTCAGCTACCGAGCAGCACTAACGCCGCCATTAAAATGTTATACGTTTTCTCATATACGGTCAAACGAAGAAATATCACACGAACGTTAGCCATAGTCATTAGCGTTGAGTGTACCGGTTATAAATTAAACTCCTATACTACGTTCACGATAAAAACAATTAATTAATACTAAAACCATAAAGCATCCTATTGACAATATCTAGCCAACGTTCGATTGAACTGTACAGGTTGATTCATAACGCAATACTGCCAAGGTCAGGTAAGCACAATTATTCAGGAAACAGGGCGTAATTAGAGCTCCTATCTTCATGTTAATTAAACCAGTTTTCAACTGATTAATTAACATCCCAGCAAGTGCTTCGGCGTGCTTTTGCAATGCTTCGCTATTCACCGGTGCGTAGAGAAGCGGAGTGTTCCCGCACGATTGGCTGCCTGTTTACTTGCCTGCTTCCCTGTTTTCCAGCCCCGAGTCGCTGGTTACCTGTCAAATGAATATATACTACTTCCGTGCTAACTCCTTTTTTTTTACCTGCCAGTTACCTAATTGTGACCTACGCAATTTCGTCATTTCTATCATGTACATTTTTTAATGCACGGGTCTAAGGGAATTTAGTCGAAGTACTCATTAAAAGTATTCTCGTATCAATTAGCACCAATCTATTTTAATACGGGAGATAATTGTAGAAACACGTCCTATAAATTAATATACTCCAAACTTATCAAGCCAAGTTAACTCTAACGCAGTTACGCTAGCTCGAAATAACATTTGTCCTATCAGTCACTTCCGGGTTCATAAATTGTCCGAGGTTCATTCGCTAGTGCTATTCCGAACTATGAATTAAATTGTGTTACAGCGACTTAAGAACGCTGAGTGGATTACGTGCTGGATTATCATTCGGGCAATCATAACTGGGTTTGGTCCATGAGATACAGTGAGAAAATGTATTATTGACGAGGGGAGGGGGGGGGGGTTATTGATATAAATAAAATGAAAATGCTTAATTAATTCGTGCCTTCGTTTTATGAAATATTTGAATGGGAAATGAATAATGAACTTGACTCTTTTTTTTTTGAAATCTAATATTAATCGTGTATTAATCGATTTGCCATGTCTGCATCTTAGAATTCAGCTGACTACGATACTTGGCCGGGGAAGGAAGCCGGAATTTGCATTTTCAAACATCTCGAGTACAGCTCTAGTGCAGATACTTGCAATTTTCAGAAAGCGCAGTGACCGTCTCACGTATTACTTGACAGTTTCTACGCGGTTGAGTAAGGACGCTTAGGGAAAGAGGATATCTTCGTTCAGAGGACAGAGAATCGAACCGAAAAAATTAGGATGACCTTTCAGGGAAATATAAATGTAGTCTTATACAAAATTTAACCAGAAAGATCGAAAACGCTTTGCGTCGAGTCTTCGCAGAATCCCTGCTGAGTGGTTTGCCGAGGGAATTTTATGAATATTGATACTAGAATTTTAAGGGAGTGGCAGGATTTCGGTATGGGGAAGCCGCGAGAGAATTCACTTCCATTTTCCCTCAATATTTCCTTACAGCGTTCCTGCCACTCAATTTACGGAGCTGATCAATATTCGCGTTGTACTTTGAGCTTGATACGCTGTATATATGCAGTGTGACGTATTTTCATAAGTCTGTACCGATAGCGAAAATCTTAGAACTAACCTACGTCACCTTCGGCCGTCCACCCTTGGTCCATGAATCCGCAAGCCAGGCGGGCGCGAGTCAATTCTTTTTTCACCGGGAACTGACGAGCCGGTATATCCTGGGAGATGAGGTGGGACAGTCTCAATTCCGCCGAAACGAGAGGACCTTAATGAATCCTTTCGATCTTTGGAGTCGCGTGAAATGAGCAAATGCAACTGGCTGCACCGGAGCAAACGCTCACGTAAATGCACGGCCGCTCAGGCTGCCGGGTCGAGGTAGAGAGGGTCGGAGTAAGCGTGAGGTAAATAGTGCCGGAAATCGAGATCAACCGATCGAGAACGTAGCAGACGGAATCGGAGCTATAAAATCGAAATCCCTCCACCAATTAATAAATTGGGAGTACTCACCGGAGCTGGTTCAGCTAGTCGGCGAAGGCCGAGAACTGCATCCAGGAGTCGTTCAGGTGGACGCTGCACCATAGCACAACACTGCACCTCAGAAACACACGCAGAAAATATATAGGATTTTCTGGATATCGCGAGAGAAACGCGAGAACTACACGAGCGAGAACTTCCTGTACCGTACAGGAAACACGGCTAGAAAAACTGTTAACGGACAGGACGGGAAGCGCGAGGCAGCTCGAAGCATCCCGATCGGCGTTCCAAGACAGACTGCTTTGAAGCAGTCGATTGACAATAGTCAAATTCGAGAACTAATCATGTTGATTCTGATTGGTCGAGATCCTTATAAGCAATAACTCTTACCCTTTCCCTCGAGTCATCCCTTTAAATTAAAACGAGAGCGTTCCTTAGCGAATCGGTATGTGACTCTTGGAGATCATCCATGGCGGCTTCCCCAGGACATTGGGCGACACATCCTTAACTGGGGTCAGGGTGTTCCTGCCCTGCTCTTAACCGTATCAAAATGCTATCTTCGCCTGCTCTGCAGCCCTTTGCCTCTCTTCAGCGGGGCGCTGGTATCTCACCCGGACCTTAACCTCTGTACTCTCTTCTGCCGGGCAACTCGGTACGTCGAGACTGTCTCTCCCTGGCAGATTCCAGCATCTGGAGCTCAACTAAAAGTAAAAAATCTTTCCGAAAGCCTTGACGTAACTGTATGAGTGAACCCGAAGTTTCTGATCAGGGTGGCGACTCGAAGGAAACCAGAAAGGGAGAACGTTATCCGAATCGGTAGCTGGACCGGTAGTTGGACCTTGTGACTATGGATCGAAAAATGACGTCATAACATATATATATATTGCGATTTCAAAATTGGATTGACAATTGATTTTTTCTACAAAAACAGAATGTCTTGAAGAATATAAAAAGAATTTCGTTATCAAGTCTATAATAATTCACGACACTCGATAACAAGTAACATAAGCCATTTTCTCCGATAGAAAATTCATAATCAAACATTCGGTTCAGTTAGCAATTATGTAATTTTGTTATTTTGATCATTCAGCCAAGTAAGATTCATATATCAAATTAAAATACAGGGACGTGCTTGGCGTTAGGCACGATGGATTTATCGGAACAAAAGCAGTGTCTTTCTAATTTCCAAAATATATTTATCCCGGACTTGAAGTCCCGCCTATCAAAGATACACGTACAAAATTTACCAGTACCTTCTGCTAAGCTCGTTATGTGATTTTCCATGATCCTTTATCGAAAGAACTGTTATTTATCGTCTTCTATTTTTGCGATTTTTGCCAGGACTCGTCTATCTTTTTTTTGCGGAAGAATCCTATCACGCGATTCCGCGGATGCGGAAAGCGTGAAACGTAAGAAATTGGATATATATAGGTACGTATCGTAGTGAGGACTGTACTCCATGGGTCTCCGGTGGTCGTTACGTCGCTTTTTGCGGTAACATAAATGAGGCGTCAAATGACCAAGGCCGAGCCATGTCCGGAACAGACTTTGTCCATTTGTTGTTCACTTTCTTTCTTACGTCCAATTGAATTCGCGGTTTAACTCGTCGCTTTTCCGCGTGTACGTTATGTGTATATATATATACACGTGCTATAGCCAGCTGGTTAAGAATGACTGAAACAAAAAGAAAACTTTGAAAAAATCTGCAGTGTAGTTAAATGGGGTTAAGGAGACGTGGAGTAACGTAGGAAAAATAAAAAAATGAAAAAAAAAGGTTCTTACCTTGCCACAACGTATTACTAAACTGTAAGAAATTCCAATCAGTCTCGGATCGATAACAATGCTGTCTCGTTCCTTGCAAATCTTCATCCATTGCTCAGCATTCAAATTATCGGCCCGATAAACACTCGTCGAGCAATTTGCAAGTTGTTAGCTCAACCGCTCGCGCGGCAAATTGTACTGAAAACGATAAATTAAGCGAAGCTAAAGTGAGACAAAGCAGGATAAATTTGTCCATTTTAAATACCATTACTTAAGCGTTATATTTATGTACGAGTTCTTCGTCCTGCAATTATTTTCAGGTACAGTCCAAGCAATTTTTTTTTCCTGTAACCATATACACCTCATATTCAAAAATGTTTAAATCAACATTCAAATGCATTGCATAATTAAGTTCGATTTTTCTTTCTTTGTTAAAAAAAATTCAATCTAGTCTATGGTGATTCCATCAATTTTATCTATCACGAAGCTTTGTCTTTCAGAATCGTTTATTATTATTTGTCAAGTGATTCCATACTGCAAAGCAGTAACGTAACCGTGGGTCTCTATAGGCGACGAATTTTCCGATCCATTAATAACGGTGTTTTGGATGTGAATTTCTGGCAGCTCCCAGAACGTTCAAGAAAGACAGCACCCTTGAGAGCCCCTAATAACTTCGACCCTGTAAATGAGTGCACGAACTATACTTGGTACTTTAGAAAGACGTCGCGTCGACGTAGTGAAGTTTTCCGAGTTGACGAGCCTAGGTAAGATTCTTATGTCGGATGATTTTCACGGTTTTCACCCTCCCAACCCCCCGAGCCACCATCCCTCGAAATATTCAGTCCGAATACTCACCCTTACCGAGTCAGCGTCTTGTGATTTACAAGAATACTTCCTTGACGAACTTTCCGTCTTTTCGTCCCTGGTTAATGAATGCACCTGAAACAGAGGATCGTTATCTATTCTCGGTAGCTTTTCTCCTTCCATTATACAGATATAGAAATGCAGCTTAATGCTAATGGTAAGCCTTACGATTAATGTACAAATGCCCTTAACAATGCTTCACCCCATGGCAATGGTTACATGCTTTAACGGTTATTTACGCGAGCTCATGGGATCTAAAACACTGCCACCTCCCTGGTAAGTTTACCCAGATATAATAAAGGCAAACTCACGCTGACCCTCGAAAGGGCCTTCTCTTGTTTTCCTAGTTTATCATTCCCTGACTATCCTCGATTTTATCATGATTACGAAAAGCATGAAATCGAATGGGCGGAGTGATTTTTTGAAAAATTTTATTCCTTGACTTTCTTTGACACGCCTTAATAATTATTTCTAATTTTACGAACGGAATGGATAATGCTAATTTTATTTTTTGACTGTTCTGCCATAATGGCGTATGCAATTGTTTTTAATGAAGACCTCCATAACCTCGATCTTGCGTGTTACCAACGGATCCTGTTTCACGGAAGATATCGTGCTTCCGTTAACCTATCTTTGAAGAATATTACACGAGTCATGGCTCCGTCCGAGGAATGGAATTTCAGTTTCTTTAATAAAAACGCAGGAGCACGAGGATTTTTAGTATGGATCTTTCAGTTTGCTCTCACGTATGCTACGTTTTATTTGATATTTTTTGTCATTTTGATTATCTATTATCACGCATCGCTCCTCATAATATGTGCTCATTCGTGAAAGGCAACGTATACGAGATTCCCATTTTTTTTATTGTGGTATGTATATTTTGGGATATTGTTTTACTGTTAGTAATTTTAAAAGCAGGATTACACGCAAGTAATATTTTTTCAGGTATAATGACGGCTTCTTGCTATTTACTCAGACGTTCATTAACATCCGTTTCAAGCACTCGGGATCCGGCACGACGTCAGCTCAGTCCAGTAACAGAAATATATTACATACGAATATTAATTAGCCTTAGGAATAACAATTTTTGGAAAAAAATAATACACGTAATGACAATTTATAAAGTTCAAATGTGCTGTATGTATATTTAAATGAAGAAATATTTTTTTCAATATTATCGAAAATGCAATATTTTTTAATTTCAAACGTTACCGTTTCTCTATCGAAAAATAACTCTTTAACGTATCAGTTATTGAAACAGCAACAAAAATCGTGATATATATATATATCGCAAATAATTTGCAATGCAACGTATTGCTGGTACGATTGTCTTTCATTTTTGCACTGCACCTACAAATTAATATGCGCCGACATGTGCCTGTCGATGGGATATCGACGAATTGCACGGAGAATATTAATTACCGTATATATTTCCCAGAAGTTTCGATATCCTTTTTTTTTTACTAATTATTACCATACCAATCCAAAAATCCATTTCGCTATAATATCGCTGAAATTAAAATACAGGTCATCGAATATGATAAAAATTAAAACTATGGACCTTTAATATTTTGATGTATTTCATAAAAAATTATTATAATTCATTGTTTTCGTCATCATTTTATTTCTGTCCCTTTATTCCCTTCCATGCCCCAAAGCAACGTTAATCAAATTATTTCGAGCAGCCATCCAAGCCGTCTGTGCATTTGACAGGAAGTGTGTCTCGCAAGTTGAAAGGGTTGCCAACGCACTAATTTACTGTCGCCACTTCAAAACCCACCTACACTTTGCATACGTATCGACCCTAATATTAGGGTTCATACACTTCGCCATACATGTTCAGTGTAAAAGCGATACTTTAAAACGAGACTGTACATTACATCATAAGAAATTTAGTATCGAATTCGATTAGTTATATTTTAATAAAACAATTTCCTGTATTGAAATTCTGCAAATGACGTAACTGGAACTGCTTGTACACGAGACGCGAACTCTGCTGAAATTGAAACGAGTGGGACAAACCAGACGCTGTACTAAAAGGCAAACCATGTAGAGTTAAAGATATAAAGACGGTTTACTTTTGTAATTGACTATATCCAAGTTGGCAGCAAGTCTTTGTTACTTCATATTTTTTTTTCCCCGACGGTCCAAATGGGCACAATATTTATCAAATGCAAAATGACAGTTGATTTTTACAAACGACACTGCTCCATTTGCCCACTTTATTTATTTCGCTAGGAAAATCAATTTTTCTTACTTGACGTTCACATAACTTTCCTACAACTTCCCAATAAGTCTCGTTGACGCAGGCATTTTCATATAATGCAGCCATTATGTGTTCTGAAGTATATATGACAGGGTTAGCCTCCCCTTTCAGACTGGATAGCTCCTGAAGGTAATACAGGTGTAGCACTATACGTCATAAACAAGTACACACACGGACTTTGCTAATGCAAGTATAAAAGGGTGGGGCTGGAAAATGACTAAGGCCCTGAATGTACGTTAACTGGGATAATTATTTCCGCGGTCGGTCGGGCGCCCCACTTAACCTATAAAATTTGCATGCTCGACTTCCTGGCACCCCTTCGAGTAGATGCTGTCCACTTTGTATTACAAAAAGACATCATACTCGACCACCTGGTACAACAGAGCCTAGTATTATTTTCGCGAAATTTCCAACTGCTAGTAACTTTATAGTAATATTTTAATAATGGCAATTATTAAAAAAAATGTAACATGGCATCGGGTACCGGACCTGCTACGTGTAGACTGTGCTTCGACAACTTATCAGGGTCCACCGTGTAACAGCTGCTTTTCCCAAAGGACATTATTACGTGCGATTACGTAACCGGGTTAAAAGCGTCCACAGAAGATCTTAATAATAATGCGATTACGAGTTTTGGGCTTATGCCGTGCCAGGCTTAATCGCAAATTCTAAGTCCATTTTGGTGTGCGGTCATCTCCACCGTCTAAATAATTCAACGAACACATGTGACCGGACGACAGAGCCATCTACCTACTGGGGACCTAACTAGTTAACGGATAGATTATTAAGAGTATCCTTCTGGCGAATATTTAGCATCTGCTTATCGTCTGAGTTTCTCTTATGGATGGAGTAGTAATATTTCGTGAGTTCAAGAGTGATCCGAATGGGCCGTAAAAGGAATTGAGTCTGAGCAAAGTAAATCTTGTGAGACGCATTGATGCTTTTAAAAAGTTGGAACCGAGACTGGCCGAGTCCGTACGGAATGAGCCGAACGTAGAAAATACTTGGATTTTGGTGATTCGGTCTAATCCTCTTGGCTGGCACGAAGGAAGTAATCAAAGTAGCGAAATGAGTCGGGTCTTGCCCTTAAATGAATAGCGACGTAAACCAATCTTAAAGGAGGGCGCATAGCATCGCGAGAACTCACTAATCTTGTCTAATCGATATAAACTGGTGTACTCGCTCAATGTCGTTGCCAGAGTATCAGAACTTTCGACAGCGACGAGGTTGCCTCGCTTGTTTATCGAGTCTTAAATTTATTGAACTTTCACGAAAGTCATCTCGGCCTTAAGATGGGTATTAGGTTTTGGAATCTGACTGATCGATAATCGATTTATAGTTACCTTACAGGCGGTCGGTAATGTTTGTGTTTTTATATCGAGGTTACTTTAATCTGCATTATTCCTTAGTTCAATACATTGCACAAGACGGCGTCATTGGAATTTCTAATTAATCCATAGAGCACCAGGGTAGCTGCAATTTATTCCTATAATCCTATATCGAGGTTAACGAACGTCTGGCTTTGCACTTTTCTTTTTAACTATGTGTTCCGTGCAGTTGAATAATACAGTGTTTATTAGTGACCCGAAACAAAATCTGTTTAACGCCCTGAGAATGACTTTACTTCTTTTTAACCTGTTTCGTGTTACGTGGGAAGGTACAGGAAAGTAATAATAATTCGAATATTTTTCTAAGCTCCACAACGAAAGATTCACGTAATGGCTGCCACTGTGCTTCGCGACTTTTTTATACGTCATTCGAAAATATTATTTAGCAAATTCATTACTGCGGGCAGGTCTGTCTGTGATTCGACTGACATGACTGAAATTTAAATCAGTGAGTATATTATTTAATTTTGTATCAATTTTTTATATTACCCAGTACGTAATTCATATATTCTTCAGTAAAGGCTGGTATCGGCTAAAGTAGCACCAGCGAGTACGAGACAGACTGTAAGCTGGTTCTTTTCGAAGCTTCGTAGTAAAGCTCTTTTAAGCTCCGTCTGTCAATGATAGGACGTAGAATTTACGAGCAGCCATGCGTCGAACCATACTGCAGATTGCCCATGTCCATAGGATTCTGTATGATAAAGCAAAGCCGGCAAATAAATAGAGATTTTTACCTATTGAAAAAAAATAAAATCTTTAAACAAGTAAATAAATGTATGACAATATCAACATATTATTTTAATAATTATTCGATAAATAATAAAATACCGAAATTGTGTTTCATGAATTTCAAGGTTTGTTACCAGTTATATCCAATATATAAATTTGCCTAATTATCATTTTTATACTGCCTCGAATACCGGCAAATGGGAAATGCTATTTTTTTGTTTATAAGAACAAACTTCCTGAGCAAAGAGTCATAGAGAAATTGATTGTAATTGGAAAGTGGAAAGTCCCATGGTGATTGATACCGGCTATCCTGTCCAACAAACGTGAAATAATTATGATGCATTATTGTGTACAGAGAATCTTTGGTATAATCTACATACACAGAGTCATGGGAATCAATATTATTTATAGTCTCTAGTCGATTGGGTCGAATATCGAATATCGATGTGATATTTCGTACTTATGTATTTACGTATGAAGGTATATATATACATTTTTTTAATCGGCCAAATACTGTATCAAACCTCTGTGCATTGCTATACGAACTGTGATCGATAACTAATAATGATAATGGGTGCTTCAAAGTAACAATGGAAATAAGAGAAGAAAAATTGTGACAAAAATTTGAAATATAATTCTTTGTCAATTCTTCAGCAGAGCAGAAAATTATGGAATTCCAATCCCATTCGTCATGCTCCTAAATAAGCGGAGATGGTTCCAAAATTTTGTTCGCTCCAGTAAAAAATTCATGTCAGACTTTATCGAAGGTTCGATTGTTCTCGCTTTATCCTGATTGTGATTGGCTGTCGGTGTCGTCGGTCGACGAGTACGAAAGTGCAGTTTAATAAATTCTATTTTTCTACTATATCCAGTGCGAAGCCTATATTGGTTCAAAGCCCTGCTGTCCTTTGTTCGGCGCATGCTGCTCCGGTATTCCTTAAAAATGTCGCTAGTCCTGAACAAATTTTCCAAAGTTCTCGGGTCAATCCGATACCAAGGTAAATATAAACGCATATGAAAATATTTGATCGGAAAAAGTATTGCCGTCGGGTGGAGAAGCCTTGAGGCAGTTAAAATAATATTTAACGGTCGGTGCGACGTGTAAAAAGGAACGGGCCCGACATTGATGGATAAGGATTTTGTGGCGAGACATAACAAAGTTATATAATAACAGAGGAGATTATTTAAAAGTTTATTTGATAATGGTCCACAGGATTATATACGTATTCATTGAAAACGTCACGCGGTACGTCATACGAGGTTTGTTCTGTATTCAATTAATTTGAAATCAATGGAATTTTCGAGATCCCCTTATACGTCAAATAAATTCACGATCGAGAAGATCTATCTGTTACTGTGACGTAATACATGTATCGGGGTAAATTGGGATAATATTCCTTTTAAGGCTAATAGAAATCTCAGGCGTCATTGATAATCAACGATTAATGCGATTGTACCATATAAGCGATCGCATTGAAAAAAGTATTACGTGCGAATGAGTTGTTTGTCAGGAATTCTTTTTTTTTTCCCCAATAAAATCATTGCTCCCATTAAACGGCGGCATTAGTTAAATTATCGTAAAGTCGATCCTTTCCGTTTAGCTAGGCAGTTTCGCCATTGCCCTATTAAGGGGACCGTTTCCAATCAGATGTGGGCAATTAAAGGCCAATCGTTTCCCATTACGGTCTTCGCTCTACGCTTTCAGCTTAGCAACGCAGTCCCGGGTGCTATACCCATTCGGGAAATGTTATTCGCCTTGGTTTTAAATCGATTTTCGTTTATCGCAATGCTGCTATGAACTTTTCTACGAAAGCGCGTAGCCTGTGTCAGCTGCGAACGTAACGCTAAATCGAACTCTCGGGAGTCCTAGATCAAAACGACACTGGCCGAAAATAAATTTCAGAATAATAATCGATATAAAAGATTGCAACAGTGGCCATTCTAAAAAATCAACATTGACCCTCACATGAATATTTTCATTGTTGGCCCCACTGTTTACCCCAGCTGATTTCAACCCTTAAAGGAAGGGCAGCACTGTGGCCGTAGGAATAGTGAACTTAATTATGCGCGCAGTCGTAATGAATTAGCAGACATCAGTAGGACGCGGTGGGTATTGAAGTTTCTAGGGGTTTGCGAAACTGATTGCGAGTGAAGCAGGTCTGGCAGAATGCTGATTCCGACATGCGCGGTCAGTCGCTTGCGAGACGGTAGCAAAAGGGGTGGTTCATACATATGCTAATAATATTCAGAGACGATGGCTTCCAGGGGAGAGAGAAAGAGACAGCCTATATATCTTCCCAGTTAGTATCGGTATATAAAACAAATATATACAACAGTTAGAAAATAGTATGTAACATATAATAAAAAACGAAGTTAACACGTAAGACACAAGTCAGCTGTCGATATCCACTCGGAGCAACATTATTGATAACATAAAAAATATTATCGTTATCAGGCACATGTAATATAGACATAGCAAGGATTCATAAATTTTTTGGCAACTTGATGCATAGTTGACGTCACGCATCTTATAAAATCTCTTTACTCGTGTCTCATACAACTATTGCCGTTATACGTTAACCGGGCTGACATTTGGACTTGGGTAACGACGAAGTCATCGTCTTCCTGTTTTCCAGTCCAGGAACATTTGGCCATTTCGCCTGGGTCTCCTTGGCTATTGCCAATCCACTCTGTCCTTCGGCTAGACTTCCAATTACGATTGGAAGTGTTCTTGGGGTTGGTAGAAAACACGTATATCTTGATTCTGAGTCAAAGGGTATTTTATCGAACGGTAAGGAAATGGGAGAAGACTTTTTTTTTCCAGCTGGATGTAGCGATAGAAAAGTTTGTCTCGATACAATAATATTATCGGTGAATTAATTGGTTAAGGCTGGCTGGTTCTTATCGGAATTGGATAAATCAGGATAAATCGCTCGGGTCTCTCCGATATTCTCTTACCGGCTAATGACCATGCTCGGATTTACATCGGGTGCCCGTGGATCTTACTTCTGTCGGGGATCCCCCTACTTTCTTTTTTTCTCAACGTCATTTTTCCTCGGAGCCAATCGCTCATTTGAATGCGAAATGTTGCCCGGGTCGGTTGGGACGTTAACGATTCTTTTGTTTTGCGTATGTCTCTCCGAGTCAAAGTCAGTCCGGACTTGAGGAGAGGGACTTGATTTAGAGCCGCGGCGATATCTCGGCGAATCGCACGAGAGTTAACGAGCGCTGCCCCACGTGAACGCATGCTATTTGTATACGATGGAATTTTGAAATGCTTTTCGAACAGCTTTTTTTTTACACTGCGAATGAAAATTTATCGATCGGAACTGTTCGAACATTTTATACAGGTATATCTTATTGCCCATTACCTTATTGGTATATGTATTTTATACGTTTTTTTATCGAGGCACTGTCTACTCTCACTCGGTGACGTCACGCGTCTACTTAGATATTTTATTTTCTATTATTCTTTTACGTCAGCTCGTATCGATCCTCACCTATGTCTCTTTACATGAAAGCCTCACGAAAATTCTGATATCGGAGTACATTTTTGTGGCGACGTAACGTCGAGCGTAAAGAGTACATTCCATCTAAAGTGGTATATTCGCCTTTTACGAGGAATTTAATATGTCTAAGCCCCCCTTTCGAATGCGCCGTACGAGAAGATCACAGGTTTCGGATTCGCGTTTATCGATGTAGTGACATAATGAAATATCGTGATACTTTTGTTTTGATGTACCGTCAGACATAAGGGATTGCTATTACGAAAATATGGACGATAAAAAAATTCGTTTTTCAACGGTTTCACGATATTTCCTTGGTAACGTTTAACAAAATTATTTTTACCTGTCACGGTTATCGGTGAGTGTAATAAAAAAAATGTATCGTCTGATTCGCAGCTTACAAGACGTAAGAGGGGGGTTCCGGAGTTTTCTTTTGTCCCTTGGGCTAGAAAGATGACTGTAGGGCTGGTTTCCACTGCTCCCACCGAATAAACAATAAAAACTTGTCGAAAAGTTTTAACCACCAGGGAGCACCCCGGGATAAACATATTTTCGCGGTTCGTTTATTATTCGAACGAAGATAATCCTACCCTTGTTATGTCAACGGGGACGTCGCTTCGTTCAAGGGAAAAGTAATGCTCGGCTGTGCACGTTTATTTTTGACATAAGTTACGAAGCAATTTATTCAATGTGTAAAATTTTGGCTGGTCCATTGTTGAGCTTGAGGAAATATCAACGTGCAGATTAAAATTTAGTGCAGGTTGTCGAGTTGGGTTTATATTTGATAAATAATGCCACCAAGTGGATAACGCAAAATAATTTGATAATAATTAAAATTAATTAACAGACATTTTTCAACGTTAAATATATACGATGCAATTTACGAGTGCAGTATTGCGATGCCGTATGAAAATGAATAAAATTAATTTCTTTTTCCAAAAATTATAATTCACCTCAAGATTTACAGTGGAAACATCGCTCGAGGAAAAGGATCGATAGCTGATTAGGAAAATGCAAATTCACTCGCGTCTCGGCCGTCCGCTTTCATCTCCCGAAGGAGCATTCGTTTCGTTTGTAATGCATGAGGTCCGTCCATTGCCGCATGGATGTATGACTGCCCATTGTTAGCAAAAGGCTCGTCAGTCGTATGTGAAATTTACGCAAAAGTATGATCCTTAAATGTCAGCCAGTCTCGTAAAATCCAAATGAAGGTAAAAGTACATAAGCGAGTCTCAGAAGATTACAAGACTGGTGTCAGAGTCAAGTTTAAGCAACGTGGTTATAAAATTAGAAAACCCATAATGAAGTATTAATTTTTTAAATAACTAATTAAAAAATGATATAAAAAAACCTAAAGTAAATATGAAATTGGGATAAATTCAAACGTGACGATACAAAAATTATTTTATTCTTACGTACCAAGTCCGGGTCTGGGAATCGTTAGGGGTCCAGGTCGATCAGCCCAGCAGAGCAAAAAAAAGCAGCCGAAGGAATCGCTCATTTTGGAAAAGCCTTAATGCAATCTAGTCCTGGATCAGCTCGCTGCAGCTTCGTCCAGCCGTTCAATGGCTGCTGGGATCGAGCGTCGTTCTCGTTTGACAGAAGCCGATGCATTCCGCACGACATGGCTACTGTCGTCCCACAGCATCTCTTCTCCCTTATTTATTGCCGTGAGATCCGGAGCCAATGGACCAGCCGATGGATGAGCGAGTGAGGAAGCTGGATCGGACATAAAGAGAAACATACATTTGGCATGCACGTATTCAAATATGGACCACTCCCTGTGGAGTGGGGACTCTGGTGGATTATTATTATTATAACTATTTTTTAATTTAAATCCACGAACCGCCTCATCTGCAAGGTATACCTATATAGGCAGGGATTTTATTTATTTTTGAATTTACTCTAATTTATTTCTCTGGACGCTCTGAAGAGACAGTGGAAGTTACTCTATCTGGTAACTGAGCACGTGGGCCGAAAACTCATTCGAAAAACAGAGTGCTGGATTCAACGGAGCGAAGTGCTCTGCTGGGAAGAACCTTGAGAACATAGGAGCGTCTGGGGTGACTGCGGGGGGTTCATGTCGGCCAATAGTTCATATGCCGGGTGTCGCACCATTCTACGTGCTTGGAGTGTCTAAGGTGGTAGCACGTACACGAAAATTCGTAGGCGTGTGCATTTATTTCGTGGGCTACCTCCAAGATTGCACCCTTCGTCCCTTACCCTCGTGTGTTACGTGCTTTTTCTCTTGGCTAGCCGAACCAGAGCTCTAACAGGAGCTTACGTGTGCATAAGGTTAAGTTGTGCGAGGGTCAATCAAGATCGGTTGATGGGGCGTGGAAAATTATTTTTTCAAAAATACAAAATCAATCGGATACAAATTTTGAAATTTTTCACCGTGAAATCTTCTGCCTCGCCTTTTTTGACTTTTCTTTATTTATTCTTCTCACGAGCTCCGCGGCTCGCGTTAACCTCGCGAGCTGGTCTGATGTACACGGAGCATTTTGCATAAATTCAAATGTGGGTGAAACGTGACGAAGTTGGTTCGCACATGCCGAGAGCGAATTTTACGACGGGGACAAATCGATTTGCTTTTTCGTGGCTCGGCGTGGCGGGAACATTTGAAATTTACTGAGGATTTCTTGCCAGCATCCCGTAATAGCATTCTGGACCATTCGGAGCAATTACTTTTTTAACCCTCTTCCCATCGATATGGACGATAACCAGTGACTTGACGGAGAACCCAAAATACGTACGTAACGTATACCTAAGTGCACGATTACCATATGGGAAAAAAGAAAGAAATCTGCATTTACCTCGAAAGCATTCAATTTAACAAAACGAAATTTACCCGTAGCCCACACTATCCGACTAGCCCCACGGACTGATTGAAAATTAGATTAAAGGTTCGTTTGGGGAGTGTCGGCTGCTCTGGAAAATTACAGGAGTCTAAAGGACGTATATGCGCACTTTAGCCAGTGTTGCCACCCACCCCTGTTTCATAACTTAATAACGAGAGAGAGTGCCCTTTGATTTACTAGTATTTTGCATTTGACATATCCCGCTTACCCCATCTCGATACCAGTTGGGGTCCTACGACGTTCACCCTCTAATTAGTTAACTCCATTATCGTTAGGATTAGCACAATTTTTCACGACCCTCCAGCTACATGCTTTTGGCCACACTAGTTTTTATTATTTAAAAGGAAAACAAGTCTCGTACCATCTGCAACGACATAACCTCAAAATATCATCTGTATTCGATAATTGAAAATAAAGAAAAGACAACAGGGAAAAATCAATCGGAATCTATTATTGTTTTTCTGCTTGGATGATTTTTCATCTTCCCTTCCACTTCCTCGCTCTCTGAAATTGATAATTGATAATTCAATTGGA
The DNA here is from genome assembly GCA_030142655.1 of Trachelus tabidus. Lineage (NCBI taxonomy): Eukaryota > Metazoa > Arthropoda > Insecta > Hymenoptera > Cephidae > Trachelus > Trachelus tabidus. The sequence continues at coordinate 66,247 of JARQTI010000066.1, forward strand.
AGGTGTACCCAGTTGATTTATCTACAGGCCTTTCTATATTCTCGGTCTGCCAATTGGGATTCACAATTCAATTAGAAGTTAAACGCTGTCGGTCTCTGCGAGGTATCCGAGTTACTCCAAGTTCAATCTACCTAGCTGGTTACGTAACCAGCCGTGAGCTGAACATTGACTCGAGAGAGTCGATCTCATAATCTCCACCGTCTCCGCCTTTCCTTCCGCCCTAATAAAGTATGCAGTCTGAATAACAATGAGCTTCGATGTCACTTGGACACGTGAAGCTAACTCTTCAATAATCGTGCTTCGTTCGCGATAACTTCCTCGTTTGGGCATCGAGCTTTTATGCATGTTCGATATGGTCGTTAAAATATTTTTAATGAGAATCGATCCCTTTTTTTTCTGATCAACCAATGGGAGAGGCTGTCTAATTTTTACAGTGGAAAAGAGGGGGAAGGCGGTTGATAGCGTGAGAGATAAGGGATGATTAAAAAAAAATTAATAATCTCTATAATCTAAATAAGTTTATGTGACGTCATTGCGACGTCACGAGTCGTACGATCGTTGAGTGGTTTTTTAAGACGATAAAGAAATTTATGGTAATTTCTTTTAATCGTTTTTATCTTCGATGATCGAAATCCTTTTTGTGATTGATCAGTTATCGATATAATAAAAGAAATGGAAGAGGGGATATTTAATTGTCTGGAACTAATGAGAATGGCTGGTAATCAATTAGATTTTATTGATGGTAGAAATACCCTTGGAATATTATTCGATCCTGTGTTATTAATCTTGTAGGATTAAATGGAGATTTCGCACGAAAAAATGATTCTGGACCAATGACTATTGTAACCCTTGCGAAAGTCCGTATACCTTACGCTATATGATTAAACACGTAGAACGTCGTGCTCGAACGCGCGATTCCCTGGGAAATGGAGTTTCCGTGGTGTTTCGTAATTTCGTAACTAGGGAAACGTGCCGGGGAAAATCAAAACCCAAGAGACGTCAGGCGGTTATTAAAAATTGAATTACGAAACTTGATAATTCGTGGGACAAGAACTTTTCGTTAACAGGGATCCATCTGACATTACGTTTCACGTAATTTTATCTCCCGACGGACATTTAATCTTGGGCGAGCGAGTCACACACTGGGATAAAATGGATTAATTTTTTTTCTATCCAACATGGCGTCGATATCCCTCGCGACACCTGTGATTCCCTATATAAGCTTGACGAGACTTTCGAAACTTAAATTCGTTTGAATTTACGATTTTTTGGTATAAAAATTGCAAAAATTATTTTTCATCATAAAGCTACGTCACACGCCACGCGTAAAGAATACGTTGACAGATATTGAAATGAACATTTCGTCCCTCGAAATAATAACACACGTGATATCTTGACAGTTACCGATCGACGCCTATATAGACAATAATAATAACTAACGTATCCCCCCATTACGTGCCCCTTCACCTCATAACCTATTTTTCCTAGCAGCCTCCCCGCCGAATAACAAAGAGAAAGCGAAGAGCAGCCATTAAAGAAAAAATAAAGGTCAATAAATCAGTTGCATAATGAAAATAGAAAAAGAAACACGTTCGTACAGTCATTACGCGTTTACTCGCGAAATACAAGGGACTTGTAGGAATTGTTCGAAATTTTATTAGCTAAAGTACATTCGAAGTAATAACGTACATTGATTAGTATCGTTACTATTATAGAACACAATGCCAATCGAGAATTTCACTAATGCGCATGAGATACATATAGTACGATACAAGTAATAATAAAAGGAGCGTTCGATAGCTCGATTATCTCGATCGATCGATCGATCGATCAATTCAATTTGATTTGATCGAAAGTAGACTCACGTTCCAGGATCTACGGAACGGTGAAAGTATACAGCACGTCCTATCCCCCATTATGATGAAACTTAACGTGCGTATTTGTACCATATGTCCTATAGGACACATACATATGGACGTGTGGCGTATGGGGCCGTAACTTGTTCACACGCTGGCGGCACGTGTCACTGTTAATCATGCGTGGAATATCTTCGTGTACTTGCATGTGACAGTGCCACCTGTCTAATTAGAGACGATTGATAATCGGTTCTGGGGTACCTATGGGTAAGGTGCGTAAGAACGAATTGCTATTGGATTATTACGAAATACTTTATTCTTCGGCGTAGCCTCGACCGACGTCGGCATTAGCTTCCATCTTGTCAGACTAAGATTCGTCCTGGTTCGACGGAGTGACGGGAGATATATGATTCTCTATAGACCTTTGATGAATAAAGCGCCATTGTTTTGGATGACTCGTTACTTTTGCTTATGAAAACCATTACGGTTCCACGAATCATTGAAACTGAGTAAAAGTTATTGGACGATTTTTTGTTGTGAAAATTTTGAATATAAATTTTCGAAAAATAGTTCGATAAGATTTTTGTGTACTTTTGTCAAATTTCAAAAACGAATAACCCGGGGTCACGGTCGTGGAATTTTTTTTCAACGATCCGTGACAGCGGTCGGTGACGACTGGGTGAAGATTTCTCACGTAAATCAGCAGCCTTTGCAAATTTCGATCCGACTGACAGAAACGACGCGAAAAATCGTCGCATCATGAAAACTAATCCGTATAATCGGAATTGTCGTTCATCAATGACACACGCGCTATTTTATAGGGGAATCGGGTGGCTTTCGCGTTCTCGAATGGGTTGAATCGTGAAAAATATGTTATCGATTTAGCGACTATCGATATCTCTATTGTGCCGATCGGCTCGACGTTATCGAATCTCTCGGCTTTTTCCAACGACAATTTACGGGAATTATTGCAGTAACGGTACTTGCTTTTTTTTCAAAGAATAACAATCTGACCCATTTCCTGTACGGATATACCATACAGAAAAAGCATATATTACGTCCTTCGTGAATTTTGCTAAAATTTATGCCAAAATACGCGAGTTCGAGATAAGCTATCGAAAAATAATAGCCCAAAAATTTCGAAAATTAAAACTACGCCTGATATGTTTCACTATTTTTTTTTTTCTTCTGTTTGACACGTTCGTACTGACAAGACGTCAGGAACATTCTAATCTCCCAATACGATTCTTATTGTCGAAGAGCATTCGAGTTTAATCACATAGAAACGACTCGTCCCTCAGTCTGGTCAGGTTGCAAGATTCAGGAGCGTCCCGTGGATTGGATTAAGGTCAATCAAGGAACATTACTGTTACTCAACATTTTAAGAGGTACCCATCTACTGGATGATCGGCCCTCTGCCACTTATGTATTATAGCTATCCCAAGGAATGGCTATACAGGACGGTTAGGTGGATCGAAAGAAGTTGGGAGGAAGAGAATCGAGAGATGAGAATATATAAGTGATGCCATATATATATATATAGTAAAGCCTTCGAATATAGTCCATGCACGAGTGAAGAGGGAAGAGGACGGAAAGAGGCGGCCAAAGTACGGAAGATGTAACAAGAGACGTATAGTGTGGAGAAAGAGAGAGAGAGAGAGACGGATAGCGAATAGAATAGTAAAGGAGGAAGTGAGTGGCTGGAGGAAATTTAGTAAGAGAGAGGAAGAAGGAGGGATGGAAAGAGTAGTTAATAATTAGTCGGCTTTCATCTTGAGCGGCTCAAGCAGACAACGGAATGTGTGAACGCATCTCGTGTATCTTCCTGCGGGCACTCAACTCTTCGCTTGATCTTCACATTTTGTTTTCCTTTCATTCGACAGATTTTAATAAAACGTATTACGGTCTCGCGGCTCAGATACGCCTACTTGAGTATATTATCATCATTTTACGAACGCTTTGAACGCACGCGAATTTCTCTCGCTGTGCTCTCAGGTACGGGTGTACCTTCAATGGGATTTTTAGTGGTGTAAATTTTCTTTTATTTTCACGTATAACCCGAGCGATATTTATCTCGTGCAGCATTGGGATTATTTGGAAAATTTTTTATCTCGAAATATATGAATTTCTCGAGAATTCCTAAATCGAGGAATTATTTGCGAAAAATATATTCATCGTCTATGAGAACCTCTGAACCGTTGCTCCGCCCAATTTGCCCACGTAAAGCCATAAGCATGGTGAACCATGCAATAAAAGAAGTAGGTGGAGTATCGATACGTACTGTATACTATACTATCGCACCTTAATTCGGTCGTTTCGAATTGAAAGCTAATGATCATCAACGGGGTTGGGCGTTTTCTGCGTAGGCCTTTGTAAGAACCGGAATTCAGTTTCTTATTAAAGCGATATGAAAATATCCAAAGGAATTAGAACAAATTTATTAGAATTTATTAGGTTTGTATTAAACCATTTTTTCTTTATTTCAATTACGAAAAAATAATTTTTCTACGTAGTTATGAATTTTTAGTAGAAACTTTCGCAATTGTCTGTACCAAATATGACAATAGTGTTTTACAGCAAGCAAGATAAATTCACTCGTCCTACTTGCATTCATTTATAACTTTAAACCGCAGAATGCACTACGTCGTCTTATTGCAAATGCATCCTTGCCAAGTCAAAGCATAAATTTTCGTCAAAGCATATAGGGGGCGTCGTTTAATCGAATGTTACTTTGTATTTATGAAGGCTTCGGGGGCGAACGATAAACCACCAATGACCCGAGTTGACTCACGGCTTTTAAATAACTATAATTCACCCACGGCGGCATTTCTAACGTGGTAATTTATTGGCCACAATTCTCTTAAAAAGTAACGAAAGGTATGTCAGGTTAGAGGTTATGACGCTTTGAACAAGGTGCAACTATGAATGGGCCTTGCGAGGCGTTAAGGCGGTTCTTCAATTTGAATTGCCAGTGACTCACGCTCCTTCGCCTAGGTGGAGCCACTATGTCGATAAATTCAATTGGATCTGATTTGATAACACGCTGCAAGATAACCACGTTAAGACGAATCTTCGGAGATCGATATAAATCTTTTAATTGACGGATTGTGCTTAATGACGAGAATCAATGCAATTAACGAACATTTATTCGTGTTAATGACTTTCCGTCTGACGTCTGTGGCACCGGAAATACTGTTGGAAAAAGAATGAATTAAAAAATCGTTAAAAAAAATAGCACTGGGAATACCTCAATTTACGTAATACATTTGTCCGAGACCTTCGATCTTTGCATAATTTAAGTTCATACGTCATGTCAATAAGGAGGACACTCGAATTTCCTTATCGATAAAAATAGGTAAAATCGCAAGAATCAATTTGAATCAAATTTTTGGCTGAATTATAGTACAACAAAAAAACTGCACCGACTACCATAGCTGAGGCTAGATATATATATTTTTTTTGAATTTGACCTACGAAATGGAACTTGTGTAATTTCATGCCTAATAAAGTCACTGGTTAAGCGATATTGATTTACGAGGTACACGAGGTGGTCCCGAGGGTCGATACAATCGAAATCCCGATTCGATCTAACGAATAGAATAGGTAGTAGATATTAGTGGCGATAAAAAAAATAATTTCCAACGGGAATAAATTGTTGAGCGTCCTAATTGCCTAGCGTCTTTCATTAGGACATTAATTATCAAGTAGAAAGTTAATTAATTATTGATTAAATTCGTACGTTCTCCCATATCGGCTACTCGTACCGTCGCCGTACTTCTCCCATCGCCCCAATACATAATCCCCGATATATCGCTGTCACGTACGTGCACATGCTCGACGTAAAAAAAGAAAAATTTAAGCAAACACAATTGCCCGATAAAGCCACTGGGAATTGTCTGTTACACGAATTACCTTGGCGCGAAACTAACGAATAAAGGAATAAAAGAAACACTAAAGGCACCAATGAACGCAGCGAGTCCCTTTATATCCGCCATAGCCAGAGTCGTTGTCCGAATCGGGAATCCGGGATGCTGGGTCCTTTATAATGAAGCGATAGAATGCGAGAAATTCGCTAGCAAGGCAAGCGAATGCGTCGAATGTTCAGAGAAATCGTAAAAAAAAAATATATATATATATGAACACTAGAATAAGGATAGAATACCTATATCTATAGATAGGACCGAGCATCAAGATAGAGAGCAAGATGGGGTCCATTTCGCCAAGGCATTCATAGAAGATGCTCTGCCAGTCTGGCTTTCGAATCTCTCGGATGATTTTTTTGTATTTTTTCTTTTTTTTTTTTCTTCCAAGGGGCGAAGGTGGTTCGCAGAGTGGCTCGACAGAAGAGGGGTGTGTTATTAGCGAGTCGGGCCTGGCGGCTGGCACGATGGACCACACACATCGTTGCGCTGAGAGAGTGGTGAGAGAAAGAGGTAGGGGAAGAGAGAGAGAGACCTTCAGGAGCGTTGCTTTAGTTCCTAGTTCTCTTGACTCCAACACTGTACTCTCTTCGCTCTTCATTCTTCACTCAACGACCTCCCCGCCCCTCCTTCCCCCTTACTCCCTTTACATTTTATGTCTCTATCGTTGCTGCCGTTTAGATGAAATACCACGAGAGCTAAGATACGTTGACGCTTGTTAACCATCACCTGTTTCCCTCTCTCTCTCTCTCCCCCTCTCCGTGTTGTAAGAAGCAGATAAATAGGAATCTGCGAAGCGGGACCAATGCGCTCTGAGATCTCGTTCGATCCGCTCCGATCAGTATCGGCATCAGTCCCAAAGAAAATAGGGCCCCAGTACATCGAGAACTTGCTGATTGGCTTCCTGGAAATGGATTGAGTTCTCACTATAGCCGATTACGTTGTAGGAGGTTTTCATTTTGAATGGTCGATAGCACGAACTGTGAAGCACCTGTGCGAGAGAGAAAGAGAGAGAGATAGTATGGCGTGCCGATCAGAAAGATAATGACGGATAAATAAAAAAAAAAGAAAAAAAATAAGAACGTACAAGTAAATCTCACACGGCGTAGCGTGCAAGTAAATGTTGATCTTCCTTCTCTTTTATCTCGTTTCGATTGTTTCCAGCGCATCCTCTGCGAGAGGATCGATCGACTTGGTAGAGAATTCGAGAAAGGAATTTACGTAAATTCTCTTTTTGCATAAGCTATACGCTCCGACGAAGGACGACGAAAGGGAGTTCACTGGGGTCCAGGCCGAAGATTAACGTCGTGCCAATTGGCAACGGTGATATTAATGCTTTGGTATTTCGTAGTGATAAGGTAATGTCGGATATGTAAAACGCATGAATAAATCTGGGGACGGGATCGGCATCGACAACGAAGGGACGGTAGTCGAGTGGCTGATAGCATTTTCATGTAGCCAACGTGTCAGCTGGATCCACTCCGTAGTCAGATTTTAATCTTGTCCAATAGGGCTTATATTCGAGGCTGAGAAAGAGTATAATGCACGTATCATATTCTCGATTAGAGGGCATGCGTGTTATACGAACTAGTCTTTGTTCCTGGGCGTAAGATAGTGTCGGCTTTAATTATACATAAGACCGGCACGGTGGTCGTGGATTCGAAATAAGCACAGGGGGTCGCGCTCTAATGCGGCTTAAGAGTCGCGATCTCCGAAAAGAGCAGCAATAAGGTAGGTCCCTTCGGACCGAAGTAAGGCCCCGTTTCAAAGGGAGGGCCTTATTGGCGGTTTACGTACTGTTACAGGCGTGCGTGTTCGCGTGGATTGGTTTACGACTGGACCAATGATATCGGACCGGATGAGTATAAGAGCAAGTAAGAAGTTTAATTGCGGAAGCTGATTGGCTGGGGTCTACCAAATAAATGTATATCAGCTTTTATAGGGAGAAATGAGTATTTTCATTAGTCACTGGTTGGGAGACATCTTTAAGGATATATATCAGGCCCAAGGTATATTTGATTGGGCCCGGTGCAGAGGTCCGTGGAATTTTCTTTGAGATTTTCACGATGGTTAATGGTCAAGTGTTAAATGTCATGGGGGCCCTGTAGGGGTTATCTCGAGGAGGGTGGCGGTAAAGCGGATGAGCTCAGAGGTCACGTGACACTAGGAGTACCCGTGAGCTCTGCCAATGGGAAGGCTATATTTCATAATTAGCTTAGAGGGCCGTGGTACACTCCGTTATGGCACGCCAGCATGTTGTGCCCACACATTCTCGATTAAATGCCGTATTAACTTTGGGCCCGTCGTATTTTAGAAAGGGGCCCCCTTGGTACCCTCCTCGCGAAAAGGGGTTAAGACGGGCGAAATAAAACGAAATCGCATCGCCAAGTGATTTACGTGCACGAGCATGGCGTTGGTACGATAATTAAACGAGGGGGGCCCTGGCTCGATCGAGCGGGCCCCTTTTACGCTCTCACCGCGTGGGCGGTCTTTGGGCCCCGTCCAAATTTGACACGCGTATCATAACCCTTCCGATTTTGTTCTGGGGAATATATCTGCGTACGCGCCGAGAGGAGCCCAGCTTCATCCTCTCGTTCTGCATCTTTTGGCGTTACGTGTCTCGAGCTCAGCCACGTCCAGTTGGGACCCAACTCAGTCCCAGTTCGGTCAAGTCCACTTGGGCCTCGGATCCTACTTTTTGGTTACGCCAAACGTATTAGCACTGCTGACCGCCGGAGTAGTCTCGTGAGGTGGTCTCTCTGGACCCTGGCACTCGTACTGGGACTCCTTTTTTGCTCCTCTCGGCGTTTCCACTATGACGATTAACTCGGACCTGATATCCACCCTAGGAATCTTTCGGCGAAATTCCGTACTGCTAAATACCCCTGTTCTCTTCTTACCAGGCCGCAAGAATGGATCGCAATCAGGATGCTTATTTAGTTTTTTTTGTTTCTAGATTATTACTCCACTGTGTTTGTTATTTTTATATTTTTATTTTATTACGGTGGCAATTCCATTATTGGCTATTTACGAGTATTGGATATACGTTATATTGGGACCTCTATACAATTTTTATATATTCTGACGTTAAATTGAATTTGTTTTTAATTTTTCAAAATACATTTCATTTATTGGTACATATTACCTCAGTGACTTTACGCGTTAAGTTTTTTTTGAACTTCAATGTATTTAGGGTTGCGTTCAAGTGTCGTTTGAGTAAACTCAATTAAGGAAGTTCGAAATTTCTAATTTGTCAATTATCGCGCAGTGTTAATGCGAGAGTTATGATGATACTGTACTTATTTAACTTGCGAGGACTTACGTAATTAAACTATTTATCTTTGCAAGACCATACTAAATAACCAGTATTTTCGTTTTCTCGTAAATATCATTTGATAAGATACAACGAGCTATGACGTCAAATTACGGAGTCTTTTCATCATTAAATGTTACGTAGAGTTCAAGATGGATCAGTCCTCAGGACCTCTATAAGGATTTCCGAAGAGATCTTCACGTAAAGAGTACTTCTGTCGTAGATGGGAAGGATAAGTGGCGATAAAATGAAGAGGAAAAGGACCCGAAGGAAAAGTCCTTTTGAAGCGTAACGATGTACCGATAAGAAGTTTTCGTTGATCAGTCAGATTTTTTTTCTTTTTTCATTGTACTCGAGAAAAACTAAGAAGTCGAAAAAAAACTGTAGATACAATCATTCTCAAAAGAAACCAAGCTTCTTACCCTATACAAAATATTCGATCTATAGGAATTCTTGATTGCATTATGATTCTGAATTTGAAATTCAAAATTTTAAAGGGATTCGCGAACGGTACGCGCACTCGGTGAATTGCAAAACAGTGGCGACCATTTTAAGTGCAACGTTAATAATTCAGTGGCGGAATTGACAAACGAGCAGCAATTGCTACTAGGTATACCTGTCGTGTTGCTCACTTAAGAACTTTCTAATGCAATAGGGTTGGACCTATTCGGTTAGAATTATCGATAAGTATGATCGATGAGTGGAATTATGCCAGTTCGATCTACGAGTAATGTTAATACGCAGTGCTCGACTATTGTGTGTTCATTTTTTCAAGCTGAACGCTAGGTTAGGTTAGTTACTATAAAATTCAATAGAAATAACGACAGTGTATAGTTACCATTAGCTACGTTTACCAATTTTTATTGCAGATTTGAATGGGTATATTTTGGTTGGGAATGAATGTCATATCCAGGATTTAGAAATATATTTTTGGATTCATTTTTAAAAATTTCATTGTTCTTTGTCTGCAGCGTTGAAATATCGATTTTTTTATTTTCTCTAATTATCACAACGGTAAGTTTGCCTGGCGAAATAATAAATCGGCTTAATGGCTCGACATATCAAAAATTCGTTTTCGTTATTACATGGATCCGAGCGCCAATCGAAAATTACGGTAATTTACTGGTGTTTAACACTGAAGAGCCATTACCGACAAAATGTCTCTTGAAGCGAGATACAATTTTGACACAAAATTATATATTGTATACAATGTATATTTAGCTACTTTAAAAATTGTCCTGAAATTTATCCATGAACTATAATGTATACTAAAATTAAATTTCGTTATTTATGTGTTCAAATTGGTTGTTTCTCCTAAAAAAATGTATTCACGTTAAATTTCTATGGAATATTTAAATTATAAAAAACTGAAGTAAATTGCCACAATATTATTAATACCCACAAATGATATATTCTTAAGTACAGTAATAGTTAACTAGAAAATACAATTTCTTTTGCAAAATATTTCCAGATAACATGGACCAAGATAAAGAGAGGTATGGGTAAACGCGAGTTCCTCAAATACCATAGCCGAATCTGCAAAAAAAAACTTGGCAAAAGTTTTGCAAGCGTTCATGCTCGACAGTGCCTAAAAATCTTTCTATATAATATTGAAGATTTTGACGTTTTCATGAACAGAAGGTTGCCCGCCTCGCTCCAGGTTTGAAAGGCAAGAGCGGCTTTTAGAACAATAGCTCTTCGAGACTTAAGTACGTCGCCTGGCTGCCTATTCTTCTAACCAGCAGTATATTATATGCGAGAATTGTAGGCAGACCCTTCCGACCCACACCGGATGATATAAAGTGGCAAGAAGGAAAAAGAAAGAAAGCCAAAAAAGAAAAAGTTTCAAGCACAGAAAGGATATACGGCTTTGTGTGGGTTATCGTCTTGGAAACAGAAGTACAAAGTAGTTAGGTAGATAGCCAGATAGGAAAGTGTGCATGTACGTACGTAGATACCAGAGTAGGCGGTACTGTTGCAGTCTAGATGAAAAATGGTTGAGGCGCATAGAAGAAGAAGAAAGCTAATGAGATGTTTATGGTCAATCGCGTTACTTCCATTGCGATATCCACAGTGCCAGTACTTTTGATCGAACGATTCGATGCTCCAGACGAATTGAGAGTCCTTGGACTTTTAAAGAATTGCAAGCTGGAAATGGAACTTCTACCAAGTATTCTTGTCTCCTTGAAGTGGCTATATTCTCAGATTGACATCGGAATGCGATCTTTTCAGTAGCTGAACTTTATATCGTTACTGGACTCCTCTTAGGATCCTGAAGTCCTTGCTGACTCGACGAAGCAAACTGACACGAGTTGGACACTCCGATGCAAGTTGGATCTTCCATTTTCTAAAACAGTGGTAGGAAAAAGTAGGTAAGTCATACGTCGATAATTCGGTCGAGGGTGAATTAGATATATTTATTACTCGAGTCTATTGTCTGTTATGTTTATTAATATGGAAGTTTCTCATTGAGTCTACGCGAAAAGCTTAGAACGTTCTGTTTAAATTTATCGATATGCTCTCGTACGCTAATTATGTTTCTTGGTTACTTAGATGCCTTTAATTGTTTACAGTTCAGAGACTAAAGGCTTTTTGTGTTCAAGCACATTACATTGTTAAGGTAGAAAGTGAAGTGAATACTCAACTCTTCAAGTGCAATTATTTGAAATGTATTACCCGCTCGAGAAAATTTATTAGGAAAATCTGTAAAATATATCTTATCAGCAAGTTGTTAAACGGAAAATTATTTTCTTTGGAAATTCCAGGAGCTCTACTGATTTCAATGTCGAAAGTATCGTACAGTATACCCAGACAGACACTATTGATTTAATAGGAAACTGTTGTAAAAGTAAAGAAGAAAGAAAAAGTCAAAGGGAAAGCATTCCTTTAATAGTATAGACTATAAATTACTGCAAACGCCATATTCATATTACGTGGCACGCCGCAAGGCTGCGAAAGTGCATACCTTAATTTGAAATTATACGAAAAGTCATTATGTCTTCTGAGCTGACAGTTACATATGTATAAATGCTCAATTTGCGCACGGGCACACGAAACATTAATCTTATTATTTTAATTACAAAGGATCGAGGCTGTCCAGGTACGCCTTATAAATATAGACGTTGAGCGCAGTTTTCACCCACAGTAACGTACAGTCCGCTAAAGTAATATTGGCAATTAAAATGAATCATGAAATTAATTGCATCGTAACTTTTCGTCGAGAAGTCAGTCAAGTGAGTACTGGCATTACGTTTGCCATCAAATAGGGGATTCTTCTTGCAGCAAGTAATTTCCGCTTAAGAAAACACCTAAGACCTTCCTGTATATAATGAAAGTAAATAATAATAGGAGTAAAAAGGTATGTGATCCAAGGAGAGCCTATGAATGATCTCTTTAATAGAGACTATTCATGTGGGCCGCACAAAGAGACCGTATCGGCGGTCACGGTTCATTCCTTTCGAAATTTATTTATTAATATCTTTATTATGCGTCTTAAGCAGACACGACCTTTGAAACGAGGCCTATCTGAGGATAGAATCGATTCTCTAGAGACACGTTCATTTTCGAGCACGTGTAGAATTTTTCGAGAACAACTTACCAGAGAGACTGTATTTAATAGAGAATCCAGAAATAAAAGGGCTCCAGACACACATTATATTCGACCAAAACTCCTTCGTCCTTTCTCAACTTTTTCTGCTCCTCTAATTAACTTCGTAGTGAGAAAAAGACGTAGAGAGAGTTAGAATTATAAGGTTTCTATGGTTACCGAGAGAGACAGGATATAACTGTACTAAAACGTGTGTAGTTGAGAAATAGAGAGAAAATAGTATACCTGTATCTGTACGCCTGTCTACCAGACTGGAGTGTTACTCATAGAGACCGTTCGAGTGTTATGTCTAGGATCGAGTGTTACCACAATTGGCAAACTCCATCTGCGAGGAGTTGTTCTATTCGAAGACGCGTAGCACAGATAAACACTTTAATCTTTTTAGTCTCAACAGAAGTTATTTGTAAGATATAGTACAATTAAACGAAAGGCATTTTGTAATTGAAAAAACTTTTGCAAATAGTACATTCTTATACTCAGCCACAAATACTTTTGTGCCGTTTAAACGTAACGACGGAAGAGAAGGCAGAAGCGCCTGTGGCGCCAACTGGCGGGTGGTGTCGAACCTATCGGGCCCAACGGAAAGTTCGTTCCGCTTTACTACTGTAATCTGTACTAGTAAAAACGGAACGAAGTTTCCGTTCATCCCACTGGTGAAGGACGGAGGACGCCGGTTGCGTCTTGCATGGCTTTGTGCATAAGTTAAGGAAAAGTGTATTACATACTTTTAACTGTAGAAACTTAATGTAGATAAAGACGAGTTACGTGACGGACTGATTCGGTGCACTCTCCTCGGGTGTAGGATTGTTTGTGGCGTCAGTGTTGTGCGGTGCTTGGTTTGTGTGTAAATTAGTATTGTTCGTAAGACGGTGACAATGGTGTAGGAAGAAAACAAGATGGAGGAGGATGTTCATCTGGTTGCATTCGAGTGGTAGTCGAGTGGGTTCCGCACCTGTTACCTTTTTCAGAAGTGAACAGTGTTCCTTAACGCGTGTGCAAGTAAGAGTATATGCAACGTGCTGACTTAATCCGGAGCCACAGGGTAGACCAATCTTGGCTATACAATGGCGGCCACCCGGCTTCCGCTCTAGTTAGTCCGTAGAGAGCGTAACTAGAATGACAGGCTCTCGGTTTTACGTACATACGTACGTTGTCGTCGTATACATTTCTATACTTGTTAGCCGCGTTATGGGCGAGAAATGCAGATGCTGTCAGTGTATAAAGATCGTCATGGCTGAACCTTCGAAGAAAACCTTTGCCAACGAGTCAACTACGATAATTGGGAATTCGAAACGCGGTTTCAGCCACGCACTCTATTAGAGCACCTTGTTTGCTGTAACGTATTGTCAGGCAAGACTTGGTCGTCGGCATTCCCTGGAGGTTCTACGCTTTACGTACTACGTTCAGCCTTCTACGTCGTCCACAAGGTAACGAGCTCTGGTTTATATCTCATGAGAATAGTGTTTACTCGTAAATTTGGTGAAAGTCAATTCGAATACGTGTGTCACTCACTGTTATTCATTGTCAATTTCCCAGATTCGTACGGGGATGTGAAATGTTTAAATCCTGAATACACTTTCATCGTGTGAAACGTCCTTAAAATGGTGCTCGGACATGAGGCGGCCCAGGGTGTTGATTCTCGGTAAGTCTTCGAGTCTCACGTTAACGAAGAGGATGTGGAATGGAGAGGGTAGATAAAAGAGAAAGAAATTCAAAGATATCCTCTCGATCCTCTTCTCCTTTCCCATCTTCCTTGCAGTTTGACTCTTTCTCTTATTTATTTATTTTCTCTTGTTTCGCACTGTCGCCTCGATTCTTTTACTATTTGCTTCTTTTATACTTGTGATTTCGACTTGACTTTGACGTCGCCCGGAGCCGCCGATTTCCGGCAATTGGCGGCCGTGTCGTGCCGTGCCAAGATGCAGTCTCTAAGGAGACTCGTTCGCCTTCTGCTTCTTCTGCTTCTACTACTACTACTATTACTACTACTACTACTACCACCTCTTCTTCTACTTTGTTCCCCACGACTTTCCTCGGCTTCTTTTCTACCTTCTCACCGTCACCTCTTCGGGAACAAACTACTCTGGTATTCCAGCCACTCTGGCCCTTCGACGTCGAGCGTCCAACGTCTGCAATGCGCGCTGCAGCGAACGACGGATCACGACGCTTGACATTTGGTTGACGAGATTCCTTTAAGTTTTTTTTTTCTTTTCATTTTGATTCTCTAGCTTAACAGTGTGACAGACGACAAGTTACGTAGTACACCTTGAACATTATCCAACGTTTTCAGACAGGATGAGGCGTGCGATGATTTAATAAGGCTATATTTTGTAGATTCATAAATACATCTCGTCCCAGACTCGCGGTATCATTAGCGATCGATCACCGTGCAATTTGTAATCAATAAATCTAAAGAACGACCGCTCGCTCCTCGTGGAAACGCATGTTACCATCAGATTTTTCCGGATTAAGTACGTGTGATGGTTATTTACAAGCCGGCGCGGGAGAGCATATTACGAGTAAACGTTAACTTAAGTATAACTTATAGTGTGGGATCGATTTGTAAAAGATACAGCCTCCATATTTCCAGTTTACCTCCAATACGCGTCTGGCGTGCATATTCAATTTTCAGTCTGCGAATTGCCCCTTTCGCTCATTGACCATATAAATTCGATCAATCCTCCATGAACTTTTATTGTCAACCAGAGACGCATTTGGATATATGTATAGAGCGCAGTACTTGGCCCGTTACAAAAAAAAATACAGCCTTGCCAATTCACTCGAGCATACTTTTCCAGTTTCAATTTGATGTATTGAATACTTTCGTGAAATTTGCCTGCATTCCCCAGCCAATTGTCATTTCCCAGTGGATTGCTGTACAGCTCTGTCGATAATTATTTTTCGACATTCCTTCCGTGACAAAGGCTGTTAATTGTACAGTTTGACAAATCAAGTTGGACGTCAGATCCGATGCAATTTCTTGCTGTTTTCATCCTTTCATTTGGAGTTTAATGAAAAATTGTTTGACAATTAGTCGATTTCACGAATGCCTGTTTTCATTTGTTGCCTATTGGAGACCGACACATTCAAATTCATTGGTGTCAATTGAAAACGCCTGACTCCTATTCAATGGAAAACAGTACCGCGTGTCCATGGCTATTTTGACACATTTTTTATTATTTATTTTCATCAACATATATATTGTGTCATTCGTTTAAGACGCGTAAAGCAGCAGCGCCACGTACGAACATAACAAAATAATATTTATCGATGAAAAGGTGACAATGATAGAATTTCTACGTGCAAGTAATGAGGTAGCTAACTGAAGAATCCGTCGTTTGATTTCGATCGAATCGGCAACGAGGAGCAATGGCGGATCGCGATGCGATAACTCGCCGATTGTTTTCGAAACGATGCCTATCTAAGGCTCAAGCACGTGGCCTCAGGGTCTTCGATTTTTCTAAATCGTCAGATTCCATGGATCAAGGAAAAAAATCGGTAGCCAACCGAACACGAACGTTACGTCAGTGAAACGTTCTCTCGGGGTCGATGATCACGACTGTGCATGCTGCGGACATCGGACCACATCGTGATCCAACCTAGAGCCAACACGCTCGTGGAATCTCTGGACAAATAGGCGAATATGCGCATAAACATTATATGACGTACACTGCATCTTTGGTATCTTGAGATGGACCAATAATAATTGGGATAAAAGTGTGCAGGGTAAAGTATATTATTTTTTTTTTCCTTAAACAATCAAATTTCTATCGAATTAATCAAAACTCTTGTAAAATTGCAGAATTCCACTGATCCGTTGATAATAATGATAATTGCTGTTTCCAGGTAATTTCCGATAAGGTAACGTTCCGATAAGGGTATCGATATTCGATAAGCCATCAGGACACGCCGGAACCGCAATTGACATACCAATAAGATGATGAATACGATAATCTGTTCTGTATTATGCTCGAGAAATTACAAGCTTGCAATATGCTGATCGTATCGACGCACTTGCCAATGATTTAAAGTGCTTAAATGGCAGGCGTCCTCTTAAACGGCTATTGCCGAAGCCAAATAAGAAAATTGCCTTGGGCGATAATTGGATCACTGCCTACTGGCCGTTTCGTTATATCCCATTAGACGCTTATAAGGAGGTTTTCAAGAAATCAGTGGAAATTCAATTTCAACGCATTTCCTAAGTAAATCTGCCATCCAAAGGCATTCCACGTAAGGACAGATAACATTGCGGAGTCGTCGGTGTTGGATTTCTCGAAATTTGAGGAAAAAAAAAAATTTGGAAAATCGCTGATGTATGATGGTCACGTTTGTAATTAATTGAACGAGGCACGACCCTCCTTTCTGTTACGCTTTGCCATGTACGCGGCGCATGCGAAAAATTAATTCCGTTCAGGATTTGCATATACGTCCTGTTAGCGATACGTGCGCACATTCTACGAATGCATTGTGCGTCTACGCGCCACTCTACATAAAGTACTAAATTGCGTGAGATGCGTTCGGCAAATGGGGGCCGCTACAATCATTCGTTATCCAGGCAGTTTCCCAGAAACTAGAAACCCCGTAAATCCGTGCAGTTACCCTATTAACTCCCGAATGTGACTGTTTGCCTGTCAGCTTTACGACTGCTGGAAATGGAGTGGGGGAAACGCGGGATTTTTAAATTCCATTTGTGAACCAGCTTGGTAATACGTATCTCTGTCGCGTTACGCGAAAGTTTAGGAATGACGTAGACAATTTTTCGTTACGATTCGCTGTAACTGTTTAATGTAAAAAAATGGATATTTGGGTAAAGAATGTTTTAAGAGATTTTTTTGTTAGATTTAGATTTAACGTATTTTAAGAAATTTCTGTACATTCCGATTCTTATAAATTCTTCTCGCGAGCTCGCAAACATGTTTGCGAATACGGAACGTGTTACGCATCATTGTGATTATTATTTTACTGGATATATGACCAGCGGTGGCCAGGCTGTGTTATTAATACAGAGGAAAGCACAGACACCCCGCTGTGGTCCTCACGATACCAAGGGACCACTGCGGGACCAGTACGGGACTATGGGACCACGGGCAAGGCCCCGACCTCAGGGCCTCAACCATGTCGTCTGGATACCTGGCAAATTTTATTTAAACGTTTTCGTACCGTGTTTCACATTTTTAACTATTTCTTTTTCGGTCAGTTCTTTCGCTTTTCAAGATCTTATCAGGTCAATCTTTCTTATCAGTGTCTCTCCTTTATTTCTTATATCAGCATCCGTGTCCACTGTTGGTATACGAGTATTGTAAATGATCGGTAAATGTTGTGTGCTTTGTGTAACGTTAAAAGGAATTGTGACTCGTTTGGTAATGGAATGATTTCTTAGCATACTGATATTTTACTTACTATCAGTGGGATGCGACCCTGGCGTTGCCGTGTGGACCCACGAGGGAAGCTGCACGAGCACGTATTTATTCAGGCCTATTTTGCTATTAGCCATAGAGCGTCTCGACATTGGCATGCAAAGTTCAGTTTATTCAATTACCATTGATATTTATGCGACCACGACTTATTATGGAGCACCGAATTCGTATCGTATAAAGGCACGTTTAGTCGTAAAACAGCGTAAAGCCCTGTAAATAACGGCACACGAGCTGATATTTATTGCATCGATGAAAGGCGGCGTCGAAGCACGAGTCGAATTTTTCATCGTTGCTTTTATAATAAATTATTTTCTTCTATATGAGAAATGGTTTCGAGCTTTGACTCGCGGATATGATATCCGGTTTTCTGCGAGAGCGCACCCAGTGTCCGTTGGCGCGGAGGGTGATCGAGTATTAAGGAATATGAAATAAAAATAAAAAAAAGTGTAGAAAAGGATAATTGCGAATTTTCGAATGACGAAAATCCGACGATACAATTTTTTTTTCATATTTCTTCTATGGCAGCGTAATCCGTGATCTGGAGTGTAAAAAATTTGTAAAATTCTCAAGTGCTATTTCGTCAGCACTACCTGGTAAGACGTCGATTTAATAAAAAATAATTCAACGAGCGTGTTTTTGTCAAACGAGGGGTAGGAACGAAGGGATGGCCAGGGGGTGTAAAAGGGGTGGGGAATGATGAAAATGATATAAGTTTACACGACGGTAGGTATGTTAATGTTGGACATAAATAAGAAGGCACATTCGGTGCCTAATAGGACGCTAATTGTGATTATATACAGCATGTCCATGCGGATGCAGCCTGAATTTTATATACCTATATAACATTTATTGCGGCTCGTCCGACCGGTCGAGTGTGAAAGAAGAAAAATTCGCAACGTTCAGGATTTATTGTAATGAAAGATGGAGATTCATCGTATCTTATCGCATTACAAATGGAACGACGCTCGAGTTCGCTCGCTATTCGTTATTATTGTAAATTGGCTTTAATCCGTCCGGCCTTATCAGTTGCTTGGATATGGAATCGTGGCCAGTATTAATTATACGAATTGGCAATACATCAGAATTGGATTCTGATTAGGAAATAGGACAGCAGGGTAAAGAAATAACAGACTTTGTAATTCAACGAAGCGAATTATCGTTAAAATATTATTTTCAGTTCGCCGCCGCGCTCATTGTTGCCAACCGTTATTTACATCGTGCACTGGATAGGCAGTCGCGTGAGAAATTTTCAGTGCGACCAACAGCGGAAGGCTGAAAATAGTATGGAAGCTAATCGAAGTGCGAATAAAAACAAATGAAGAAGCAATTCGTAGTTGTAATATTTGCATAGATTGACGGTAAAAAGAATTAAAAGAAATATATGTACATATGAACGTAAAGTTAACAAAAAATACACATACTATAGATAATTGGAAATTGATTAACAGTTTTGTTTTAATTAATTTTGATCAGAATACGAATCAACGTATAATTAATAGGAGAGGGATGGCAATGAGTATCCGATGTTTTGATGTATTAATTATTTATAAAATAATTAATGAAATCGTACGAAAACCGTAAAATTATTTTTTTTTAGGAATGTCATCCCATATATTTATCCTAGTATACATTCATCCTTGTGTAATATTCAAGTTTAGAATTTTGAATTTTTAAATTTCCCGCGCGTCTTTACCAGGGACTAAATTAACGTTAATGACGCGACCTGTCGAGATTCGAGATTCGTATAGCGAAATACGTCTTTGTAAGGGAAGGAAAAAACGAAATGGTCGTCTCGAGAGTCGGCAGTTTATGCAGCCATTACCACAGGTGAATGCCGCGAGCGTTCGCTGATTTAAGAACGCGCCTTTAGATTCGAATTGGCTTCGAACTCACAGCAGCGAGATCCGTTAGCGGTTGTTAAAATAATTTTTCTCTTTCACCTGCTGCTGTCTTGTAGTCACAAAACCGTCAACCAATATGGCCGCCTTGTGCTATCTATATGTACGGTATACCCGTTACCCCAGTCCATCTATTCCGCGCTAGGTCCTTAATTGACTACCAGAAGGTGGACTTGGGAAGGAACGATCTTAGATACCGATCGGACCAATCCGATTGGATAAGCTGCTGGATAAGTGTTCAGCATTCAGGATGGATGAATGACGCAGCCCTCAAGGTATCCAGCACGAACTCCTTCGTTGCGAGTCTCGAGTCTTCTGCGTTCCGCAAGACACATTATTTCGACCTGTTCAATTAATCGATCGTCGTTCCAGTATAATGCTGTATTAAATCGATAAAGTTATACGTAGGTTCTGTTTCAATCTTGCTCTTTGAAATATGATAATCCCTCATTACCCCGCTCTCATCCCCCGTGGGAAAAAGGGTAGTAAAACTACCCTGGGTATTCTTTTCACTGATATTCTGGTATCGACCAATTCTTATTTCTCCCTTAGCCCCGTAACTCGATACCGTGGAGCTACCTGTGCCAGGGGTGTCTACCCTCGATAGGTAAAAATTTAAGGGATGATCCATATATATTTTTACAAGATTTTCGGTTTCTTACGGCAGATCGATGTATGAGAAAACAAAAGGCTGGTAAATACGTATTTTTGAATTTACAGAGGGATGTTTTTTAGGGGTGAAATGTCAATTGCCTTTTTTCTCGTTTTTTTAAGGGGTATCAGCGTGTCATTTTACTGAGAGGGAGCGCTGCTTTTTGAGTGATAAAAATGACAGGGGTGCAGTCGGTGCCTTTGGACTTTCGGGAATTTTCTCGCGTGCTGACTCGTTGCAGGGAGGAGCGCCGAGATTTTGCATGTGAAGGTTCGCGTAATTTCGGGGACGATTTGTCAGCCGTGTTGAAATTAGATGGCTCATCGTAGAGCCAACGAAGTTTCACGCACGCTTATATTTCATCTCGGGCAAATATTGTAGGGGAGCGTGATATTTTATGCTGGAGAACAAGTTAGATTTTTGTATGGTCTATGCGAGGGTCTATTTTATATGCAGTGAGAAACGTCACTTTATCAAAATACAAGTAGTTCAGAAAAAATTCTTAAGCTTCGTTCAGCGAATTTCAATGAAGATCGAGTGACAGATATTCATGCGAATTGTCAGACTGTACAAAGAGACTAAAATTCGTTTCACTGACAGTTGTCTATTGCCGGTTAATTTATGTAATTACCTTGACGATGCATTTGCATATCGGGAAATCCGATTTTATATACGATTCAATTGCGGGCATCAATATTGCCGACATTTCAAATATTTGCTTTCATATTCATCCATTTTGTTTTCACTATGCGAACCGTCACAGCGGATGGATACGGATGCAAATATTTATTAATTTAATTTTTACGATTATTTCTAATAATGCAACAAATTAAATTCGGCACGCCGAGACTATTTTTGTATTATGGACTTTCTGTCACTTGATAATTCGAAAGAGTGAATTTCCCTGCTTATGGAACTGTCTGGAAATGGATTATATTTTTGAATGCATTCATCCCTCGATGCATTTTACTTACATTACGTAGTTCCAAAATTTGCCACCGGTATTGCGAGCAGCGCTGTGCCCTTATTATTTATCTTGGATCAGTCAGGCGATTTAGATTAATTTGAAGCAGATTTTACAATTTTTACAAATTTCGAAATTTAATTTTTTTCACCTAAATCGCTATTTTGCTAATCTACTCATTTCGATTGGTACTACTGCACGGTATGGATGCCGCAAGAACTATAGGATTTCCATTGACCAGGAGCACATTTGTGTATTTTATCACCTAAACATTATTCAGCATCCTCACTCGTTAAAACGCATATCGTGCAACGCATTTTTTTCGATTTTTCAGAAATCGCTAACACTCCCCAGTAGTATGTCATTTTTTCTGCACACAGAGGAAAGATTATTGACACTGTTATCCATCAGTATCACATATTTCGATGTTAAAATCCCGAAACAATTACCAAAGCCAGTACCATTAAATAATCCGAAAGCTTAAAATTAATTAGCCATTTAATTATTACCGTAATTATCAGCGAATACAATTTTCATCCAAGCCAAAGTGTTGGCAATATTAATTTAAGTCGATCCGTAAAAAAAAGTCACACTGCAACCGTGCATATATTTTTTTTCATAAAGCGCCAACCGCCACCTTATGCAATTTATAAAGCCAACATTATTCCGCAGCCCGTGCATCCCTTTTGCAGGGGTCGCGCAAATAACTTGAGAACGAACGAAAAATAGAGTCATATTTCTGTAGAGCAGCTGCGGCTCTATCTCTCCGTGGAGATTCTAATAAGAAACCGCATAAAGCTTAGAAATTAATGTCTCTCCTCTCTGCTGGTTCACCAGCAGCAGCAGCAGCAGCATCCGGGCTCCTCAGTACCAAACCAATGTCGCTCCGCTTACGTAACTACCCCGTACAAAATGCGAGTTGCACCTTTCTTCTCACCTATACCTCGCGCTTAAACTTTTAAACTCTTTTTCAGAAAAGTCCACAACCAATGAGCAAAAAAAAGCCACTCGACGTTGGAACTTTTTCATGGCCAGAGACCGGACGTACGTTTACCATGGAGCTCGTATGCATCTGCCAGAGTAAAGAGGGATACGTGTTTTGCCATTTTATAACACGCGTCAGCAGGGACTTTCCTGGCGGTACGTAACGCCATTTTACTTCGTAAAGCACGTACGTGTGGTATCGTATGAATTTTTAAGGACACTAACTCGGCCAACCGTTGGTAATGTAGGTTTGGCTGTAGGTTGCTGTTTCTAGCACGTTATTATTTTTATCGCTCGTCAAAATCCCTGGATGCATCTGATGCACTTTGAGATGCATCGCTTTCCTTTTGCTTTTTATTCCTTTAAATCATGACTTCTCGTGTCACGCTTTTATTTGAATATTGCATTTGTATTGTGGCTACTGCGATGCTTCGTCAAATGGATATTGGATCCTTCGGAGTGATGCGATTATGACTCTCGATAATGTGAAGCTATTGCACATATGTGCATGGGGTTTGACATAAGAGCACGGGAACAATGGGAAGTGCATGTGCAGTGAATGACTCCGTTACGGGGAAATTGATTTGGCTGGGATATGTTTATTGATTTCTGGTGGTACTACTCGGGGATGCAGGTAAGTGCAGTTTTTATTATGTTTCTGGAAGTGTAATCTGCGTGAGAAAGTTTATTTACGAGCTGCGTGCATCGGACGTGCAGTTACGTTGCAGCCAGTTGCATTGTTGCAAGTTTGCTTGATCAATAAGCTAACAGGATTTCGAGGACGTCGTGGGCAGGCTGGTTGTCATAGATCGAATGAATTTGTTGAAGCAAATTTGATTTGATTTTTTTCTCTTCTTTTTTAATAATATTTAGGTGCTTGTCACGTGCAGTGCTTTTAAGTTTTATGGTATGGACGCTATGGGTTAATATCCCTATGTGCTTTGTTTTGGAACCCTTTGACATTTTTTTCTGGCGAACACTAACGTAGGTATTTATATATGTAATACCTTATATATATGTAACAGGTGTTTCAATTTATAGAAATTGACGGCAATCGCCTCTCTCTGGCTTAGGAATTTCCACGATTTCAAATATTTTTTTATTCAATCGTAACGCGGGTCGTAGCACCAATGGAAGGTGCCGTGGTGTCTTTCATAAAATTTTTGGTTTTGGAGTCGATTAAGACCGAGTATATAACACTGATGCTTCCATTCGTCGATAATTTTCGAGACCATTTTCAAAAATAAGTATAGAACAGACCTATTGAATGGGGGTGGAAATTGAAGATCTAAGAGGCTCCATCGTTGAATTGACGCAACGGGGGTTCTTAAGACTGTCAAGGATATCCTTTTCAAAGGACTGTCGGTAGCGAAATCCGTGGATTCAGTCTAAATAGAATCTAATACAGTCGCCACTACGTCGAATCTGTTGATGACAGTTCATTGCCATTTTCAATTTATTACTTCCCGAGTATGGAGAGTTCAAAGGGCTTTGGTGCGTATTTCAGTTCGAATTTGGCGCCTTTGCTGCGATTGACACGTGGCTAAAGAATCGTCGGAAAATGAAAAAATTTTTTAAATTTCTTTTCAGATTACACCGAGAAATGCGCTCTACGTGGAATTTCGTGACGACTTCTTCAATCTTTCTTTTTTTTCCTTTCCTTTTTTTCTTTGATCTCTTTGACAGGAGGTCAATTCGAAATTGACTCGCGTAGTCCCAGCTTTCGAATTGAGGTATGGTAATCAAATTCTCTGATACTCTTTCGCGTGCTTGCATGTGTTACGTCTTTGAAGACACGGCAACATTGTTTCTCTAACGGTGGTTAAATCTGTTTCAGAGTTTTCATTATTTCAACAGCACGCCAAAGACGTACCACTAAATATAGCGTTTTAGTACTTGCTCGTGGCACTGTGCTTGTAAAATATTCTTGGTATACCACCCACCATGCTGTACCTAGAGGAAGTTCTTGCAGTAAACGTGCAAGTGGTGCAACTAAGAAAGGAAGCCAAGGAAACCGTCTACTTTCTGTACTGGCAAAGCCATCCGGTTTTGATCTCGTTTCACTTGGCTCATCTTCCACCAGGAGGTGCTAGTAGCGCCATCAGCCACGGTAGTATTTCCGCCATTGCAGTTTCTCTTGCAGAAAAGCAGACTGTACGTACATTTTATACAACGATCGACTACACTTTCTGGACGTAAATAATAATTCTATAAATATTTTCTTTTTCCGTTTCAGACCTTACCGATGCGGTTCTTCTTGGACTCGCCTCTGGCTGCTCTTACGAAGCAGTGCCTTCTGGGACAACCGAAAGTCGCTGCCGTTAACAAAACGATTTTCATGGCTCGTGGGAAGCCGATGCAAACTTCTGACACGTCCGGTCCTCCATTTTATTCCCAGTCCCGAGTCGCTGGCTTTAGTGTGCTGTAAAGTCGGGCTGGTTACTTTATATCAAGGTGGCAATCATATTTCAATCGCCAAGGGAAGGCTCTTTCTTCTCTGATTCCGCGCGCGCCATCTTTCCTTCGGACGCAACGTTGTTCACAGCGTAATTTTTACAGCTACCGAGGTCATGCGGTATAAAAGAGAATTTACTGCTGCGAAATCCTATACTGTCTTGTCTCTCCCGTGTCCTCCTCTGCGTTTTACTGTCCGCCATTAAACACGATGAAATTCGCGTAGGCCGAATATATCGTCTTTTAATCGTAGAAATTCACATGTCACAAGTATTACGTGTATCGTTATTACGTACCCATAACTACCCGCTGCCCGGTTATCTCTGTGTCTGTTAATTAATTTACACATCATCCAATAATAATCAGTGTAACGGTAATAACGGAGCCAACAGCCGTAACGAATTAGACTCGCATTATACAGCAGCCAAATGATTGATCCTATCCCTTTCGAGCTGACCAAAGCCCGATAAATGTGCCACGATTATTAATTATCATGGACCGTCATTAGGCCGCACAATATTTGTTTAATGTCTTCGAAGATCATAATTACACTGAGAAACATAATTAACGTTCTTTCATCTTAAATTTATCATTATCTTGTCGGCGCGTCCGTGTACTTCGAAGAAATATATTTGTTGTGCAAAGTACTTTAAGGAGCATTTCTCAAATAGTTCGAAAGTCTCAGGCTGATAAATTTCATTCTCTGGAAAGCTACCGCAGATATATTGGATCTTGAATTATATCACGAATTTCTTATATACAGTCCCTATCGCGAGAGAGGTCGAGCCAAGATTGCATAAGGCAGTGATCCTCATGAATACGTAAAAGGGTTGCTGTTTTCTTTTTCGCAACTGAGAAATAACAAACTGTAATTGAAATGCCGATGACGTTACGCGCTTTGCCGGAAGTCGTCGACCGAAAGTACTTAGAAATTTATGTCCAGGAACCTGATAATACATAAACCTTGTATCTCGTTCTACCAATTAAGCTACTCTTTAATGAATTCGTTTAGGAAAGTCATTTGCGAATTAATTAGCAGTCCAAACGAAAGTAACAGATCTTTATTATATACTTATCTGAATTCTGAGACGCTATGGTCGTACCCATACACATGAGATTATATATTCTGCATGAAAAGACTTATCTGTTATCTATGGCTGTTATCGTCCATTGTGTCTTGCAAGGTAACGCTTTAATTAACCATCGGACTCTTCTGTCCGACTGTACTCGCAGTCTTTTAATATACTTTTCTAGTTTTTTTAACTTGTTGGTTATTCTTGTTTGATATACCTCGGGTCTCGAAGTACTCTGAAATATTGCAGGATCCTATCAGGATGGAAAACAATGGCGTACTTACTCAGTGAACTGAACGTTACGATTGCTTATTGCATATTCGCTATCCGTAAGCGGTGCGAATATTAAAGACTAGGATAAATTCTAAAATGGTTATACGGCAGAGCTTTACGATGCTGCAATTATTTTTGGTTTTGAACTTGCCGCAGTTCGAGCGCGTCAGGTCGCTGAAAGTATAAGGAACGAGTTTTACGTATGTATGCATGTTGCGGGTACGAGTGTGTTATTTTCTATTGGATTTGTAATCATACGTGCATAAGTGTATATAGGTATACGTAGAGGGCAAAATCGATTAAATCTAGGAGCGATAACGGAACGGATATGAATAGCAATTTTTCTTGGAAAATATTGTTGCGTTGGCACGAATACAGGAAATTCATATGTGGAGCGAATAAATTCGTATTAAAGCGCGATAAGCCACACAGAGAAATCTGTTAGCTCGTGAGAAATACGTAGGACGTTTGCACTGTATAAATGTAAAACGGCGACGCTGTTCCGCGCTTAAAATTCGTTTGAAGTCGAATATTCGCAGTGAATTTCGTATGGAGTCTCGTTTCAACGGTCCGTTAAAATAAGATGCGAATATCAAGAAAAATGTTGCGAATCTCCTGGCAGGTCGCCCGTAGTCAATTGTTTTGCGCTCGAAATGGATATGTATCACTGGCAGAGATTATTTTTCATATCTGGTCGAATTACAGTCGACATGTCACGTAGATTCCTGGCATTTTATTATATTATTTGCGTTATCCCTCAAACAGCATAGCAATCTCAGAAGTCAGTTCTTTTCTTTTTCCGTAACTCCCCTAAATATTTAGGGTGAAATTAAAGGGTGGTTCAATTTAAAATATATCAGGCCCTCCCGGTGGGACGACATTAAATAAAATAACAAAGCAGTCTGACAATTTCAAAAACTTTATTTCATCAAGAGCAGACTCATAATAAATTTTGAAAATTCCAAATGTTACGCTGTAAGGTACAAGCTTTTTTTATATAATTTCTAAAAACAATGCCAAGATATTTTTATACAATAAGCTCCGATTTCCTGGGATTAGACATATTCGGTGAAATTAACTGATAAAGGGAACGCACTGAAAAGACGTTCAGAGAAATAATGCGTCAAGGGTCATTCGGTTCGCCCTCTTTCGATGTCCCTTTACAAATACCGTATTCGAGGTTTTTTCCTTTTGACAATCTGAAGGGTCCTTCGGGAAGGTGTCCACCCCTTTACCACGTATTCCCTGCCTCCGGCATGGCCTTCATCCATCCCCTTCCATTAATGGCTTCACCCCCTTAGCCAGCAATCAACTCTCATCCCTTCGTTAATTGCTTCAATTATATCTTTGTTACGAGCAATTTGAGTCTGAACATTTTTGGCCTGTCTCCTGCTCTGACCTGCGCGAACGTTCTGCTTGAGAATGCTTGACTGTTCAAACTAGAGAAGTGACGGAAGAGGAACGGCTACAAGCACGGAACACCCTGAACACAGCGAACGAAGAGGACTTGAACACAGCTCATGATCGTGCCAAGAGGACTTACAGGGGAGTTTTGCCAGTGTTACCATGAACTTCAAGCTGCATTACGATTTTACGTTCTTATCAACCGACCTGTCTATCTGTTGGTAATGATTAAGGGATGCGTTCAGGGGATGGCTTAGATGCGTTATTAATGTAAATTTTGTATTTTTTTTTCAAAAATACGTTTGACAGTAACGTTGTTATTTTACGTAATAAACGTTCGTATATACGAATATATAGAGGAGTTATATGCACAGTCGCAAATGCATCTCTCACGTATACAGTAGAATGCGGTGCAGTACAATGCAACGTAATGCAATACAATGGGCGCATACGATATTACTATGTTACGAGGTTACCGAATGACTTCGTTCTGCGGCAAATACGTGATTTTACGGGGCGTTGGTGTTTGTGCACTCGGCTTGAGTTATGACAGCGTTAATTCATGTTTCTGTAATATCTAAATAATATTTTTAGCTTTTCGCATTGTCATTTTTTTTTCATGATAAACTCCCTTGTAACGAAACGTACAGGAAGTTTTTGGATAATATACCCCGTACGCTACGGTGTGCAACGGGCTTTGCTACGGGATATAGAGTATGCGAACGAGCTTTGTAATGCGATATGCAATAGTGATGTAATGGAATAGTGAAAAATAATCGTTTTTATTATAATTAATTGTCACGAGCCTTTATAACGTTGCGAAAATTGAATGACGCCCGGCAATTC
Source organism: Trachelus tabidus (assembly GCA_030142655.1). NCBI lineage: Eukaryota > Metazoa > Arthropoda > Insecta > Hymenoptera > Cephidae > Trachelus > Trachelus tabidus. Next base: position 94,908 of record JARQTI010000066.1, read on the forward strand.
GCGTCGAGAATTTTCACGTTTTACACTGGAAAATCCCTGAAGCGTTATCTGTCAGGATGAGTTACGGGCTTAGTCTACGTACCAACCGACAAGTACACGTGTGGATTTACGTACTCCCATACGTGCACGTATGGGTAATCTCGAGCGTGGAACTGACTTTTTACCGTTTTCAGGTTGGACTGTAGGAAGCGAAGATAGTTTTATACAAATGTTCATACTTTTTAATGTTTCAGCGGTTTTGCACGTCGGACATTGTTGTATTAACGTTGGAAAAAAAAAGGTTAACGATTTTTGTATTTAAACAATTTTTACTTCTACGCTCAACGATAAATATCGAAATTCTTTTTAATATTAAAAATGTAGATTACTTTTGTTTGTACCTGTATCATGTATATTCGTGTCCCGCCGAATCGTCTTGGTCAAAAGTGACTTCTAACGTATTTCGCGATCGGTTTTCGCAAGTTCGCAAATTAGCCATACTGCGGTGGCTCGCGCATGCTAATTTTTTGCAACGCAGCCCGATTCCGCTCACGTATTCGCAGCGGTCGCGCTCCGCTAACGAATTGAAAACTGGTAATTAAACTCAGTGGAAGTTCCGATCGTAGACTTTGACTTGTAGAATGTACGTCCGAAAGTCAATTGCGAAATTTCTGTTGGGGTCGAATCGATGATAGCGGAATCGCACCCCGTGGGAAATGTGCTAATCGGCATTTGAATTTAATTGTTAATTGAATCGTCATAAGGTATGCACTGTGCTTCTAGCTCCCAGTACGGTTTCGTGTGTCCGCGTTGAAAATCCTCGAGACTTGGCGTACGGGCTATCGCGGCACGTGTGTAGCGTTAAGAAACTTATAATTACCCGCATATCTTGAGCAGCGTTACTGCCTTTATAAACTCAGGTAATTTGCGGCCGTCTTCTCCGTCAGTAAGTCCAATGCCTTTACTCTGGCGATTTTTATTTTCGTACTAAATAATTCCTAAGGTTCACACAATCTATACGACTACCGAGGTCAACGTCACTATCCAATTTCCCCAAGCACGCGGCCACTCTTTGTTGCACAGGGTGAGGTTGACTCGATTAGTAGGAAATTTAATTAACCACGTAAACAAAAATTCTATTTTTTTCATATCACCCGGTATAAGAGTACGAGGCAGAGCATCGGTTGCTCGGCGAAGATCGAAAGAGAGGTAACGACGAGGACAGGTACGGCGAGAGAAGAGGGGTCGGGGGGGAGTGATTGGTATAATTGATGTGCATTAGGAATTTTAATGAATGCACCTAATTACCACTCGATAAACTCTCGTCCGAAGGCGTGACCAGGTGCTACCGGAAGTTCGTCGTGTCCCAGAAAAGCATCTTTGGATACAAGGTGTAAAAAAAATGATCATGCAATGGGACTTCCTATCTACGCAGTGGTAATTTTTTTTTTTCAAATGACACGTACCCACCTTACCACCGTCTTGGTAACCTCGCACTCTCTAAGACTAATTGTGTGCGACTTTTAATTGCAGACCTGGCACAGTACGCATAAGTGGTCCTACCGGCTTACTACCTTTGACGTCCTTGAATGCTCAACCAAGAAGAAAGCGCTTAGCTGCAATTAACGGAGGAGAGAATTTCAACTCGAGGCTCCACTTCATGTACGTGGCAGTCGTGTAACCGAACCTTCGGGTGAAGAGATTTCCAAGGAAGTTCTCTACGACTCGTGTAACTACGACCAACAACGTGCAACCTACAATCGGCTGCCTATTGGATTTCACTGCCCACCGGCGCACTGGATCGCTACCATGGAGGTTAGCAGCTCAATGCTCAGCTGCTGGTCCTATGGGTGCGTTTACACGTGTACGCTCTCGCCGCCATTTCAAGTCTCTAGCGGATTAATACATTTTCTTTTTCTTCTGTCTCGCAGGCAACGCCGTATGTCATACGCGGCTTTAACTAACGACCCTGAAAGATCGTTGGCGCTTCTGTGGCAAGGAGAGGCGCATCGTTGGGTCATCAAACGGCAGCAACGGTATCGCCGCAATCAAGCTGGCTCCGATAAAGGCTGATGCACGAAAAAGAAAAGTCAAGCCTGGTTTACGAGTCGGGCCGAAGGGAGAATCATGCGCTTCTGTCTCTAGCGTTATGTCTTTTCTTATGAGAGGCTGAGGATCGACTGAGAGCGTTATATGTATATACAGTGAGAGGAACTGTATTTTTTTGTTATCGGATACTGACGAATGATTTACTTTATAACGTTCGGCGATAACCCCGAGAATTGGTTGTACAATAAAAAAGGTGTGCCATTACATTCGTTTACTGGTAGAGAATGAAATAGAAGGTCGTTATCGATTATAAGGATCTGCGTTGGGCAAATAACGACGACGCAATTTCCTATCTAATTTCGCGAACTTTAATCGAGCACGGAAGACCGAGACCGTTAAACTTTTATGTAGCGCTAAAAAGTAAAACGGGGACAGTTTTTAGCCTGCTAGGTACATAGGTTACGAAGATTTCCATACGGGGAGAGTCTGAGTTTGCGGAGCAATTTCTTTTTGCAAACCGATAGAAAGTCACGGAAACTGGATGGGATATCGAGGGAGTGTTCGCGCGCGTGTGAGCAGTTGCGTATCTCACGGGATGTGGCTGGAAGATTGAGGTGGATCGAAAAGAAAAAGGCGTTAGTCATGAGAGGGCACGTTAAGGGGGGTGGGGGGAGGGGGGGGGGTGCCCCCTCCATGAAATAATAATGGTATATATAAAGTGTAATTTAGCTAAACGTATGCAGCGTTGTGCTGAAGCATGGCTTGGACCTCAGGGCCGTGCTTAGAGACAACTTCGCCTTTACCGGTACGATAAATACTGGGAGACGTATACAACGAGTAGCCAATATCGAAAAATTGTTATAAATTACAATGATACAGTCAATCATTCGAAGTCTTAAGAAAAAAATTTCTAATCGCTTCAGGAAGTTCAACGTGAGTGGTCTTAAGATTAAGATTGATACTAATAACGTTGTAACCGACTAATGAAATTCTCTGTGAAATTCGAATTAAAAATGACGTATTTCCATGAAAATCAAGCAAAGGCGTGAGCTCCTAATTGAAGGCGATTGCCTTTCGGGGATATTACACTGGATTCATGAAGATGAATCAGGAGAGTCTGTGAACGATATTTTTTACCGAGTTTCTACGTAACAATTGCCGAGTAAAAATTACTCCTGTCAAATGACACCTACCAGTGGCACGTATGCGACCCTTACGTATGTGTCCGGAGGAAGGTGCTGGTGGCCCGAGGGTCACAGTTATAGGAATAAGCTTGCGAGTGGGTACCCCACGTAAAGTGACATTTTTGGGGCCTGATGGGCCCATCCCTGAGTTATGCCAGGAGATGGATAGCCTCAGGCCGCGGTGAGTAAATTACAAGGTAAGACGGAACGCCGACTCCCTCCTGCCTCTGCGTCCTTCTTACACTGCACCCCCCCCCCGCCGGGGGCCCTCCTTCGCGCTCAACATTCAACTCGACCTCCACCTCCCACCGTAGTGACCCCCTCTCTCTCTCTCTTTCTCTCTCCTCTCCCGACAACTATCAAACTCTCCTTCGCAGCATCCCTGTATATCCATACGGATGCACAGGCATCCAACACTTTGGTCTCACTATGATATACCTTTGGCGGCTACTGTACTGCGTGGTACTCGGTCACTCCCTTTTCATTCTTCATCCTCGTCCTCGGCGTCCCACCTTCCCCTACTGCGCGCTCCTCCCCTCCACGAAACTCCTCTCACCTTTTGGAGGATCGCCCATGGCTCTGGTACCCTAACCACAGACCGACCTCACGGCCAGGCACCACCTACTGGCTGTTTCGATTGAAAAGTAACAGCTAGTTTGCTAATGTGACGGGGGTTTAGGAGCAGCTGTGCGGCGCCTTTGAAGATTTTGCACTGATTTTTTTTTCATGCGCACGGATCATCGATCGATTTTCGATCTTCGATGAGCTCGTTAAATTACCTGTCGCCGAGTTTGTAGTGTCACTGCGAAGAAAAAATTTTTTTCTTTTCACGTTATTGCAATTATGCGAAATAAGACGAGATCGAACGGTTGGACCAACCTCGATCTGACATCCGGTCCTATTAATACGATGAAGTCTGTACGAAAGAGCTCTGGCAAAAGGACGAGGAGACCTTAGCGTTCTTTATACAGGGAAGATGTATCTGAGCTGTCGCGAGCAAATTGGAGATTTCAAATTACTTCGTTCGTTACGTCTTATCATCCTTTCTCTCCTTCCGCCTCTTTCGTGTAATGAAAGATATTTTTTGCCGCTGCTCCTTCCTTTTTCTTTTGTTTTTTCTCGCCGGGACAACCTCATGCAACTCTACCTGTACGGTTGAGTCTGCCGAAATGATAAGTGCTCGGCGCTTGGGTATGCACTAGGAATCGCTGATGAGGTTCAAATTTATTCACGTACTGTTCAATTCTTATCTCTGCGTCTCGAATAAAGTGGTCGCCCTTTCGATTCTTTAGATTTGTTGTTCTCAGGATTTTTCGATATTGAGACGTCTGTGATTTATATCTTTCTCCCCAAACGCAGACCTCATGCATTTTTATAGGGAGTCTCTTGATACCTATATATATATACACACACACACACACATATCTATTCAACATATATTCATCTTTTCTCTAGGGCGCAAATGAAGAACTAGGCACTCTCAAGAAATTCACGTTTGCCGTGTAGTCATCACGGTAAATAAATCACGAGGCATTAAATATTCGACGCTGCTATCTCCATCTGAATGCATCCAGGTAACCATTGTAAGGGTTGTTTGTGCAAGGGATCGACTGTTCCTGATAATCATTAATCTCTGCTTCGACGTCGGAGCGTCATCGTGTAATAATTTTTTCTTCCGCCGTGACGTCATGGATAGACAATTCACGCATACATAATAGGATCTATGACGTAAGTACGAGATATATATATATATATATATATTTATATCGTATTTTACCTGGATGTCAAAAATATTTTTTTTAAGTCCAGAACTCCTCTCTTCCAAGGTGCTGCTCAAAAATACAAGGGAGCATCGAATCGGCGCAGAGATTCGATGAAACGAGATAGATTCTCTCGTAACGACAAAGTCTCTTCAACGAGGACTCTTAAAATCTTGAGGAATTCAGATGAAAAGTGCTTGAATGAAAAGTGACGCTTTAATCAAGGTAAAAGGCGAAAGTGTTTTACAGCGTCGAAGGAAGAAAGGGAAACAGTGTACCTGAAATGAAGATGGAGTTGGACGAAGTATGAGATACGAATGATATTTGTGTGTATATATATATATATATATATACTTTGAAAATCCTGCACAATACGATTTTCTTCTGATTACAATCACGTCACTTTAAGTGATAACTATAATTTATCGAGAGACCCTGGAGAACGGTAACGTATTCGTACGTCTGCCTTTTTCGAGTAAGTCACCAGACACCTTTTTTTAAATTTAAAAAAATTTAAAGATCTTTAGGGAGACGGATATATTTTATTTAATTGTGATTTTGCTATCCACCCCCCTCCTCCCCACCTTCCCAACCACTTCGTTCATCCCTCTCCACCCAGTCTTATTCTTTTCTCGGTATTCAATTTCAGATTGTACAGTCGCTTTAGCGCGAAATGGGCTCAGCGATGGTGCCCTTAATAAGCCCATCTTATCTAAACAGTGTCATTAATAAAAGCAAACTCAAAAAAAAAAAGAGAAAGAGGGCGGACACATCTCGCAGGCAACAAATGAAAGGAAATGAGAGGATTCCGGCTCTTGGGATATTGTTAGCATTGCTGTTGACTTTTTTCGATTATATTTTATCTTTTTTAAACTTGATCATCTGGGTCATCTCATTTTCTTTTTTTTTCGTATCCTGCGATGGGTGTACAAAAAAAAGATAACTGGTGTTTCATTTGACAATATGCTATTCTAGGAGTATTACGTTGAGAATGGGGGAAAATCATTGTGGTGGGAAATATATATGTATATACATAGGTTTGCATACTATATATATATATGTGTATATAGAACAGCCGCAATTATTGGAATCTCCTCAAATGACAGGGTCCACTCAATCGTGTGGGAATAAAAGGTTCAGTTTCATCGCTCTTGGAGTGTCACATCATTTGTTTGAATTTTCATGGCAACTCCAATTTGGGGGATGAAAAGGCAATAGAATGAGAGAGAACGTTAAATCTATATTTGACATGGTCCTCGACGCTGACAATAATTAAAATGCAATTACGTGTTATAAAGAATTGCAAAATTGACATGTACAGTCACACGCAGCACCTGTGACACTGTATTCATAACGTTTGGCGATTCACTGGTAAAGTGGAATAATAAAAAATTGTGAATTAAAATAAGTGACAGTGTGATTGTCAAGCAATTATATTTAACTATTTTTTTTTATCAGACTTTCCTTTTAGTATCTTGTATAACTTATTTTACGATTTGAATGACTCGTAAGATATGTTGGTATAAAAAATGGTCCAATCAGGTATTCATGCAACACGACCTCCTTTTTTTTTGAGATTTACCCAGTCTTCCATCTTCCCGTAAGAATAGTTGGGTCAGAATAATCTCACAGGGATTTTGCCCAATGAGATATGTGAACCTGGACGGTTAACGTCCGAGCACTTGGTCCTTTCGTATCTTTTATCGACATCTGGTTAAACTGACCAGAACCACTCCCTGTATTTCGAGACTAGAGTTTCTTGCGGTAATATTCCGAATAAATGGACAATACGACAAAAAGAAAGGAATCGTCATAATTATTCTTGTGGAATCGATGAAAAGTGAGGGTTTTGAGAATTAAATGAAAGCACCATTGAGAAAAATATTAATTCGCCACGAAACGTCTATGTACGTCATCCGATCTAAAAGATGACTTTTTTCCGTACGAAACATGAAGGTAATAATTAATAACAATTTTCCGTAATGTCGTCGACATGTGTACTGTCATCAAACCGAGTGAAACATATGGTGACAGATGCGTTGAAAATTGCCTCTCCCGATGTTTGCGTAGACGGTCGTAGTGTATATGGGGTGGATAAAAAAAATAATATCCACCACAGGGTGATAATTTTAATTCGTCGATTAGGCATTCCGCGCAAATGGTGCAAACGGTACGCGAAACATCTTCATAGGATATTTGGTGTCTCCCCCTTGGCCGAATGCGAATGTTCCTTTCTCCCGGTAATAATTCGTTCCACGATGGGGGACGTTTATGCGAGCCACGTGGAAGGAAGATACGAAGGGGACCAGGAGAGACATTTCCGTTTGGCGCAGGAGCATAGGAAATCGTTCCAGGATAAATAAAAAGAGGCAAGAACGAAAGCGCTCGCAGCTCACATGAGAAGTCGCCCCCTTCGTTCGCGGGAAATTGCCCGTCGTTTTGATAAGCGCGATAACCGCTTCTGGAAACGGCAGAAATTACCGAGCAATCCGGAGAAGAAGTGGGCGTGGGTCCGGAAGAATTTCAGAGACGGAAGTGACGTCAAGAAAGGATGTTAGATGCATCAGCGAGAAAACGCCTTTGTTTCGGTACGCGGGCTTCCTTGCGTACCGCCATTTTATCTTTTTTCCATTAAAAAAAATTGTATTCACAAAAGGCGACGTATCGGCCAAGTAACGTAAATCGCAATGAGCATCCACACGCTCTCCGCCAATGGGAATAGAGATTCGGAGACACGCAGCGCCAACTGGCGGATCTTTTGCGAAGAGGAAGAATCCTTCTGGTCGCTTGTTGAAAATGCACGCGCCGATCCTAAAGTTCAGGGACACTCGACTTGTATCGTAAATTCATCGGTATTATGTCCGATTAGCATACCATCCGCGTGATGGTCCATTGTCGTCAGGAACGGCCCATAGAGCCTTTACTCGCGATTTACGGATCTTTCTTTCTGACACATTGCATCTCTTAACGCTGTGAATGCGGCTTTACGATAGGGAACTTTGCTTTCGTTCTAAGAACGCTCGTAAATTGTTTCGTTGGCTAATGGCGCCGTGACAATTCCTTTGTTGACTTTTGATAATCAGCCTATCTTTTTGCATTGGTATTTCTAATATATATATATATATACACACACATATTATACAGATTGAAACGTATATATCGATATACGTCCAATCCGAAGATGTAAATAATTCCATTATCTCGTGGGACGGTTCTCGCCTTGCTTGACACATGAAATAGATGACCATTTACGCAATGAGCGATGGAGTCCAGAGTCAGTACGTAGTACGCACCCCACTTTGAAAGCTTATGGCAACAGTTGTGGGTAATCGAAAGAGATGAATGAAAAAAATTGCATTAAAAACACGTCAGCATGACCAAGCATGACGAGTTGATACTTTTTTTTTTTTCCAAATAGCTAAGGGTGTCTGGGATCTCTATAATTTGATAGATGTAGTCTTCTTTCTTCGAAATTAGAAAAATAATCTCGAAAGGAAACGGTCGATATATACTCAGTGTACATTATATCAGTTCAATTTATTTTTTTTTCAATTAAATTTTCCACAAACAGGGAAACTGGAATACGCAGATAAAATCTTATTCAAACAATCGAATGGTTGTCGATTTTTTAATTAAAAAATTTACATATTTTTTTTTAATATTCACCCACCATTATTTTTCGTCCTATTCTAACCATTCGCGGTTTTTCATTAGGGAACCTCTTTTCGAAATGAAAAAGACATGCAACGAAGCATGAAGTGGAATATGCAGACTTGCATGCATGACGAGACAGTCCTGCCCGCCGCACGTAAATGTAACGAGGGGTATCAAAGGGCGGTAGAAAAATGGCGCTGCCTTACGTAATTGATTTTTGGATGACTGCATGTTTTTCCGGTGCATCCTCCCAGTAAACATATCTGAGGAGTAAAAGTTGTCACGGGATGAGGGATGGTTCACTCAGCCCCTTTCCGCTTAGGTGTCGTGCACGTCATAATTAACGTTTCATCAAATCATTTTTTTTATACTATTGTCAGCAGAACAATTTTCAATGAAAAATGAAATTATTTACGAAGACAATGAGTCTACGCTCTTGAAGGTTTTAATATATAGGTATACTAAGGTCCGAATCATCTTAGAACTTATTTACAGGTTAGACGCGCATAACGTGCAGAATGGCTTTTTGCAATCAGATGCCGAAGGATAAACATTTTTATTACAATTTTTTTTGGAAATTTTCTGTAAATATATTTTACACCATTTCATACCAGCTGACGCAAGAATAATTGATGTGTCAAGTCGTGCGTTACTGCGAAACTTCTACGTAGCGATCTTTCTGTTCCTGCTGCAAGAAACAATCTTGGGAAGCTTTGGGTACGTTTCAAGGTGATGCATATCACCCCAATGAAATATTATACCTGCACCTGTCATCCCTCCAGTCAGCTACAACCCCTGTCAAGCTACAAATCCACGCTGCAGGTTGACTCGGAGCATGCAAAACTAAAGGCACTGTGAATCCAGGTGTTTACGAATTTTCAAAATAGGATAAAGAAATTTGTAAGAAAAATGTGATACTTTGGAGAATTGATTGACGATCAGCTTGATTATTTCATGAAAATGAATAAACATCGGATTCGCTCAGGCTGTCTTACCAAAAATTATTAGATTGACTTTTTGGTCTGACTGTAAGAATGATTGATATCAAAAGATCAGTCTCGATACGACAATATCCATTATCAGGTCCCGCAGCATCTCGCTGTCTATTAATCTTCCCATCATAAACATAAGCATTGTGCGCGTTTCGGTGAATTCAAGGAAAATGATTTCCTTTCAAAAGTTCCTGCATAGAGAGCCCTTATATCACTGCCTCGTAGTAAAAAGTTGAAAAAAAAAGATTTAAATTTTCCCGGCATTTTTATTCCCCGTCGTTAATCTTATCGATCAGCAGCCATCTATAAAAATCGTAGAAAAGCAGGTGCGCCGACAGTTCGCCTCGTGAATAAAACCAAAAGCACCCGCTGACCAATTTATTTATGACAAAGCGTTGAGTGCCGTTCTATAATAAACATAATCAATGCCCAAGGGTTATTGCGGTTCGCCAATAAAATACGCATACCCGAAATTAATGGGGCTAGCTGGAAAGTTAACTATCGGTAGTGGTCTGGTGCAGAAACTATCAGAGAACAATTGCCGCGCCACAACAACGGGTCCAGCCAGTGTAAGTGGCGAAGTGGGACGAACGAGGATGCTGGAGCCGGAGAAAGTTCTGCGATGGGTAAGTGGCAGAAGTAAGAGTAGAGAAGGTGTGGTATACCTATAGCGGAGGTTAAAGGGCAGAAAGAGAAAGAAGGATCGGAAAGTGAACGAAGGTGGAAGAAGGTTGGCGATAGCTTCCGGAAAACCCTATTATCGGGAAATTAAAGCCAGTAACTCATCCGAGCGCGACTTCTATTAGACTTTGCTCAGACAAGGGCGGTCGATATTACTTTCGATATGAACGAGCCACTAAATTAATATCCACAATGCACTGGCAATTATGAGCAGCCCTTATTCCGAGGGTTGCGCGACGCCGAACGCCCAGACACAAATGGCTGGAGCATCTGTGATATTCAGGATGCTACATATATATACCAAAAGCATCGTACACATGAAACGACTAGAGGTTCTCTTTCCCTTTACCACCCCCCCACTCTCTTCCACCAAGAGAACAATGACGACCAACCCCCATATACTCGGGAACGTTGTTGCGCCACCCTCTCTTGTCAAGAGAAATATTGCCAGATATTTTGTAGTGCTACGCGGTGACGTTCCCGTTGCATCACGGGTATTATTAGGCCGTTAAAACAGGGGCATAAATATGTCAGTATTTGAGGTGGGAGGGGGTGGAGGGTGGGATTACGAATTTGTAAAGGCGTCTCAAAATTAATGCGGGCGTTACCCTTCGCTTTTAGCGGAAGTCGTGCGTGCCCTGGAAATTCATGATTTTCTTTTTTTCCTTTTCATTCTTCTATTTCCTACTCACCCTCTAGCCTGTTATTGTCGGTTAAGGCGAAGAATGCGATAGTTATCGCGAAGGAATCTCGTCGCGACCCACCCCCCTTTTACCTAGGGTTCACCCTATATTTACAACCCCTTTTGGTAATGCGCTTTCGGTGAAAAACGAGAGTCCACACTCGGGCACACTCCTTGACTAAGGTCGCACCCTGGACTAATGTCCTGAGGGAAGAATCGCATCAACGGGAATATATTTGGAAGTTCCACTGCAAGCCAATTTACCTCTAATTCTCATTTACAGGAGCGGCACGTTAAATTCTCAGTCCGACTGTATTACGCCTGATGCGCCCATCCAATCGCATTAGCTAACCTCTGCTGTGGGATACGCGTAGAAGTTTTGTTAGGTGACACGTGGCTGTAGGAAATGTCAAAGTTTCTCGTTAAAATTTCGGTCCATCCTCTTATTTATTTTTATCGACCCACCCGGATGTCCTGCCGATCACGTGACTTGGGTTGATTATCTTTTGGATAAAAATATAAAATTCTTGTAGTATGATAATAATAATGATTAGCTCTTCTACTATACCGCAACTGTGGTTATGGGGTATTATGACGTTAGACGTTATTCTTACGTAATAATAGGATATTCCAGCAAAGCGTAATAATGCCAAGGGTGTTTACGTTCACACGGCTACATATGCCTGATCTCATCGATTCGTCATACGCACCCCCTACAGCCAGCAGACACGGGAGCTACAGTGGGTGGAGGAATATGGGGACAGCGCAGGAGTGGAACAGCGACGGAGAATTGTCACGGGGAAATATTACGTTGATTAAATCTATTTTGGGTAATGGAGGATGTATGAGTGATAGACGTTTTTGGATGGGGGCTGCCGGGCAGTCGCGAAAGAAAATGAGGAAAATAAGACTGCTTCTACGCCGAACTGTGGTAAATTAACAGCAACGTGTACCTCTGGTGTTTTCGGGGAACGAGGAATTGTTCAATTCCACGATTTACCCTGAATACCCATCTTGGTGAGTTTTACCGAGCTCGTATTTACGAAAGCCAGGGGTAGTTTTTATCACCTGAATTTTCTTCCAACACTCGTTCCTGAGAGCGACGTTCAAATAAAGCTGCTGCTGGTGCCTGAGCTCACACGAAAATTAGATCGTTCTCTTGTATGGTGACGTGTCTGGAGTATCACCGAGTCAGACAATTCCACGAGTATCTTTGTTCACTCGGAGGGTATACTCGTTCTTTACCTTAAAAATAAAAAATTCTAGAAAAGAGACACCCTTCTTCTAGATTCAGTGGACGTGCACTTTAATCCAGTTGTTCCGCGGGTTAGACAATTCTTGTGTGATCAGCTGGAGTAATGTATATAGATATAATAAACACGTGCTGTATGGAGTTTACGCGAAACGTTTTTGTTCTATTTAGTTAGTCGTAATTTATAATTTTGTCATTTTTATTTGCGGTTGCAGATACTTCAAGAGGATGCTGATTGGGGTCCAGTTGATATGGCAATGGGCATAGATTGGAGGTCCACGATCCAACCAATTGGCAGCGAGCTCTCTTTGGTAACGATGGCTCGACGATCAATGGAATTACAAGGGGTAGGTGAGAGTGGCAACACACTAATTAAATTAACATTCAGTGGAGTGGAGTGATCGTGCGTTTAGTGATTTCGGGAAACCATCGCAGCCAATTGGACAGAGGCTTTCGAGTCTGTTGTGTAACGCAGCTTGGTGAAGCTCACACCTATGTATATAGCAGAGCGGAACGGTAGGCATGCGGATTCGCGTGAGCAAACGAGCGAACTGGCCGGGGGGTGAACTCTGACTCAACCCCTACAGACCGCTTGGGGATGTAGTCTGCTATCCCGATGGCTTTTCTAGCCCCGAGCTACGCACGCAATTGCCATCACTGATTGGATTAGACGGCGTCTTGATTTGAGCCGAACGGCCGACAGGTTTGCATATCGGATATACCTGTATTGTCTGTTTACCTCGTTGGGCAAAATTGTTGGGATTCGTACTACAGTGGGTAGCGATAGGGGTTATCAGCTGATACACTTCGCATATGAATATCATAATTGGAGAGTATAAATCGGATTGACAATATTACAAATTTAATCTGCTAAAAAATGAATTTTATATTTAAAAAAATACCGGCACTTCGATTGCATAAATTATCGTGGCGTGTATTAAATTTGAAATGAAGAAAAGGATTCAATTGATAAGACAAGATTCTTTTTTTAATTGAAAATAAATAAACGAAATTGGAAAAAATTGGGGTAGTAAGGAATAAAGTAATGAAACAAAGTGATTGTTTCTCTTGGAAACCATTCAGGGTGAAAGGGTTAAGGGGAATGAAAATAATATTGAAATGCACGATATGCAAAATTTTAATGGGAAAGCACGTATGTTTGCCTTAATCGAATTTCTTTTTTTTTTTAAGGACTATATAAGATTCGTTGGACTGTCAATAATGCTGTGGAATACGAGGATACGTGTCTGAGCTTTGTAGACGGCCATTTCGTACGTTAATTTATTTTCCATTTCTATGACGCGACAGTTTCTATATAAATGCTCGACTGCGACAGCCTTTAGCTGTCAAGTCAACCGTTCTTGAATTATACGCCGAAACGTTGATCAAGTCTACGAGTCTTTCCGGTGGGACACGTATAATTTGGAATGTTGATTAGGAATGCTTGAAATGGTGAAATTTTTGAAAATTCTTTAATAAGTGATATTTTAAATTATTTAATTCTTGGATAATACTAGCTTCACGTGCATGCTAAAATTTCATTGATTACGTGCAAATTAAATAGTCTTTCCTTAAAAAGTTATTTCAAATTATTTTAACACGAATCGATATACGTTTCTGTCTGCACGTGGATTATTTATTAATAATTTTTACTTACGCCCGACCCCCAGCGCATTAATACATTTAATATTTATTAATAATTCATTCGAAATGTCTAGTTTGACGATCGGAGGAGCTCTCAAAATTTAATTAAATCAATCGATAATTTTGATGAATCTCCCGACCGATGAATAATCGATTATCCAAGGAGATCGAACCGATCGTTATATAAAACCGATGTCGACTGAGATTTAATTAATTCATAGTAAAATCACGGAAAGCATTAAACCGTGTTCGGCAATTACTATAATTAAGTTCCGCGCCATTTTGCCCAATGAACAAATGTAGCGGTGCGGGTTATATCACTTGAAAATGAGTCAGAGCCTGCCGATGAACACATTTCACGTCTTGACTGCAGTTGGCTGTAGTTCCATAGGACGTTGGACGTCGCATATGTCACGAAGGATCAAGGCTGCCATTTTGGGGCGTCGCGACGTCAATGCACCAGTGGTTGGAATTTCCTAATCAATGACCCAGATGCGTGTTACCGCTCGGCGCGTAGATCCAAATGGATTTTGGAAACAGCACCGAGACGGATTATGGCTAATTCGTAATTATGGTCAATTTCCAACTTGTAATTCACCCTTAATTACAAGTGTTCAATGACCTATCAATAATTACCATTATCTTTACACATCGTAGATCCTGCTCACGAATCCAAGCCTTTAAACCCAATCTCAAAATTTGATAAAAATTAAAAAAAACTTTATTCCAAAGAATAACTCGCGGACTCCCCCATAAGAATCGTCGAGTCTCAAAGCCATTGGATTGCCAAGAATTCATAGTGGTCATTTTGTATTGGAATTCACGCCTTTTCCTTTGAAAGGGACGAATTCAAATCCTTGGGTCTAATTTCGAACGAAAGTTCCAAGTTGAAGAGGGCGTCGATCGTATTACCATAAAGTAATGAAAAGGGATCCTGGTGCATTACTGGATGCTGCGGCTCTTGGTCCATTCCGTATGGCATCCTTCTCTATATACAGGAGGGAGGATGAACGCATGCCTCACCGAACAGATAGATAGGTTCGCAATGACGTAGCAAAGCAGCCAGTCTGCTTCTGCAAAGGGGGATGCGCACTAGATATAGGGATTCGAGGAGGATGTACTCTGTACATGTGTTTTCGGACAGTCCCTATTAAGAAGGGTCTGATCGGGACATTAGGCTACCCATGGACACGTGTATTGGTCAGTAATCGAGCGATTTTAGGGGAACGTCCTACGTTGGGGGATGACAAGCAAAATTTCTGTTTAAGGGATCTCATTACTCCTCGCGCTATACCGAATAACCTTCTGTAGGTTTTTTCAGGGGAATTCCAAATAGAAGCCAATCGATGCTCTCGTCTCGAATAGTCTGCATTTTTATTTCCTCGGTGGAGTAGTTATTTTTATTATGAGAAATAATTGTGGGTAATTTTGAATTTTATACTTGTACAAATTTTCAAAGTGCAACATTAGCCGGTACCCAGCAGCTTCTTCCAGTCGATCCTGTCACGCGACATAAAATTCCATGATCCGACCAGCCCTTGGGCGCTTGATATAAACGTAGGAAAAATCCGCGAAGCGTGACCAAGTAAATTCGAAATGGCTGCGTTTCGGAGTTTTAGAGGCTCTCCGCGAGCTTACCCATTTCTTCTTCACGGTGCGGCTGCTCGAGCCACTCGTATTTATGGGGTATCGGGAAGAAAGTGAATTTCTGGATGCGAACCGGACTAAATCACTCCCATTCAATTCCGTGCTGGAAGTCAGTTGGCTTAAAGAAGCGGAAGATGCAACGCGGTGTGAAACTTATAGAAAAAAGGGAGAACGATTCCGGAACGAGTGAGACACAAATTCGATTTCGTTCAAGCGTCCAAGTAGATTTGGTCTATTCTTATCGTAATCCTTGTTCCTTAGATTTTTTATTTATCCTATGGGAAAAATTCAAGTGCAGTACGTATGCTGCTAGGGGGTGGTTAGAGGTATGGGGTAATAATAGGGGTTGACTATAATAAAAAATTGTCTTTTGGTCGATTTTTTTCAAAATTATCACCGACGTACTGAGATAATTTTTTTTATTCTAGCTCAGCAGCTGCATCAGGCTATGCGGAAAGATGAAAACGATGGATATATGCTCAGTCATCACACAGGGTATAGTCCGTCTGAAAATGTTCCGAGTGAGTATAAAGGGCGCGCCTATTCAAACGTGTCCGAAGAGAAGAAGGAGAGGAGCCTCTAAGTGGTTGTCCTTACGGCAGAATGTTATGCACACAAAGTGGCGTTCCCTGTATCGTTTTCTGTGACAAGCAAAGTGCGGGTACTTGGCAAGCACAAGTGGAAATCATCCGTTTTCAAGCACCGCTGGACCAGGGAGGCTGTTGCATCGATTTTCAACGGCTGCGGTTTATTGTCTTTTAACTCGAATAACACGCATTATTTCGCCTGAGATAAATGATACTGTATACTAGAATCCGGAGATGATACAGACAGTGGCCAATTTTACGGGGGCAGGATTCCATGAAATCCACATTTTCTTAACCCATTGCGGTCCAGACATTTTATCGCTAACTGTCTGCCGAAGCCAGATTTATCTTTAGATAAATCGTAAATACGCGATATCTCGTTATCCGTGCGTAATGCGAAAAAATTTATTTAGTCAGATACGAAGAAAGATAATTTTTTTCTTATTGCATTGATTCGATTTGGGAAAATATTTATTTATGTTATTTGTTAATTAACGAAATGGATACAGGACGAATCTGGGACTAAAAAATAATATTGTAGGAGTTGCGAAAAAATTGCGAAAAATTAATCGATTGAATTTTACAACGGTGTACGTCTCATGGGTGTGATACTATGAATGGAAGGATATTCCTGTGAAAGAGGTAAAGGACGTAAGGTAGGGATGTATTTCTCATCACCTAGGATTATACTGTTATTACAAATCCGGAACATCGTCACGGCGTCATATCAAGAGCTTCGCGAAATTAATGTACAGAGCAAAAGTTTGCACATTGGATAACGCACGGCATTGGCGTCGGTATTGAAAAACCGGAAATTCTAACAGACATTTCCAGGGCTGCTGAGTGTTCAGTTGTTTTATTCAGCCTGTCAAGGGATGAAAGTATGGACCTTACGTAAGATCGACGTGCGCATGCGCGCTATACATTTTAAGCGTATCAAACAACGATACTGCGTTCGCGATAAAAAAAAAATCGAACAAAAAGCGCCAAAAAAATATTTCAAATTCACAAAAAGCTCTTTCACTTTTTTTTTTTCTTTTATCATTTCGATGTCAACCCTTTGCGTAGGACCCCGCGATTCAAAGGAATGAAAGCGAATATAAATGGCAGAAGCAAAAATCACAGGATGCGTGAAATAGGGATGCTGACACTCTCTCTCTCTCTCTCTCTCTCTCTCTCTCTCTCTCTCTCTCTCTCCCCCCCCTCTCTCTACATATATATAGATTAGAATCGAAACGACTACCTGTCGCGTGAGTGGATATCTCTCTGCTCGAAGGATTCTTTTAAACAAACTTTGAGTTCAGTGCGCTGTTTGCATAGGCTTTCGTTTGACTTTGGACCCTTTCGCGCCAGTCGCTTCGCTATACGACTGGCTCGCTTCCAATATCGAATTCTCGAGCTACGTCCTATTTGGATTGCGTAGCAAGACCCGAGAATGTATTACCTTCCCAGGGAAAACGTTCTTTGGTTTAACGAATGGTATTATTACTTTCTTATCTCTCCTTCCATCCTTCCTTATCTGTCTCTCTCTCCTCCTTTCCCCACAATTTCGTGTCGAATCCCGCGACGAGTCATGGACAGTAAAATTCACAAAAAAATGTCTTACGGAGAGATGAAAATTTTAAAAATTCCAAAATATCAATAAAATCGATAACGGGTGATTAATTTGGAAAAGAATATAAACGCGATAAAATTTACGTATAAAGATAACGAACAAATGGGCTTGCGAATATAGATAATTGATAAAGGGTATATTTGAATGTTTGATAATAAAAGGGAAATTCTATAGTAACGACATACCGGTTAGAAAATATGACGTAAGAGTTATGTTCAGGAAGGGAAAGGGGGAAGGGGTGTGTGGGATTAAAAAAGTGTAGGAGGGGGCGAGTGAAACAGGGCTTGGAAATTTTAATGTAAAACGACGTCAATTTCGTGACGGCACCAAGGCCAATGTCAACCCTACGTCAACGTACGATTTCCGCATGCGGAAATGTCTGCGATCGACGCTTTGCTTTATACTACGTCTGACGCGTATATTTTGCGCATCGCGAAAATCCCATTCGCCCATGGCGTTTGACTGGGTGGGCGGGTGGGAGGGGGGACGAGTTTGGATTTACCAAGAATCTGAGAGAACCCGTCCGACCCTCTGTTTGTCTATGCAGATGAGCATGGATCAATGCTGTTAATTAGGATTCGCTTTCCCCTTGTTCCGGGTTCCCCTCAACCGCCGCCATACTTCCACCTAGCTTCATCCAACGCGCACAGATCGCACAGCTTGGAAAGTTATCTTACGCCCACGATAAACCTGTAATGCTGTGTCTGCATGGCCGAACAGCCATAATCATGTGTGATGCTGTATAATCATATGTGCCGAGTCGGTCCCTGAGAGCCTCTTAGTCTTTCATGACTTTCTTAAACAAAGACATTATACGCCTCGGAGTCTAAATTATTTGGCATGCAGCGAATCTGCTGTTGATCCCTCAGAAGTATGGATACTTGTATCTAGACAAGTGTCTGTACTTTAGTATAGCGAATGAGACTGTATGCTGTACTCTGGGTATACTTTGAAAATGCATTACTAAAATCTAGCATAGGTATAGGCTCGATATATGCTATTGCATTGTTGGAAGGTGCGCAAATGACGTAAGATATATGATATATATATACATATATATATATATATGTATATATAAGATAAATGACGGACAAGCCAGACAAGGAAGCTATAGCTATGCCAAGAAAGACTTTGGACTCGTCCAGGGTGCGTCAACGATGCACCGAAGTAAGAAAAGTTTTCAGACAAAGATCGGCCTGCATTTAGGAGCGAATAGATTTCAAGGCATCGTGGACGGACCCTGCACAAATTGTAATTGACAAATTGGTCGCGGGAGGGC
>JARQTI010000066.1:115569-242189 GCA_030142655.1 Trachelus tabidus
TCCGCAGGGGTTGGGCCCGATTGCGTGCATTTCGCCCCTGGACTGCTTAATCCGGTCCTTTGCACTTGCCTTACGTTGACTGTAATGTTCTTAAAAATTGTTCCCCATCTGTATCATCTTTTTCTCGAGGTTCTCTCCCTCCGGCCTTCAGCCCATTTCACTCCATCTCCCCCTGTACCCTTTACCTCCACTTTCGAAAACGCGTACACCGCGAGTCATTTAAATAACTGCACCGCAGTCATTCGGCGTCGCGCGTGAAAATCTGTGTGGTGCAAAAATAATCATTGAGATGAAATCATCAGGTTATCCCGCGAACGAATCTCGAATGCCAAAGAACAGACTGGACCTGCCTGTTTAAAGTGCCGCGTCACGGTCATTCGCTATCGCGCGCGAAAATCCGCGAATTTAGCCATAGACGTAACAAGTGAATAATTAGCCTGCATCCGAAATACGCTTAGTGCAAAGACAAGTGCCAAGATCCGAATCCTCGAGTCGTCGCCTGAATGGACCACGAGTACCGAAGAGAATGGAGACTGGCCCTGTGGATGGACTCCACGCAAAAACATTGAGAAGACAGAGAATCCTGTGGTGAGTGATCTTTTCTGCTCTCCTTCTTACGTCTAGATCTTAAGTTATTTTTTTGCTATACTCAACGCATACCACACGGTAATTTGGTAATGCATTTGGCAAGTTTACCCTTAATAAAAAATAGTCTCATTGACTTCTACCATAATTCTTCTGAGTAATCAGCTGCAGATTTATTGCATACTAAATAACTTCAAATCAGACACTTATACAATTATCGTTATATTTCTCTTAGCAATTGACAGATAACACGACACCCTGTCACGCCTTATCATTTCCATTGCAACGCACCAAACAAAATATTTGTTTGCATCTGTCGGATCAACCCTTTGCACGGGGCTAGTGCGAAATTTTATTTCTTATCCCTATATGAAATCCAGCTGCAAAATCGACGATGTTAATTTTCTTTTCTTAACATTAATACCTTACGACGTAACCTAAATTAGATAATATTCAATTATGGACCTAGCAGCACAGGTCAGGTCAGCCGAACACGGATATTTTACGGATACCGTTTAAAAACGAATATAAAAACTTAAGGAAATTTTATATGAATATGAGTTTTATTCTCGTTTGTGTATTTCTCGTATGTGGACTTAGAAATAGTATGCATGACTTATTCGCATCCCTGGTACAGGATACTACAGTAAGTTATTCGATAGATTATTCGAAGCTGCCCATATACATATATACATGTGTGTGTGTATATACATATATACCCAGTACACTTGGCTTCCTCCCAGGGTTGCGCAGTTTTATTTTGAGAATTCACATTTCCCAGGATATATCTCAAAAGGGATATTGAGTTTCAAGGACCTCTGACCACTCTTCAGGATACGCGGGGGTGCACCTAAGTGGGTGGTGGCTTTGATATGTTAAATTGGAATTGATTTGACTAGAGTTGCGTGAACAAACCGTACGATGCAACTGGGACTCCTATATGCTTGCTTGAATTTCTATGAAGAATAATAACTACATGATTCTATTCATCGATTCGCTAGACCAAAATATCAAGAGATTCGATCAGACCCCGTAGGAATCGAAGTAATGCATGTTATATATTTTTTTCGTTTTTCACAACGAGAGATAAGAATTTTCTTATCGGTTGTCCGTATACGTGAATTCTTGTAGTTTACCTAAATATTATTATACTCGTGCTTTTATTCGATGGATTTGATTTTTTATAAGATTCTTAATTTCATTTCATTTACGTCTTCGTTGTCTTGCTTGACTTCTCTTTAGCTGTCGGCCATGTCTCCATGCCGATGGGAAACATTAGATTGCAAACGGTCGAGAAATTCAAGAGACCCTCTGTTGTTTACGTGACTCGGTTAGCATAGTTCAGCCTTGACGTGTATAAATTGGCTAATTAAATTTAGGAAATTGCTATACCCTCAACCCGTTCCTCCACTGTTTCCACCATACGGCGTTTCCAGCCAAGAATCTGATTCGATTATCTCTGAGATTGGTCGCTGCTACTTGTGCTAAGAGTCAAGACGATTTTGGAGTGACAAATTTTTTTATGCAGAATTTGAAAAAAATATTCGTGACTTTCGTCGCTCGTCAAGCATGAGAAATAATGAGAAAAATATACCCAGTGCGAAGTGTATCCGGTCGAAATCGTTTTGATTAGCGAAATATTTTTTTTTGTATTTTCATAAAGGGATCTCACGGGGTTTTTCTTGAAAAAGAATTTTTTTATTGTTATCATATGAATTATACTTTTTGATTGTTTCCGGATTACATACAAAGATCGAGTTCTTCGCCCGATGTAATTCGATCTGTCCGATTATTCGGCTTCCTGCTGTAAAAGTGAATTCGTCCGTCGAAAGTTTTTCAAGGGATAATTATTCCTAGTCTGCTCCACTTTTCTAGAGGCGAATAATACGTGTATATCATAATATGAACCGTAATATAGACCGCCATAGTCTCTTGGCACAAATGAAAATAATAATAGCCTCAAAAGGGGCTTCCGCAGCTCTTTTTGAATTTCCTTTGAGAATTCTTGACGTGCCATGAATGGCCTGAGGTGTTCCGCGTTATGGTTTATGATGAATATGTCGTATCACGTTACCCGACCGAAGTCTTTTTATTTTCATCAGCAACCAAATTCTCCCTCCTTAGTCGGTTGCCATAAATCCTGAGGTTTGCTTTTGCGTTGCGTGTATACCCGTGATTTTTTTTATTCTCCACACCCCATAGGTAAAATTCCAAGAAGATGACCCGAAATCGAGCAATTCATCGAACAGAAATAATACCCTTGAAATTAATAACTGCCAATGCCCCTGTAAATTTTGATAATTTTTTTCAAATTTCCCGCCAACAATCTAAACATGATTTAAGCACGAGGAATCGTTTCCGGTAATTAACGAAAGTCGCTCCATTCGTACAAGGTACGTGCGTTTGTCCTTGGTAAGAAAGTAACACAAAAATCTCTCTCTACACAGCTCGTATTGATGGCGGCCGAACGAAGCGAATTACCGTAAGTATAATTCGATTTGTTTCTAATTACCGTTTCCAATGATTACCACCTGACGCGGATCAAACTCAAATTAGCTTAATTATAATCGAATGGCCGTAGTTCTATCCAACTAGGGGGTAGCCGGTGCTACCTCGACTGACAGCCGAAAGTCTCTAATGCCGGAAGTTTCCACGGCCGTGTTACGCGAGCCCTTGAGATTACAGGGCTATTATAACTTCCGCTTCTCGCAAATCTCCGTTGCGTCAACCCTTTCGGCGGAAAGAATTTCTCAAATTTTAATTTAACGAGTTACCAATACCGAAACACCCCGTATTCGCTGGTCCACGTGGATATCGAAGACTCTTTGCCCGGAATAATTGTTTTCATTTTTTTTTGCTTTTGACTTTTCAACGTAACTCGATATGTTTCTTCCCAATTTTACTCCTCGTCGTTAGAACTTTCCTTTTGCGTTACGCAATGGAGAGCTTTTGCATTTATGACGAGTCTCGATAAATTCATTTGTTTTTCTTCGCTTTAACGCGCCCAGAGATTCATCCGCTAACAAATGGCAAACGAGAGATCCGTGTAATAGAATATCTTGTATTCGGCAGTTGCCACGACGACGTGAAGGCAAAACACGAGAAAAGCTCCCGGTCGGTAATTTTAGGAGCGAAATGGATGAAATTGAATATTTTGAAATCTTTTTTTTTTCGACAAAATTTACTCGCAATCTATCATAATATAATGGGGCTGGCATAGGAGTGATCGAATAGGTAAATTTTTTGTCTATCCTTCGTTTTGATTTATTATCGGAAACTTCACCTGTTACGGACAAATGCTAGGAGCTTTTGCACGTATAAAATGTTTTTTTTTCCTTTTTCAAACTATGCCGCATAAACACAGAGTGGCCAATTTGTTCGTCCGTTATTCAACTGTACTCCAAGTCTATAAGCTGCACGGATGAGTGCTCTCAACATTTCCAATACTCAATATTCAGTGATACACCAGACGGCAGCGGATAATCAGATTCCGCACAAACATATTTCAGTAAATTTTAAAAAATACAATCCTGAAAAATAGTACAGCTGCGCCCGATGTATTTTAACGTGAAACCTGATAAATTTCTGGCTGATGTCTTGTTAGGAGAAATAATTACATTAAATGTGAGCCGCTGCACAAAAACGCACGTTTCGGTCGGCAGGATAATGAAACAGCTACGTGAAAAGTTGTATAATTGTTTTTTTTATAACAGTTACGAACTGTACCTTATTTGGGTAAAATTGCGCATTTTTTTAACGCGACAAAAATTCCGCGAAATTCCAACAACTTTTGTTTCGTATCGAAAGTGCGATTTATTTCGAATGCCAGGTTTTTTGGTCGGTCATGAAATATTTATCGAATTTGCATGCTAAATTACGAGACAATTATGAAGAAAGTAATTGCATTCGTCAATAGGTTGAGTCAATCGTTAATCGATTGAGATAAATAATAATTCATGGTATCATTATATATGTAACTAGAACAGCCTAAATTATTATTCGCAATACATAATCGATATCAGTCGCGCTTTCGATGCTACGGTTATCGTGAAAATTTATTAATAACTTACAGGATCATTTATTCGCAAGGATCGTCAGGTACAGTGATTTTGAGTAAGCGATAAAGTAGATACTTACAATTCGTATACTTATTATACATTTTTTAACGAAAATTCTTTCAACCAACGGTACGTTAACGTCTGTACGATATATAGGGTGACTCTAAATGTAAATAGACAGGTTCTCGATAATGGACGTGCTCACGTAAACTATATCTATATATACTTAATTTAGGACGCCTGCCCATCGGCTGGAGTCGCTTCTTATAACAATATTTTATATTTTGATTTACCCAAATACCACGTCACGCGTCTGTATTACAAATAAAGCCAACCAAGTAATTTCTTTCGTGCAGTTTCGTGGAATTTTTGATATCCAGCATAAAAAAAGAAAGTATAATGCCTCGCTACGCTTTGCCGTTAACATATTCCGTAATTCCAAGGTAAAACTTCGTCATTCTCGTTTCACGAGAAATCCATATGCCAGACAAACTTTTTAACGTAAACGTAGCCACTACGATTTTACTTGGTCAGAGTTTTGCTTGTACGAACCCAAAACTACATAAATCAAAGTTGTTGTCCTTTTTTTTTTACACGCAAGGAAACTTATACTTTCCTAATATTTCATATCGACCAGAGCCGTTTGCTGCTTTCAAGAGAATCTCTGACATTTGACCATTTACTAACTTTTTCACGGTAATGGACAAAAGCAGTTGGGTTAGATTGAAATAATTCATAAAAATTATTTCAAGATTTATCCATAAATTGATATTACATTTTTTTCTAATCTTCAACTACCGTAACAACAACGATGACTCACGCTATAAATACGAATTACCGCAGAAGACGAATTATCACGAAATCCCTATAATTTATTTTTGTCTAATCGACCAGAACCATTACTAAAATTTTTTCTGTGCGATTCAAACTGCAATGACGTTTCACTCGAATTCCATAATCAGCGTGTTATCAAAACGTGTCGTGCCCGCACGCGGCATAAAAGCGCTTTGACCTATCGATCGCACACAAAGTATATACCGGGGTACACGAAAGTTTAAAGTAATCTCAGCATCCACCTTAAGCATTGTATTTAGCCACTCGTTAAACGTTAAACCCCGCACCGAATAGTTTCGTCCAGGCTTTCCCTAACGTTATTTACAGGCCAACCCCCCGAATCGAGAAAAGAAGTTATAAAGCATTCGCCAAACAAGGCTGTAAAAACACGAGGCAACTATTTTTCGCATGCTATTACGTAAAACTGTCAGTTCGTTACATTAACGACACGTCGTTAAAGGGCAGTCTAAAAAGATTATAGGATAGGGTAATGCGAATTTTTTTTATTTATTTATTTTTTTCCCCCCAATGAATTACGTCACAGTCGCATCGCGCACGCACGTCGGGATTAAATATAAAAGTTGCATCAACGCCCAGCGAAGAATGAATTTATCGAATGGCATTAATTAAATTTACGACGTATAATAATAATAACCGGGCGTAATTAACTTTTGCATGTAATTATAGCCAGGGATTTATTAATTACTCGAAATAAATGATCGGTGCTGAGATTCAGGCTGAATCTTTTCATGGAAACGAAGATTGGCAATGTGTTGGGAGTCACGCAGTTGGATTCGATTGGGCGCTCGGGTCTGGCAGACGGTCGCCACGAGATAATAATGCTAATTACCAACGAGGAGCACGGAGAGTCCAGGCCTGAGACCCAGGGAGGCTGGAGAGCAGAGAAAAGAGAATCGAGAGCCCACGTGAGCCCCGATGCGTTATTTTAAAAAATTCAATTCCATTTACATGTTACCTCTTCCAAGAATCCAGCATCCAACTGGCTATAGGTATTTTAGCTGCTCGGCCATTCTCGGCTGCGACTCTCACTCTCGGTGTCTTCTTGGGGACTCGTTGCTGCACTCCGAGAGGAAGATAACACAAAAGGAAGGTGGTTAAAAAAAGAGGGGAAAAAAGGGTTGGTGAGGGAGGGGATGGGGGGGGCGAAAGGAAGGACTACAGGGGAAAAACGAGCACGCGAGTGAATTAAGTTGTACTCACGCAATTGCTAGGACGAAGGCGCGTTTCGTTGCCAGCTGCATTATCTTGGTTGGATTTTGCGAATTTTTTTTATCCCTTCGCACGAGACTTTTTTTGCCAATGTACTTTTTTTTGGATTTTTTTTATCCGCCACTATGATCGCATGCTTTAGTTCTCTCGATCGTGCTCGGAATACGATCTTTTTTTTTTTTTATCTACTCGGCTGTCCTCGATTATTGATGACGTCATAACTTTGACGGTCTTAAACCACATTTGGGACGTGACACGTTGCGCAATCGAATTACTGGCTCTTTTAATTCTCTGAGTAATTAATTTGACCCGAGCTTACATCAATAATCGAAGTGGTGCAATGACTTTTTTTTTTTAAATTGATCACCCGTAATTACGAACATGTTTGGCTTTAGTGTATGTGCTTAATTAAATTATCTAGTTTGACTGTATCGACTGTACGGCTCCAGTTTTGGGGATATGAAATATAGATGTGACGTTTGTTATGCGAAATTCGATATATGCAAAATTTGTAGGTAATTTCGTGGTTTTTTTATTGTCAATTCTTCGACATCGGGTTACTAAGTAATTTTGTGTCTGATCGATAAAGGGTTCGATGAAGAGAATAAAAGAAATGAATTCGGATAGACAAGGAATTCCAATCACGAAATAACGTATCTGCTGTACCGTGCAAGAAGTTTATTTGTTATACGTGAATTTGGGTCTTTCCGAATAGATTTCGATATTGTATGTATCGTATTGTATGATCGTGCTTGGAACGTATTCATAAATCTTGAGAATTCCAAGAAATATCAGAATTCCAATATCTTACGTAACCTCCAGTCGATTAATTTTTTTTTTTCAATAATATACTATTGCCTCACCCACGTTCGACCTGTACGACTATGCAACCTTAGGTGTAATAGTTGGATTTATACCACCTGTCATTATCAATACGTTTCACTCTTATTTCCATTGCACGACCGCATACGTGCATATCGATATATATCGATATTAAAAAAAAAATTTCCAAAAATTTCCCAAGTCATTTTTTTATATGAAAATTAAACGAAAATTGGCAGTGAAAAGTTATCAAGGAGTAAAATTTCGGCATAGATCCTTCAAGATTATCCCGAGTTCACCCAAGAGGAATCTTTCGCGAGACGAATCATTCGACAAAAGGCATGGTGAATGCAAAGATGATGCAAGACGGTGCATTGTTCCGGTGCAACGGGATGCTGGAAATACTTGAATACGGCTCTCTGGTTGAAAGGGGGAAAAAGCCATGTTTAAACGAAGACGGGAGGGGTAGGGAGGTAGGGGGGGGGGAGGTTCAGCTGATGAATTTTCCGAACCCACGACCGTTGCAAGTTTCTTAAATCACGATAGGAAGATCATTAGGAGGAGACAACTTGGTCCAGGAAGATAACACCGGTTCGTAAAAAAAATGTAAAAGGCCCGCATTTCGAATTCCAACTAAAAAGTGGAAGCTGGGTCCATTTGTGGTGAATGGTAAAAACGGCTTGATGTAGATCAGAATAATTGGAGGTACCTAATTGAAGGATGCTGCTGCATTAAGGTGGGATGAAAATGTTTGGCGTAATCGAACGTGGCAATTTTTATTTTTATTAATTACGAACGTTAACAATGATTTTGACTGGTCGAAGGTCACGGTCTTGGTATTTTATTAGATTCTGGTCCAGAGCCTGTTACCGGCTCATCTCTGTCTTATTGCTTCCCTCTCGAGCACTCGTTACTAATTCGCTGCTCCTCTCCTTAGACAACAGTGTAGCGTGCAAGGTACGACGTGGACTCGCCACAAATTGTGCCGGGGCTATTTAGCTAATGGACAGATAAAAAGTTGCATTGACAATCTTTGGCATTTTCGATCCTTTAATGCACGTCATAAGACACCGATAAGGTCTGCCGGGTCGAGAAGGGCAGCCTAACCCAACCCTTACCTTTCATTGCCTCGAAGTAATCTCCGGAGCTATTGCCTCCACGTACAATAACTTAGATAAGAGAGCCGCGTTCCTTTTAATACTAGAATTTTCTCGTACCAGCCTCCGCTGGAACGAAATTCTTGAGAAATGCTAATTTCAAAACCCATCACCTGCCGACAAGGTATAACATCGTAAATACTTCGGTCCTACCGCGAGAGCACTCATGACGGATAACCAGAAAAAAAAAGGCCCGACCAATTTTTTACTCAAAAATCATTTTTCCCCGTACACAATCCTTCGGCGATAAAAGTCAAAAGTGACAAGAGAAAAAAAGTTGAAAATATTTTATACCACACAGCAAATTCAGAATGTCGTACTTTTTTTTTTTCGTTTCGCTAAACAACTTCACGTGCATCTTCTCTTACGTCAGACACCCGTAATCAAGTGACGTCATAGACGCGGAATATTGCATACGAGACCCCCTGAAGTTGGCTGTGGAAGCGCAGAAGCTCGCAGGAGAAGCACGATAGATTTTCCAGGGACGTATCAATCGCGCGAGTGTGTGGCTCTTGCACGTGTCCGTAAGCAAGGCGAGAGAAGGCCTGAATCGTAGAGTGCGCTGAATATGGGTATGGGTTCGGGCATGGGTATGGGTGTATGGGCATGCACGATGCACGTAGCGAGATAACTGGTTTCGCGGGGCCTGCTATCATGGCACTCTAATTACCAGCCATTACACACAGAGAGCGAACCCCTCTGAATTGTGTTGCGTTTCTCTACCTACTCGGTACTAACCACTCGACCACCGAGACCGGTGTGCCCTGACCGCAGCTTTAAATGCAGAATTAATATACTACCCGTACATATTTTGACCTTGGTGCTACGTCACACTTGCAAATTTACAGCGTAAAAACAAAAAATTTCATAGTACAGTCCGCGTCAAGGTACCGGAGAAACACTGCAGCACTGCCCACAAGAACTGGGGTTTTTTTTTAAATTTTCAAAATGCCCGAAAAAAATGCCACGAATCACGTATCTTGACTGTGACGTATTTCCTGCCCCGGTACTCATTTAACCCTATAATCGTAGTCGACCGAATAAACTTCTCTTGTCTCGGTCGATGACGTTTTTTTTTCAAAAAACTTTCCACATCGCAACGTAAAAGATGGTGATTTTTTTTCTCTCTTATTACGAATCACATTCAGCAAAGTCCCGGGTAGATTCGCAAAAGCATCTGCGCTTCGTTTCGCTGAGAGACCAGAGTGTACACAGTGGCCATGCCGGTGTGGCGAAAAGCGCTAACGTTATAGAGGTCATGTGAGAGAGGCTGATGCTCGACGGGAAAACTCGGAGTTAAGTAAATCCATAAAACGTTGTTGGCAGTACCGGAGGGTCTCGGTGCACTGTATGAAAGTGTCGTAACTCGAATAAAGACAGAAACGTTCTACACGTTGATGCGGTACCAACTGAGAGTAAAGTATATATGTGTATATATATATATATTCCTATATGCTATAGCGTGCGATCATGAATGCAGAGGTACCAACAGCGCAGTAATATATATTTGTTGCATGTTTCACGCCCATTGGTTCCCCTTTCACATGAACTTTGAGGCAGCGTACACGGACTCGTCCTCGTTCGGAATTACTCATACGAGCGGGAAGACCTTACGAGCATTTATATTCTATTTACGGCACGATAATTACTCGGTAACGCGTTCTCGGCAATATTTAGCGACGGGCTTGCATCTCCCGGCATAATTTCTCTCAAGTTTTGTATTATCGCGAAAATATTTCGTCGGTCAACCGAGACCGTGTTATCTCTGCCAATCTGCCGGGTGAGGGCGACGTAAAAATGTTTTAAAAAATTTTCTGCTCCGGATAAATGCACTCGACGATAAGGACTGCGAAATCGATTATAAAGGATACTCGATGAAAATATCCTCGAGGAATGTCGATTGGTATCCGGATTAAAGCTATACGTCAAAGAGACAGGGACACGATCGATTTTTATCCGAGGTGAAATTAATTTCTGTTATCGATAACGAGAGCAACGGATTTAGGAATGACGTAAGATTGCAAAGAAAGGTTTTTTTTCCAAATTTGGAGGGATTTTGTATGACGTGTGTATGAGTGGATTTTTTTTTTTCTTTAGGTATCGCACATTATGCACGTACATTTATGTAGCATATCATCCCGGAGATTGGTTGGTAGCTGCATAAGAATGCGTCATTAATTAAACTCGGTCGTATCTGCAATCTGATTGGATGTTTAATTGGATTAGGCAGAGTATGGTTTGAGGGCAGTGTAGGGCACACGTGAAGTCATCGAGCGTAAGCGTTAATTATGTAGTACCTGTTATACCGGTGGCGACTTGGCGAGAGGCTATTGCTCCATGCGAAATGCCAATCGCGTATGTTTCTCTCTCTCTCTCTCTCTCTCTCTCTCTCTCTCTCTCTCTCTCTCTCTCTCTCTGTGTTAGTCGGCAATTACCGATCCACAAAGCGTGGAAATCGGCGAGCTTCGTAAATCACTCGCACTTGGTGTGTCGCTATTTTCTAAAGTGCGTGGCTCGCTCGGCTCGAACTCCACGAATTCCCTATCCACGTACTGTATATCATGTGTATACAGGCGTTATACAATCTTTCGATCCCTATACCTTTCTAATGCGCAATGGATCTAACGGGCTCAGATCCGGCAGTAGGGAACAAGACTTGCGGGTGATATCGTTGCGAAATTTAAAAGGCCGTAGGAGAAGCTTATACGGCAAGGAATAGATACTTCGTAAATGCGAAGGTTAGGATAGAGTGTAAAAATTAAATTTACGGCTGGATAATACGAACGCGAGAATGGAGATCGACGGGTTATAGGATAATTTAATTCTTGATAAGGATAAATAATCGCGAATCGTTGTAATAATTATTAAGGAATTTATCGATCACTCTGCGTTTTCGCTCGGTACTGCCAATTGTCCCGAGCAGACCGAAGTAGGCTGCGATTCGACTTCGTAAGGTTAGCGGGCGGGGGGCGGGGGGGGGGGAGAAAAGGACGCAGAGGAACACGCGTGGGCGGCCAGGGGCGTGTGTGTGGGGCGCCTGAGAAAAATTTACATGATGTAATGACGTCGTAAGAGCCACTGATTTACAATGCGTTAAAGGTACTATTACACGCGAGAAACGGCACGCTATCACGTTATCAGGTAACGAGAGCAGTACGAATATTCGTCTAAATGCGAATTTGACGAAAGAGGAGTGGGGAAATTATTTTTTTCCGTATAACAAATTATGTTTGAAAAATTTGTTAAATTAAGTGCGTCAAATTTTTTCAAGCAAGGCACGTCTGCTTATTATAATGCGAGAAATTCGAAAATTCATATCCTCTCCGATCGCGTTATCTATTTAATCTGCCTACGGAAGATTATTGTATACTATAAATATCATTCTTAGCCCCGGGTCGCACACACTACATTCATCTTAAGTTCAGACCGAGCATTATCGTGCGTACGCCCACGTTGAATATCGTTATTCACGGCGTAATTACACAAAGAGCGTGGAGCCTTATCTCGTAGGATGCTTTCACGTAACCTACGACAATCCCGATGATTTGCGAAATCTCAGTAAGCTTTCTCGTGTTTGTCATTGAACTTCCATATCGACATGTGACTCCATCGGTAACTGACAAATTGTATCGAAATTGTAACTTTTGTTTTTCTCAACTTTCGGACGCATTTCCGTACCTTTTTCGTAATCTGTTACGCAACCGGCCAGGAACTCCAGTACCGCACCGTGCTTTTCTTGCTTCTCGAGATCTCACGTTTACGAAAATTTCATTTACTCTGGATTCGGACTCATCTTCATCGTTAACGAAATTATTTTTGACTTGTCTAGAAATTTTCACTTGCTACTCCGTACTTCTTAATTCTCCAAAATAAAAGGGTCCATTTCGAGGTTCTAATTTCTCTGCCGCGGCTTCCTTAGCGATTTCCAGGCGTTTCATGCATCTCTGTCATCTCGTTTCGTCTGTGCGAATCGATTGAATTTTTTTTCGGTCCTTTTGGAATTTTTTTGGAAATTTCCTTCCGTGAAAGGTACGTCTGGCGCCCAATCTTTATCGTATCGTGAAACGGGGAACAGAGTATCGAATAATTTGTCGACGAAGAATCAGCTGTGTACAGTATGGGTATCTTTTTTAATTGTTTATGTGTTTTCGTCACATACATATATATGTAAAACTGTAACTTATAGCAAGGTACATACGTAATGTAATGTAACGTCCGAATGTAATTGACTGTTGTGAAATATAAAATAATTGAGAAAACGAGTAAATTAAAACAAAGTCAATTGCACTTCGAGTCGTATGACTTTGTGCTTATGTTACTCTTAACGATTGGACAGATATCGTGATTTAGAGATCGAATCGTAAATCAATAGTTTTCAATAACAATAGCTTACACTGTGATTAGATTTTAATGTACATATATATATATATATATATATTGCTTTAACAACCTCGAAAGGCATGCAGTTGAACTAATGTCGTAATCCTGACCCCGACTGTACATTATATAGACACTGTCTGGTATCTATTCTATCTTTTAGCCAGAGATTTGCCGACAGCCGACATGTTGTGCGCTTGCGTATTCTAACAATAAATAATATACCGATCAGCGAAAAGCTCGACTGTACTTAGCCGCTATCCAATGTTATCTAAGAATTGGTTAGAAGGAGTGCCTGAGAAATTATAGAAACACACCTACGGGGTGGAGAGATATTTTATTTTTGGTGAGAACAATTTTTTTCGCCAAAATTTTTAATAAATCCTTACTCGACCTATCCAGGTCCTTACGATGATTTAGGATTTGCCGATTAAGGACTTTAAATGATTTTATCGATACTTTTGGCCATACTTCAGGACGATGAGTATCGATTGATCGATAAGGGGGAAAGTGGTTTACTCTCGTATCGAAGATCCAGGAAATCGATTTCTTTCGATATACAAACTTATGGTTGAGTTACGTAGCTGCAACAGCTGGCTACATATTAGGAGTCCCT
The DNA here is from genome assembly GCA_030142655.1 of Trachelus tabidus. NCBI lineage: Eukaryota > Metazoa > Arthropoda > Insecta > Hymenoptera > Cephidae > Trachelus > Trachelus tabidus. Next base: position 129,249 of record JARQTI010000066.1, read on the forward strand.
AATGAGATATAAATTACGATTGACTCACGCACCGAGTCAGCATCATATATGGTACATACTGGGAAAGTTTGTGACGCAACACATAATTCTCTCACGTACGTCGCGAACGATAAAATCATCCCTATTGTTTATTATTAGACGTACCTCCTACTGTCTTATCATCCCCCCCCCCTCTCTCTCTACCATTGTTGTCTAGGAAAATTCTTGATGAGGTTCGTCCTAATGATCTCAGCTGGGTAACGTCGTGTTTGGTCGTGATCCATGAGGATCTAGTTTGGCGTAACGGTGTTAAATATTTTTTTGGGTTTTTACGTAATATATCGATTACGGGAGTAAAGCCTCGGAAAATCTTTTATCGATGAACCAGTCGACAGGGATAACGTATTATTTGGGAAATGACGTGTAAGACGGCTTTTGGGTATTTTTCTCAAGCTTCGAAGGGGTCAGGTCAGATAGAGCTGTGCTCCGTCGAGACATTAGGTGATAATGTGAAATGCTTGGGGAAAGTGTGCTAAGACGAGTGAAAAGGGGGAACCACGTGGGGTCAACGTCACGAATCCCCTGGGAAAGCCGCAGCAAATCCTCGAGGTAATGCAGTCAATGTTTTATTTCTTTCCAGGACTTTGTCCGGCTGATAAGCCCTTTGCCGAATGCGATCATTCACTCTCGGAGTACGCGAAGATCAGAGGTCATTACGCAATTTGAATTTCGAGGATTGGAGATAAGGGTGAGTGAAAAATTTGTATATGTGTACGATAGGTAATGAAAATGTGCTTTTGTACGAATTGAAACAAAAATTTTGAATTTTTGCCGGTTATCGTTGCACGATCGATTATTGATGATAAAAATTAGGTGAATAGATGTTTATTGGGTAACAGGAAATTGCGAATGATCAAACGGACCGGTCTCTGCGTTGAATAACGAGGTTTGATTTCCGCCCTTATCTCAAGAGGCGCCCTAATCATTCGGCTCGACGCCCTTTAAATTATTCACTCATTGTCCAGTAAAAAGTAGGCGATACGGATTGCAAGAAAATCCGCAAGGTGTCTCCCCTTGTCATAATTTTTTTTTTTCCGGCGGCTTAAAATTTGTACATCCGGCGGGGTCACACTGCGTATAATCATAATGCTGTGCGACTTGAAATATAATCCTTTGACATCGTCGTGGCGTAAAAGAAAAAGCAAGCAAACGCGAAATCATACCCGCGTGATATACAGTTTGGCGAAAGCAAAAAAATCTTGCCGAGTACATAATTTTTCATTTGGAAGACTTTGGAGTTTTATCAAATTTCTTTTTTCCTTCTCTTTTTTTTTTCACGGTTTCGCAAGCCACGCGGCATTGACTTTCGTTCCCTCACAGTCGCATACATATTCAGACTACGAATTATAATACATCCTCCTTTGGAAAGCATCCAACGAAGCATTCGGCATTACGTTCTGTAGCAATTCTCAAAGACTCGAAACTCCGGCCGAGCTACATAAAATTGTACATGCAAATGAAATGAAAATGTAGGAAAAATTATTCGAAAAATCCGTATAGTTTTTTTTTGCTTGTTACATAATAGTAACAGGGTCAGTGAGAAAACAATTTTAAAAAAATATTTGTTCGACCTAGTAAGAAAGGAATTTTTATTGCGTCACAGGTCATGAGTTAAAAAGATACACTGCAAATTTTCAGCGTCCACGTGAAATTACTTGATCCAACGAATCCCCACTGATCTAGATATTACGCAATATGGGTGACGCGTCGATCGGAAGAAAGTGCGGAAGTAATAAAAAAGAAAATTTGCGTTACTCCAGATATGGATGAACTTTCGTAGAGGCACGATGCCGTCATTAGCCAGGTGCATGAATACATAATTCCCAGAGGTGTCGTGACGTGCGTGCTCGCCCTAAGGTAAAAGGTCGTGAGGTACCATGATGGAGAAGCGACACAGTTTTTCAAATTGATATCCGGTCTAAGTGAATTTTACTCTTCTTCTCTCTCTCTCTCTCTTTCTCTCTGCGAAGTTCACTCGATTTACCGACTCGCTAATAGACCAAACACACACGATAGACATATGAGGAGTATGATCTAAAAATTTTTTTTATCGGACACCCGTTACAATTTATTACCTGCTCATCTCCATAAGACAATGAATTACGCATGCGGGTTCGTTAATAACCGAATACATATGCAACGCAGGTGATCATCGGCTTGAAATGACCGTCGTATCGTTTCGAAGTACAGCTCCATACAGAGCAGAGTACGCGAAATACAGTATGTTCCATAAATAATTGTACATTAACCTAAAATTACGTGAACGAAGTAGCATCAATTTAAATGTACATACAGATAGTATATTTTGGCGAATAATGGGAATTCACGCGAAACCATCATTACGACACTCGACTAAATACATTACGTTCAAATTTCCCGCGTTCTTTTTCTTTCCGCGAATCCGTATACCGATTTTGCTATCGTTTGGGAAAAAAAATTTCTTCGTTAAATTTTGCAAAATTTCCAAAATCCACACCCCCCAATCCCTTCAACGAGCAACGAATCATCGAATTCATTCGTATCAGGTTCTCACGATCGTACGTATACCGAGAAGGAAGAAATTCCAGCGGACTTTGAGGTTAGGATACGGAAGTAAGAGACGAGCGTCAAATGGAGCCATTAAAGATCGCACGGAGTGCAGGTCGTGTGTAGCGAATATGAGGCGACTGGAACGAAAGATAAGAGGTATCGATTACCACAGTCATCGTTCGGCGTTAGGCGCGCCTTATGCTAACTTTGCGGATAGACACTCGGACTACCCGTTAGACACGTGTGATTTCTACTTTCCGGCAAACAATATAGGGGTCCTTACGAGAAACGCGTATAAAAGTCCTGAGCAAACATTTTACTCGAGTCGCTTTACGTTGCCCCATACGGTTTACTTTTCCTTCGGATTGTCCCGGTTCGCGTGCTGGCCACTCGCTCCGAATGTAGGCCGACATTTATATTATCCTCCTGCGCCCTTTCTTCCCCTCTTCCCCACCCCTCGATCTTATTTACTACCTCGGGGATCCTAAAACCTCACAAAATTTAATCCCGTTTCCGTTGGACTTATTCGGTGATCATTCTCCATGAGAAATATCTTATCCGTGGCACGATAAGCTAATCATCGTAATCATCCAAATTATCATAGAAATCCGTAGGTCAACGAAATCGTTTGTGGCGTAAGATAATATATATAAAAAATTTGTCTTAGATTTGTTCTGGTCGAGTCGCAAAGAAATCTATTGGATTTAATTAAATGAAATTATTATTATCCTTTTACAATTTACTTGAAATGAATTTTAATGGAAAATTATCGTGATTGCAAAACAAATGCGAAAAATCTTAATGGATTATACTCGCAGTCTGTCCTGACTTTCTCGTGTGTTTGAGCGAACGGTACTTTATTTAATTTTTCATTTACGTAACTGCAGATACGTACTTGGCAGTGTATTAATTAAAAAAATATAATGCCATTATTTCAGTATCCTAGTCGTTTCCGCGTGACGCTTGCATATATGTATTTTGTACGTACGAACAGCGCGAAAGCTTTTCGTCCGGAATATCGTACGGCTGGGAGCGAGTGTCTGATCGGTGAAAGGAACGAGAAAGAAATCGATCCTTTGAATTGTAAGAGGGCGTAATGGCCACTTGCGATATAGCATTTGCGCGAGAGATAATCCGCAGTGTAAAATATGCCCACGTCCCAACGGTAAATACGTGGAAACTTTCACACCGGAGAAAATCGAGCCTACTCAGCTGGCAGCGAGGAGCTGAAGATTCTTTTTATCTTTTTGATCTCAGCTATCCTAATCGATCAGTCTCTATAAAAATCTAGCTCGCTGAAAGTTTTGCTATAGGGAGAAAAAAAATTTTACTTTTCCCAACTACAGTACGGATCCATAATTGACGCTAATTACCCCGATACCGAAAGAAAATATTACGTCATCACTCTCCTATATCAAACTGTACATCGAATTCGACTCACTCTAATTAGCATGGCGAATTTATGAAAAGGTCATAAAAATCTAATACCTGAATATCCCATACTTTCCAAAGCATACTTAACATATCCCATATGTACATATATATATACACATAGTAAGAAAATTCCATGACGTGTCAAAGTTCATTGAGTCCTCCCTTTCGCCAATGGCACACACTCCGGCAAGAGGATAGCGCAAAGTAGGAAGTCACGGCATGCAGGTATTAAGGAAGAACCATAGGTATATGCGTTATCTGCGAAACTCGTTAACATTATCAGCCGGTACAGTAAGGTGCGTGCAGAAGCCCATCTCGAATCCCAAAGATTGCCCTAACGAATTTCCTGCCCGGAAAATCCCGACCGTAAATCACACGGGATAACTCAGCACCTCTTGGTTGCTACAGCTTTTAACGTGTATATCTATATAGAGTTATGCTTATATCTATACACCATGTACACGGATACATAAATAATATATATATATATTACTTTCATTTTTCCAAACTCTCGTTACCTCCCAAGCACAACCGATTTTCCTGCAATCTCGATCGCTTCTTCCGCTCGAAGTTTTTCCACGGCTATGGGATTTGGGGGGGAGGGGGGGGGAGAAGAGAAAAAAGAAAGAAAAAGCGTATCACCCTTAGCTGTAAAGTCTGTACACCCTATTGAGAATATCTTGAGCCGCAGTACCTCTTATATATATTTTATATACGTTGCTCGTTAGACACCGTGTAGATACTTTAAGTATATAACGACGGAGGCAGGTAAACCCATTGGTGATATAATTGATAAGTAATGAACTGATAGTGTGGATGGATATTTACGTATTTACTCGATCCGTAACGATATGTACGTTTTTAATGACGCGACGATTAAAGTGACTGCTAATTAGTGTTTATCCACCTGGAGGGTATTTATTTTAGAAAATTTATCGTGAGGCTCCTCTTAATAACGTCTTTTGGGATCGATTTCGAAAAATGGGTATTTTCGATGATTTTCACGTGGACATTTTTTCCGCGGATCTTCGCGTTTCTGGATTCGTCTGGGAGAGCTGAAAGAGATACCTCAGGCATTACGTTGCAAATAGTCTTGGCTGAAGGTAATTATACGAGTGTTGTACGTAAGGGGTCGTCGCCTTACAGCTACTGGAGAAAATTTAGCAGGTAGAAGGAATTTATAATTATTGTCGTAAGTCTGTATCGGACTCTGTTACGTGTTGTTGGACAATAATACTTCAACCTGGCTAACATCCCTCAGGCTTTGTGCCGGAAGTGGGACGCACATCCGCCCTCCGATAACCCAACCCGTTGTTAAGATGTTTCGCTGTAAGTTTTGCAGGGGTGTACCGGCGTCGTAAATTTTGAAAATTTGCTTTAAAATTTTGAGTCCAGTGCACGTGGGTTACGGTAGAAACTGCATGGATGTAATTAACGTTATGGATTAGGGAAGGGGGGGGGGGGAGGTGAGAAATTGTAGGTTTTAAAAAAAATTGACGCGTGAATATTTTTGGGAAAATTTATATTATTTAATTAATTAAAATACAGTTTGAGTTTTCGTTCATTTAAATGGGATGTTTGGCGGGGAAACGAATTCGGCGGGAAATTCGAAATGACTGCTGAGGCACTACGCTCTTTTGTCGCTAATTGAAAATACAGGAAAACCAAAGGTATTTCGCATTAGACTTCGTTAACGATGATCGCAGCCACTTACGCAAGTTATCCCGGAATTTCACGTTTGCGCTCCATGCCGCTGGAAGGTTAATGCTCGCCAGGCCACACGGTCGCTCTTGAATTTATTATATTAATTAAGTTTACTCCTGGTGTGTAGTATGCTCCGGGCATTCTCGGCGTACAAAATCGTCATTATCAATTATCGCTTCTACTTTAGTCTGGCTGCGCTTTAAGTATCTAGTGCAAGCCACCGTATCGTTTTAACTTGAGCACTGGGCTGTATGGGTAGTTTAGGATTGCGAATATCGTTTGTTGAGAATAAATTAATATACGACACCGAGTATTTATATACCGTGTAAGACAGGGAGGTAGAAAAATATGAAAAATTTACAAAATTTCTCTTGAATTAAATTTGGACTTTTTAATACGTACAAAAATCATATCTAAAATCCCAAAAAGAATTTTTTTAAAGCCATGTATATATAATATTTTCAAAAACATTAATTACTTTGAATTCTGTTATCTTCCGCGGACCGCGATAACGTACAATGTCTTTTTTAAGCAAATTCATAAAGTTTACATAAAAAATTATAGTAGCGTCCAGTTCACGTGTGGATGTGTGTAAATTATTGATTTATTCACAAAAAAATCTTTAGTATCGACAAGGAGCGTAACGCTCGTAACGCATTTTTTGGCAAGACTGCGAAGAAACGAAACCGTAAAAATTCGAATTTCGTTCCATCCAAATTTCAAAGTATTTCTAAGAGCGCGTATTATTCACGCTCGGAATTTCAAGCGTAGGGATTGAAAAATAGCCGCGACCTTTACGGTGGCCAAGGGACTTAAGCGTATTATGACAAATAATGTTCATTTGGTATAAAGGTATGCGCAGGGCCACCAATAAATCTTCTGTTTCGGGAATGACGCAACGCTTCCGAGTTCGTTCAGCTTCCACCGTGTTGTCTTAATGGATCCTTACGAAGATCAGACCTTTTTACACGTCCCGCATTATCAGATCGTCATGATAACTTTTTCTTCTTACTGCTCACGTAGAAACGATGCAGCCATCAATTAAATTTTTTTTTCATGAATTCAAAAATTAATCAATCCACCCCCCCCTCCCAAAAATGATAATTTTTTCAGTGTATTTATACTGATTTTGTTCACCTTGATTCGTCACTCAGTCGTGAGGGGGGGCGGGGTGGTAATAATCGGTTTACTCGTTTCATCAAAATTCCGAGTTGGATGCTGGTTTCAAGCACGAGGAAAAGCATTCTTACGATAGAAAGTGAAGAATTTGTGAACGCTCCATTTAACATTCGTAGCTGCTCACTCGAATCAGTTACAGCTCGTAGCTGACACTGATATTAGATTACGATAAAAGCTTCCCATGTTTCGTAGGGGAACGCACAAGTTAAGAGAACGGAATAGGTAGGAGAAGCCAGACTCAGACGAGGGAAAGTCGGAGATGCCTATCCGATTAGTTACGGTGTATTAATTTATTCTTCGTAATTCTTGTAGAACGTCCTTCAGGCGTACGGTGTATTCTACGGCCATTCGCTGTATAAGAAAATGCCTGGAACCGTTAAAATTTTTTTATTCCTCTATCACGATTTAATGACTCTGCCTTTGGGTCCATTGTCGGCGGTAAGAAGATTAAACTTCCGTTTTCCAGGTAGCGTCGTTAATTAGATCATAATTACGAAACGCGTGCAGTAGGCGAATGACGAAGGAGACGAATGAATACGAATGGACCATAATGAAAAAACAATGATAAATGCATACATCCCTCGAAACATATGCAGGATGATTTGAGTCGGTTGAGTTTCGAATGTTATTTTGGACCTCGAGATAATCGAGTAAAAAGTTAAAGATGGAGGATAAAAAATATACTGACGGTAGACAATGACGCCAGGCATATCTTTTCACAGTTATAGATTTTAGACTGAGATTCTTGTAGACCCGGATAGGGGAACTCTGTGTTGAGAATTCAATCTTATCCGGATGGACCGGAATCTCTCTTCCTGAGAACTGAATAATTTCAAATTGACTCCGTCTTTTTGCTGGCTGGTAAACGTGCGCCAGGAGCACCGACAGTCATTATCTACGCCTCTTTAGGGAACATTAGCTTTTTCGAATTGATGAGCCACGACGACGGACAAACGCTTCGTGATTGGTGCAAAAACTATCGCGGCTTGAGATCGGGCGTGGGACGCACGTTTTCGAGAAATTTGTTTTTGGTTGTTTTTGGGAAAAAGAAATTTCTCGAAACTTTATGCTCTTGTTTTATTGGCTATTTGGGAGGGTTCTTAAATCATGAAAATATTAGGCTGTTTTTTTGGAAATTAAAAGTTTTTTTTGTATTACACAAGTTTGTTTACTCGTGTAAGCGGTAATTTGCAATATGTAAAAGCTTCCTAGAAGTTCACAGTGTCTGGATTTTCAGACGGCACGAGGAAGATCTAATTTCCTAAACTGACGTTTTGACGATGAGACCCGTGCCCTTCGTCACCTTGTGACGTGGACATTTATAGATCGTTTCAAGTTCCGTTGGCAGTTGGGACACGTACAGATGCTTGCAAAAGTTTGGAGTTCAGCATATCGGTATGCAAAGTAGAATTGCAAAATGATACGTTGCCGTTGGTATTTATGAGAATTTGTAAAAAAAATTTCATTCGTTCGAAAACTGTTGATCGAACAGTCTGTTGTTTTCAGTATTGTTCATGGCTATGCATTTTTAGTATCCTTTTTGTAAGAGACTGTACCGAGGTTCGATTGAATAAAAATGAATCATCAGATGCGCGTGGAGAATTGGAAAAATCTGAATGAAAAATTGATACGTGTAAATACAATTCGTAACGTTCATACGATACCACGTGGAATGATCGTACGATTTGAGTAGAAAATTGAAATTTCGTAACCTTCCTGTAGCTTCGGATTAAACAAATAATGGTAGAACGGAGATTCTTGTTGGATAGTAAAGGTACCGTTCATACCTAAAAGCCACTACCGTGTATAACGATTCCCGGGTGGTATTTATGGCGTGCCATGAAATTTGAATCTGGCTTATTAAAAAAAAAGAAGATATTATTAACGCATGAAAAGATTATCGAATACATGGCGATGATAAATATTTTTTAATTTCTCACTTGCCTCAGTCCGTCAATTAATTGAAAGCCAGACAAATCTTTTTTAATAAGCTTACAAGGAATTTTAAGAATACACAAATTTATTATTATAATGTAAAGCTAATGTAAAATTGTCGGTAAAATGTTGAAAAATAATTCTTTCAAATATAATCTTCTGACAGTGATAATCAATCGGATACAGAAGTAACCCTTGAAAATCCGTATATCTCGATAAATGCATTATCGGTATAGAGTAGCGATAATCAACGTGTCTGACGATAATAGGAAAAATGACGATTCACTCAATTTCACTGACTGGAGAAACTGACATGAAAAATTTTAAGCCATTCGATAAAGCACATTCTCTCATCGACTCTCTCGCATCTTCGATAAAAAATCGAAAGGATAAAAGGACCGATGAAATAGTCGAAAGTCAATCTGAGAAATGGATCGGATAATGCACGACACAATTTTCTCGATCGTTTTTTACGGATCGCCTGTGAGCCATCATGAGAGATAGGATATCCACGTATAGTGCTAGATTCCAGAAAATCACACACAAGGAAATACCAATAAAAGTCACTCATAAGTTTTATCTCTTTCGCGCAGCATCCATTAATTATCACGGTTCCATAAAACTATTGATTTATTCCCCATAAATTACTTTTTCAATCTAAACTCTCGAAGTAATAATATACATTCGTGTCCTAATTGATTGTAATTATTATTTTTTTAATTCATAATTGTTTAACGGTATCACTGTCACGTTCGATCGATTACGATACTTATGTATTAAACATTTGAATTTTAACCAGTTTGATGATCTTCGAGATGCGGGACACGTAATGTCGAGTTCGTAAGGTTTACTTCGTGAACTATGAACTATAAGTGCGTTGGAGGTCGCGTTGTATGGGAAATCGCAGTCTTCGTATATACATGTATTATCTATACAAGTTCTAAGGTAGACATTGGATTATGGTATTACACGTTGCATTAGAACGTTAAACGTGCTACGACAATTTCAGAGGGATTTCGCGGGTGCAGCGTAACACGAAAAACGAATTAAAGTGAAATAGATGATAAGTGTTATATATGTGTATATAAATATATTAGAAAACAAAAGTGTTCGTTTTATTAGTACAGAATAAGTTAATTCGTTAACGGCAACGAAAGGGTTGACATCATGAAATTCACGAAGGCCTTCGAATACATCCCACCTTTCGAAATCATTAAAATTATCGAATTAGCAGTACGTGATGTCAGACGAAAAATTTAGTCATTAGCAAGTCAATAATTAAAGAAATTTTATCAAGTTATGATAAAAAGAATGCATTAAAATGATAAGTCAAGAGATGCCTCTAAATCCTGTGACTAATTTATAGGTTATTTATCATTAAAAGAAGTCACGACTATTCCACCGCATACATATATACTCAATAACATAATTTAGTATCAAATAAATCGTCTATGGCGACGACAAAGCAAATAAAAAATGTTCTATTAAGATCAATACAGTTCCAGAACTTATTGCTTCCCGTGGATAATGAATACACACGCGTGGGCACGAAGCACGAATGGCAAATGTAATTCTCACGAAACTACTAAGTCTTCGAGTGACTCGCATTTCCATCGAAGATGTCGCGCGACGTTTTACTTAACCCCTATAAACAGAAATTCGATAGCCTAGAAGTACAACGACCCCTCGAACCTCTATACTATCCCGAGTGACATAACTATGGCGTAAAAGAAGTGAAAAAAAAAAGAGAAGACTTTCGGACATTCCCACAACACTAACCATCTCGAAGGAGAGCGGAGGTAAAGGCCAGAGTACATAAAACGAAAAAGTAGCACATAAAAGCCAGGTATGTTCCCGGAGCATACGTTAAAGGTGCGCGCGCACCTCTGTAACGTGGCTCCATCCGTTGGCACTAATGTCAAGTAAGCTGAACCATATGATGCTATGGCTAAGCGCGTATGTAGCGACATAACCTCGACTGCACCAAGAGATGCATCGATATTCAAAGAAAACGTTTTGTCGCGCACGTGTGTGCATAACCATGCCTGAGCATATATATATACTCAGTGTACAAATAAAAATCGTGCCTCCGTGTAAGTTCGGTATTAAGGATACTTGAAAAAGGGAAGAAGAACCGTGAAGGACGACACTCTCCTCTGTACTTGGTGTTAAATTGCACGCATTATCGCGAAGTTTCTCGTTCTTTTTTCTCCTAGCGCAACTGCTAGGTTAGAGTCGAGAGTGTGTATGTAATACACACGAGTCAAGGTAATTTCCACGAATCTGTATATACAATAGGATACAATGAACTTTTCTTGGCACGTGACGAAGGGAGCTGACGGACCTTCTCGTAAAAGTTTATCCTGGGAAATTTATGTGCTCTGTGTCCTTTTTGGAGAATTAATTGGGAGGGGAGTGAGTGTGAGAGAGAATGGCAGTGGAATAGGGCGAGTGGAGAGGAAGAAGTTCGAAGGACTCGGAGACACAGCTGGACGAACTTTTTTTAACACTGGACCGGACAGCTACTTTTCGGTTACATGCTCTCCGGTCGAGATGTCCGATTATTCTAGTTTTGAAATTTTACAGTGGCGAGATAGAGATAGAGCGAGTGGCCGGGGGGAACGGGGAGAGAAATTTTAGCCTTGTCGCTGTTTCCCTTATCAAGCTCGTCGACGTAGAAATAATGCCTCCAGTGCGGGGCGTAATGCCTCACGGGGTTACAGGAGGGGTTGGTGTGTTGGTCGGTTCTTCCTCCATCTTCCCATAGGATATATACCTACACAAGTGCGATGATATTTGATTTATGCTCACCGTGGGCCGTTGCCTGCGAAAGAAATGATTGTAACTAAGATTTATTTCGAGCTCTTTACTGTCACAACAGCGACTCGTGGAGTAGAAGGTCCTGGCTTTACCTTCCATCCACGCTAAGTACAGGCTCCTTGAATAAAAGACCATTATTGAATGAAGTCCAGTTCTGAGAAGGAGAACGTGCTTATTTAATGGGCAGCGATGCGAGTTTTAAATTGGAATAGATTGCTCCTCGATGATTTGATACTCGATATCGATCTCGTGGATCCTTGGTGACATCAGCCTTTTGATACAATACCCCTTAGATCGATAATCCAATTAATTCACCAATTATCATCGGAGCTTCACGAGTAGCGATTCGACTGGTTTTAATTATGCTGGGGAAATATTTTCTACGGGATGACTCTTGAGTCGTTTCATACGCATCAACGAGGGAAGGGTAGATATTTTGCTGGAGATCATTTTCAAGGGACCCACGCGGTTCCCGAGGATAACTGGTCAATCGATGAGAATCAATAAATTTCTTTAACCGTCGACGCTTTTTGATAGTCGAAATTGAATCTGATCTGGTAATAAAATAATATTCTCTAAAGGAGGACGGATCGATCCTAACCTCCTTGGTGAGATAAAAAGAGGGTTAATTTGTTGGTGCGTCAAAAGATTCTCATTTATCTTATTTCGTAGAATAGATTTTCCATGTTTTAACGCGTTATTCTTTTCTGTTTTTTACTTTTCTTTTTCGAGCAACTCAACGGAAGCAAAAAGTTCGTCACAGTCATTTACCACGGTGCAGGGATCCGGTTACCATCATTTTCGCACTAATAGGCTTTTTAGGGAGACCCTGTTGTCGTCACTGCGCTACATGCGAACCCCGCGAGATCATTTGCAGAGTAGGTTCCACTGTAGCGGCTAGCAAATTCGATCACGAAATTGCATTAAAAGCCACTCTGGCTGCTGCTGGTCCTGCCGGCAGTAGATTTTCCAAAGCGGATGACGCCGGAATCTCGTTGCCCGTTCTTCGCCGAGCGTCGCTGGTCGTCCCATTAATTTTCCTTTCCGCATTCTGATAAGTGCTATTTCGCAAGGGGAAACTTACAAGCCAAGTACACAACGGAGCCGAGTGAGTGTAGCTGGTGGGTACGACGTTATTTATCGTGAAAATTTCATTGCAGACTGTACCAAGTGTGTCTGCGCCTGCCGCGTAACCGACTTTAAATCTATCGATAGAGTATTTAGGCACTGGAGAGAGAAGCAAAAGACTTGATCAATAAATGATAAGGAAACAAGAAGAGCATAGTAGCCAACTAAACGCCACTGGCAATTACCTAATTGGAATTCACATATCTTACACGCGTATACATATATATACCGTTCTGATAATTAAACGTTCTATAATTAATTTGCTAAGCCGACGATCTTGTTGAATCAGCCTGTACACCGCTTTCGTAATCGCAGTACACGATTAATCCGACATTGAGCACTACTACAAAAGGTGATCCATACTATGCTCCGGCGAATGCGAGTTTCGTTAGTGCGAAATACGTTACAGGTTTGTTTCAGGGATGATAAGAGGGGGTTATTGATTGAAGGTCGGTAAGAAATGCCCGACGTCCCTCAGGGAAGATTTTCGTTGCTGATAACTTTGAGGATTTTCACGATCCCAAAATTATATGACACGACCCGGTACCTTAATTGAAAATTTGGCGGGACCTTTGAATCTTCGTTTTCTCCGTTTGCATTCGAGAGGCTTTTTTTCGAGTGCAAGAAATGGAGTTTCTATATCGTTATTTCGTACAGGAGTCTCCTTCGTTGGTGCGTGACGACTTGGTCATCTTTCGTCGAGGTTCAGGCAAGTATCCAGAGGGCGACACGATCGACTGAACGCTACGGAAATTTCTATCCGTTCGACCAGCAGTTTTGGCTCATCTCCCGAATGGTTATGAAGTTGGTAGGTGGCAGACTTGCAGCTGCCGCCACGTGGCCCCTTCAACTTCCCTCATTTCCCATAATGTATGACCGGCCATTTAGGGTGGTACCTAGTTCGCTACGGATACCAACCTTACTGACTCGCTATGTGTATACCTATACTGTGCAGGTAAGACATTCTGACTATACAAGGTGTCTCTCGCTGCGCCGAAGGAATTGGCTGAGTTAAGCACTCGAAGTTAAACTGCAAGTTCGGATCTCCCTTTGGGAGATTATTGTACGTTGAACTTTGACTGATCTACGCAACCGCGACGAGCGATAAGACCAAGTATCTCGGAGTCATCGGGAGCCACGATAAATGGGCGAATCGAAAAAAAAAAGTAGGAGAAAGGTAGTTTTACTTGAAAATCGATAAGCATTTATTTCTTAAAAGTATCGATACGGCTGAATCGTGCTTTATCGGATTACTACGTATTTTTCTCTTATTTGGGTTAATGCTCTACACTCTACGAGCTTCGTTCAATGCCACTTTGGCAATCGGGACGAGATTTACCAGTGGGTTTTCATGGAACGTTATCGGGCTCTGATGGGACGCGAAATCTATTCGAGTGGAATTGATTGTCGCTGTAGTCAGGTAATTAAACAAATTGGCTGACGATTTCGTGCCGTCGGGCACGGTCAAATATTTTTTTCCAAATCTAAAGAAGCGGTATGAAATTTTGCAGAGAAAAATTAAACGTCCTCGCATACATAATTTTCATGTCGTCAATCTCATCCAAAGGTCAGCTCGTAATCAGATACGTGACATGTACAATTTTATCGTTCGCCAGGTACTCGCTCGATATCTCACGATAATCGCACGCACACCGAACGTCCTTGAATACAGCACGGGGCACGTCCCTAGTCGCTCTCATGAAGCTGAGCCTGCACACCGAGAATATATAATACGTTACAATAATGGCGGCGTGAGCCGCTTCACGCCTCTAAGCGCTCGTACAACGAGTTACTCGAGCGTTCACCCTATTCTTCCCAGTCGTTGCCAGTCTTGGCTCTCGGATGTGCAGCCATATGCCGCATGCCGATATGCCCATTAGCTTTGCGATTTCTACAAGATCTTATATTGATATACGTCTAATAGATACCGTCCGCTACCGCTTAGCTGGCTACCTTTGAGATTGGCAAATTGCTAGAGGGGCGGGGGCTGGAAGGGTAATTTCATTTCCATCCTTATAAAGGGTGACGCGAGTTTTTGAATAAAATTTTATTTTTTGTCAAAAATCACAAACAAAATGGCTTCATAACACTCTTACGTTCGACGATCAAACGCTTCGCGAGCGAGTGTCAATTTTATTGTGCGATCTATGGATTTGACGGATTTCGAAAAATTTGCCATATTTTTCACCGTCGTACCTGCTACTTCGCTATAACTCGATACTCCTCGATAGCTGGTGCGCTCGATAACCCTGGGATTCCCGGGTTTTCCTGCGCAGCCCAACAATTTGCATGCCGAACGGTGCCGCAGAGAATTTGCCGACGCATCGCGAATGGACTATAGCACTTGTTTCAGGAGGTTTGTAATCTATGCGGTGGGTGTAAGCAAGCCAGGTACGTAATACGTTGGTGAGCCAGCAGCGATAAACGGTTCAATTAGCCGTCGTGACCGTGTCAGCCGTTCGTTACTCCTCGCACTCCTTTATAGTTAACATCCCTACCTGCATCCCACCAGCGGTCCAGGCTGCGTCGTAGTTCGATATCGTTCGTTAATAATATACCCGATCACCATGCCCTAGCTTTTCCATTGCCAGGACACGATCGACCTGCCAATCAAAAATTTTCAAATTTTTTTTCGTCCTTGATCTCCACGCTTCATAGGTAAGTCCAGGCTGGACTCTATGAATATCTCCCAGGTGAACGAGACTTATAAACTTGTATATGCGATTTTACGTACTTAACCAGCATCCAATGCACTGACTGGCAACTGGCTGTCATCCCCTGGTATTGTCTCCCTGAAGACACGTGAATCGTTAACGCTGAGAAAATACGACTTTGCGAAATCTCTGTAACTCTTTCCACCGATCCCCGCGGCGCTTCAATTAACGGGACTGGCAATTATCTGTTATTTAAATGAGGTCTGCCTTGGAGACGCGTCTGTCTCTTTGTACCAGGATGTCGCAGACTGTTGCCGTCGTGTCTTCTATGGGTCTAAGGGGTAAAATCCTGATACCTCGCAGGCCCAGGGTAAATCTATAGTGTATATATTGTGTGTGTATACATGTATATATATAGTGTATGTATATATATATAATTCCTGTACCCTTTTCCACCGTCATCCTCATCCTCGTCTTCGCCCTCATCCCCATTCTCATCCCCATTCTCATCCTTATCCTCGGCGACTGGGGACCAGAAGAGGGTTGACAGCATAAACCCAGCCTGGCAACCTCGATTCCGACAGCAGTTCCCAAACGCATGAATTTTTAATAACGTAACATCCACCAGATGAACTTTTTACAGGACAGCTCAGACGCCAAACCGACGCCTTCTTCTTGGAGGTGCATTTCCAACTTTATGCATCATGTATGTAATTATGACGCTAGAGCTGCACTACTGCTCGGTGCATCTACGTGTATACGGAGACAAGCTTTGCATTTATTAACGTTTCTCCTTATATGCATAATTGCATACGTCACTGCTGCGAAAATTCGTCTAAAACGTATTGCCGTCTTTATCATTATCGATTGGGCTTCGGGATATTTGGATCGCTCGGATATTGTTTTTTTATATAATTATAATAATTTATTGATAATCTTTTTTTAAGTCGAAACGATCCTGCCTTAAAAAAAAATATGCGAGAGGGGAATGACGCGACAGGCGACGAAGCAATAGTGCAAATTTCGAATGACGTAATGGGAAATTGCATGAACAATTTCGAAACCACAGAGAGAATCGCTGCGAACTGCGTTTTTAAGTGATTGAGTAATTTTTTTTTTAACAAAGCTTGCCGATTTGCAATTTCATCTGGTTTCCAATTTCACAACGAGCAATCAAATTGATATCTGACGCAATAGAAATATAAGAATGAGCTCTCGCGTCCGCATCGATCATCGCAGGTATAATTGTCACTGCTCGTCGCGCGAATTATGAAGCCGGAAGTAACTTTTGAAACCTTCGGAATGTAATTTCGCGATGAACAATGAAATCCATCGACACGAGGCTTCCGGGTCGGTACGAAAGAAAACACAACAGCAGGGACGCCTATCCATTGTCGAAAACTCGGGCATCCAAGTTCAGGCCATATGGCATCGAAATGACCCACTGGGGACATTTGGGGGACAAAACTCTCGGTAGCACGATGACGACGTCATACGTTGGCAGGACGACGTAGTCACCTATGTCTCTTTCTCTCTCTCTCTCACCCATTCGAGACTTTTTTTTTTCACCGTACAATTGCACAGGGCAGACCTCACAGTGTTGCCTACTGCGTGAACCTGGCGTCGCGACGCTCTCACTGAAACAAGGGCCCAACGACGCAAAGTGTTTGAGTGATTGAGAGCAAAGACAACGTGACAGATTTTCTGCTTAGATTTTGCACAATCGGTTCTTGCACCCTTCTGCCACTCGGAACCATCTGGCTCGTCGATTTTAACCCCCCCTCCCCCCGCCCCCCCCTGAATTAATTGGCTCGCGATCGGCTCGTCTTAATTTATTTTAACCTGGCTCCATATACACTACACTTTACTGTGGGTATACAGAGTATTTTTGAATTTTCAAGTTTAACGTCGAACACGACTCCAGGTGCCTTATTCCTGGTAACGGCGTACATTCCCTGCGGCCATTACTCAATCTCTGTGATCCCAGCGAATCTACCGAGCATCGGTTGACTTGGATTATCCCGATGGGTAATTAAAGCTGTTCAGCCGAGAAATCTCGATCTGTAGAGTGTACACGATTCCAATTAGCTGCTATTTGATTCGCTGCGATTGATTAAAATAACTCGTACGATCCCCACGGGGTCTTTTCGTTTTAAAAAAATTATTCCTTAATTGCTCGAAATAATAAGATTAAAGGTTTGCCTGATTAACTTTATCTTAAATAATATAGTAGCTTGTGTGTATATTTGTATACGTAGACCATGCAGCATCCTCTACAATGGACCAATCCAGACAGTTCAATTGGCTCGATCAAACGATCAGTGTGCTCGCCATTACGGAACCCCTAAGAGGTTGGAGCTGGTACGGGGACTCTTGTGGCGTTTTGCCGATCTTATTATGCCTCTTCCTATTATTCGAGGGAAGATGCTGAATTCCAGTCTTCCTAGAACTGGCAATCAATAGCTGCACCATAGACGCCCATAAAATAAAGCTGCAACGCGACTTGGCGACGCACCGTCATCAAAGAGTCGTTCAAACTTTCCCCCAAAGCTGGGGGTCGGAAGCGATATCATAAAAGCTAGAGGGAATTGAACCAGTCCCAAAGAGAGAAAAAAAGGGCACGTTCTCATAGTCTGCCCGATGTAATCTTTAAGATAAGATCGAGCTGAGTCCGTGAATCGTTCGAGGATGACTACGACAAAGTTATCTTCTTCTTTTTCTTTACTTTTTTTTTTTCGGGAGAAAGTATACGTATATATATCTGTCATATCCGGTGGTCGGTATCTCGAATGTATATGAGAAATCCATTTCCGGTTTACGTATCCTCGAAGCAGCGGTATGAAAACGGTCGATAACTATATTTGAATTTGTTAGGTAAATTCGGAATTTGTCGGTAATTAATTTCCAGTCTTATTATATCGTGGTGGTTCGATACAGAGCTAAACTATTTATGGACGATATGTGTACTCGATCGAATCCCAATGACCGATTTGGAAATTTACTTGGAATTGCATCCGGGCCAGATGCCTCACCTTTGGCTGAAGATGGCCGACGCTGAGATAACTCCAATTACATGGTATGTCACCAGGGAATCTGGCATTCGGGTCACGTCAGTCAAGTACGACCCGTTTCCGGTGGCCATCTTATCTTGGGTAATTTCGACATTGGAGCTACCGGTTTAGTTAGTAAGGGATTTGGCGAGCGCGAACTTTGACCTTTCTGTCTTCGTTCGGTTTGCAGGTTCCAGGATGCTATTGGTAGATTATTTGAAAGCGTTATAAATGCCTTTGCATTTGGGAGGAATTAGCTATGGAATCATTAGGCGGAATATTAATTACGAATGAGGGAGTGATATTTTTGAGATTTTATCAGAAAAGAGGATCCACCTAATTGAGTATTTGGAGAAAATATCGTGCAAACACAGTAAAGGTTTAAGAAGGGTTCGGTCCTCTGATTTTATTTTTGTAACGGGGTGATTGGTAATCGGAATGAAAAATATAATTAAAATTCAGTTAAAGGACTTACCTCGTATTCGGTCTCTCGTTTCTACCCCAGCCTCCGGACGGGGTCCATAATTGATTTAAAGTCGATATCTCGCGGGCTGTAAGACACTTTCCGATTCGCACGGAAATTCCTTACTTTTTCTAGCCTGTTAAACTTTCTTTAAGACCGTTTCCACTGCATCGCCGCTTATTTAAATCCTTTTATTCCTGCGGGAGCTCTTAGTTAACATTCAAAGATAACGAAGACCAGTATAAACTGTAGTAGTCGAAAAAGTTGATTCTTGCGTATCTCAAAAAAAAAGAAAAGCCTACGAGTCTCCAAGAATAAGAAATTCTCCTCGCTGTGCATTACATAAATAGAATCGTCTCAACGATCAATTATGCACTCAGCTTCTGGCGCGATGTCAAATCCAAAAGATACTAGCATCCCCTTCCGTTCCTTCGAGACTCCCAATTCACTTACAGCCGTACCGAAAAACCTGGTTAAGAAGCGGGGCGCAGTCTAAAGAAAAAAAAAAAAATAAAAGGAAATCCAAGGAGCACTAATGCGTAGTTGGCCATAGCGTAATGTGTCGCGAAGAGGGATGTAAAAAGTGCGGAAGGTCAAACAATTAATCTTAAAGAGGGTGGTACGGTAAGAGCACGAAAGGAAACGAGGGAAAGGAAGTGGCAAGGGCGCGACAGGGGCTGGAGGGGCAAGTACGGTGGAGCGGGTAGGAAGTGAGGGGAGAAGGGTGGCCGAGCAATGAATAAAAAGAAGATCCTCTCTCGGAAGTTGTGTCGCAGTGGGATGAGACGTCGCTGAGGAGAGCATTGACAATCCTTTAGCCAGTACTTAGGGGTAGTTTTTCCCATCCGGTTGCGGAAGAGTCGCCAGGGAGGCGCCGGCGTCTCGAGTCACGGCCAGGCAGTCGCCCGAGCCCGTATATTCGAGCCCAGCATCCCCCTCCGGTCATTATTTCTAGGAAATATCCCTTACCGTATCTTTGAGTTAATAATAATAACAGTAAAGAAGAAAAATAATAATAACAGTAAGAAACGCGTTTAAAAAGCACCGACACTACCGGGCGCCCGCCGCCCCCCCTCCCCACTCCCCCCCCCCTATCTGCATTCGAACCCAGTCGAACGAAGACGCGATCGGGTTTTTTCCATATAGGATTTCGACAGCACCCTCTGCTTAACGCGCTAGAGAATAGTTGCGAGGGATGCTGTATCCCGTAGTAATACCAGGAGTACCAGGAGTACCAGGGACGCCGAGGCAATTCGAATCCCACGGGAGCTACAGGGAACGGGGAAAGCCATCGGAACCCATAGCGCGCAACCCCTAGAAAAGCCTATAAGGGCTTCTTCCCTCTCGCTCTCTCACTTTGGTACAGTCTATACCGTCCTCTCTGTTTCCTCCATTCTCCGTATACACAGCTTCCGCGAACGGAGGATCTTCTCTCTCTCGCTCTCCTCTCGCCACCCTGTATATATCGAATCGAGAGTGAAGTAGCGAGCGCTGGCGGAGAAGTCGAGAAAGCCGAGTAGATTTATTCGCGCTCGCAAGAGCTCCGATGTAATGCAGTTCTTTCAAGTGCGTTCCCCGAGGGTGGTAGGGCGGGGTCTGAGGGGTGGCTCGCAAGGATGACATCTATCACTCGGTTAACCAAGATAAGAGAAAACCCGGCTGGCTAAGTTATCGATAAGAGACTGTATTTTCTAGCTTCGGAGGTACGACTGAAAATCCCTACGGCGTCTGTTGCTTCTCTAAATCCTTGAAAGGGTACGGAATCAAGGATAGAAAGGGACCGAGTGGGAGAGTCAGAGAAAGAGATGAAAAAAGTATAATACAGATGTATATATGTACATACGTAATCTCCAGGTAAGAGTCACGTGTGCCAAGCATCTTTGAAAATCTTTCTTAACGCATCGCAGGGGGCTGTTTACCTGTCTCTGGAAATATTCGGCAGAACGATTTTACATATAAATTAATGTCGCGTTATTACCAAGGCAATAACGTCACGGAGGTAACTAACGTTCTCGAGGTATATTACCCAAGTATACCGTTTTGGTGCAGGTAAATTGAATCTTATCGATCAGAGCCCGCGTGTCTCCCGGTTAAACTTCTCTAGGACGAAGAAGGGTGGCAGTCCTGGAAATTTACATATTTACAGCGCATCCAGGTAAAGAGGAGCGTTATCTCCTTCGTTCGATATACGTAGACGGGGGCCACCGTCACGGACGCTCGTCAGTTGTTAAGCGAGAATTTTCCATTCTTTTGGACTTCCGGTTTAGGGTGGGCATCCGGTAATTCGAGTCTTACAAATTTCCATGCGATCGCACGAAACGCTGCTCCCTCTCGTCCAGATCGAAATTCACGATCGATCCACGGGGCAAGATAAATCTGTGAGAAAATTTTTCGAAAAAATTCCATCTTCATACCTACGTCTGGAATATTTATTGAAGTCGTCGTGCGGACTCGCCCTGACGTCGAAATATTTTTCCGAGAGCCAATTAAGAAGGCATTAGTCGCCGATCGATCAGAAATAGCCAATAAAGTCACACAATCTCTTCCAGTCCGATGCACGGGAATAAGGGAGGAGGGTACCCAGAGCTCTAAGGGCTCCTCCATAGACTCGCGCATCAAACAATATATTTGATTTTGGTTTTCAAAGGATAAAGACACCCTCCAAACGTAAACGTAGTCACGTGTCCAGTTTAAATAGAGACCCCCGACGCAACCTCGAAGCTCAAATCTCGATTCAACTGCGATTCCAAAGCGAGTTCGCTGAACCGTAAGGTATTGTCGTCATTGAGCTACCCCTCCCGCGCCCCCCGCCACTTCACCATCCAGTACCCTTCGTCACCCATGATCCTTCCACTGCACCCTTCTTCGTTCCCCTCCTTACCAATCTCTACTGGCCATTCCTCCTCCTCGCCCCCTCGTCGCAAAACTCAGATTATTTCGCACAGTTTTCGAACAGCCCATTAAAAGCCGGCTTGTTGGGGTGATAAATGCTGATTCGGTGGCTGCTTCTAGTATCAACCCCTCCTTTCCTTTCGCAGCCAACCCCCCGTGGCGTTCCCGTCCCTTCCCCCCCCCTCCTCTTCGCTGTCGAACGTTTCCTGTAATACAAAACCCCCCCTGCTGGCTCTGGAAATACATACCTATGTCTTTTTTGGGCTTTGTCGCAATGCAACGACAAGCTTGCTTTATCCGTTTCACGTGCGAGCGACGCTCACGAATCGACGTTGGAAGTTGAGCTTTACGATCGATCGTGATTTTGTAAGTGAGTCTCTTGGTTTTTTGTTATTTTCATTTTTTCTTATGGCTTTGATTTGTAGTGTGCTAAGTATGATTATTATATTGATTATATATATTTATATATTATTGTTATATTAATGCTTGTCGGGAGATTCTTTTGTTTTTTTTTCTTGTCTGTTTATTCCCATTGTTTTATTCTTTCTGCTTCATACGTGTATTTACACGCACCTCTTATCTACGTAATCAGCCGGATATCTTATTACAAGTAGATCACCTGAAAGTTCTCGAGTTCTCTTCTTGCTTTACCGCCAAGATCCAGGGATATCGGATGACGATAAAATATTTTGACTGTTTCCGGATTTCTGAAAAAAAATAGGTGGGCCAAGGCTGGTGGGGGGCTTGAGAGGAAACTCAAAGTAAAACAATGCAGGTGTAAAATTAGTTAAAAAAAGAAAATAATGCCTCATTTTGCTACCGATTATTATATTCGTGAAACTACCAAACATCGCGCTGCCGGAGCTGAACATTCAAATTACACGTTGCACCGATACACCGTTGCATTACAGACATTACGAAATTATCTTGAGAATTACAAATGCCTCGTTCCTCGCGTACTATTATTCACGAACAAATAATAATGGCAGGTTGGTGTCACATCTTTATTTTTCTCTCCTCCACGTATGCAGGAGGGACCACACAATTTCTTCGTATATATCTTATCATTATTTTTCGAAGCTGATAAAAATAATTTTTTCAAACGTCAAAGAACGTATTGCCGTTTTACCCGATTATCTTTGAGGACAGAAAAAAAAAAGAAAAAAATAATCTATCAGCCGGATCATCGCGTCGAAGGATGTTGCAGCCGATTCATTTCCACGTGCATCCATCCCGCTGACCGGCCGATGCAAAAGTGCAGTGAATCGTGGCAGTGCGGAACACGTGTACAGGAAGCAAGTAATCAAGAGAAAAAGGACTTGATTGTTGGTGCTCGTAATAATGTAAAAGATAAATAATACTCGTCCTCTATACCAAGGCGCAGCAGCGTATGGAAGCCCTGGCTATATTTAGTGACGCGCCACTGACTCCTTTTTTCTGAGGATCCCAAGAAATAAGCCCACAACGGCTCCGGGTATTGCGTGCTATGGCCAAATTACGTTGGAAGGGTGATAAAACCTACTTAAATACACCGCTCCTCCTTCCTTATCTGGGGATACACGTATGAGCACATATGTATACATATGCGTACAACGGAGTATATATATAGTGTGTATATAGCAGCAGGTTAATGTGGACGGTAGGCGTGTATCACGCGTCGAGTATTTTCGAAAAGCAATTACCTATATACCTTATCGCTTGTGAAAAGCACTGTAGAAAAGCATGAAGATGGAGAAGTTACGACGCCGGAGAATCGATCTGCCGCGCCTGTGTTTCGTGCTTGGAGTTTTATCGGGGATTGATTCTCGTTCGATACTCCGGTAAATTGTTTGGCAAACAAACGTTTAAGAATTTCAGGGAATACGAAAGTTTCAAATTTGAGGGATGAAGGCGATTGGGGTTGAGCGATGACAAGGGGTACGAATAATTATCGAAGGGTCAGGTGAATTTTGTAAAATTTTCAATGTGGGGTGATAACGGAAATTTCAAGGGGGTTGAAAAAAAAGTATCTTTTTCGGTATTTTGCTGCGAGGGAGTGGATATGGGGAAACAGAAATGTTACGTATGTGGTGTACACGGTGTTACATTATTATATAGTAGAGTTGGCAGATCTCTTTGGTAGATTCGTTGTATTGCGAAAATTTTTTTTATTTCCTTGTATCTGACTTTTATACTCTGAATTTTCTATCTCCTGCCTTTGCTACCGTGGGATGCTGCGGTGTTAACGTAATAAGAAAATTGTGCGAATGGAAAGTTCGTGGTGTTAATGGACCATTGGGCATTCGTCGTTCACTTTACTATTTTTTGTCACAACAGCGAACCACTTTGGAAAATTGGAAAAATTCGCTGGTTCATTCGTAATTTAAATTGTACGTTATGCGTTGAGATGATTTTTGTATATATCTTTGACAATGTTGGTTGACGTTGTTATGAATTTAATGAAATTTTTCTTCGTAGCTTGAAATTTCAGTGGAATCATACAAAAAAATTGCACCTCGATACAACAATGAGATCTGCAACAGCGGGAAACGTTTTCAAGCATAATTGAATATCTCAGCGAATCCGGTCCATTGTGTTTTTATTTCAAGCAACTTTCTTTCTCTTTCCATGTTATTCAGCTGAGACACTTTATTGTTAATATATCATTCATAATCTCTCTCCGTACCCAGCAAGAATGCACTTAATGCACTTCCACCTGCCAGCTCGATGCCGCGAAGTGAATTTTCAAAATAAGCACATTTACTTGGACTTTCCTTAAAGCAAATCCTTGTCACCCATCGCTGACGCGTTTTCGCACAATTACCTTGTCTCCGTAAAAGAAAAGAAAAAAAAAAAGACTTTTCCAAGCACAATAAAAACGGCCTCGCGTACGACACCGTCTCATGGCGTACAAATATTTAAATGAACGCGAGCAACTTGGCCGAGTAAAAACTTTACGTATTTGTAATGCTCATAATTCCAAGTACAAATATGTACTTGGCAAAGGGAGGAAGAAGAAGAAGAAGAAGAAAATAAAGAATAAGAAGCTTCTGGCTTAGGTCGATGTGGCGCGAAGAAACATTTACAATCGCTCGAATCGACTTTCTTCTTAGCTTAGCGAACTCGAGCAATGGAAATAACGAAGCACGTGCTAGAATTCCCGAACTTTTGTTACGTAACAAGAATATAGGGAAAGGGGTTAAAAAAGTTAAAAAAAAAGAATTGCGACAACTGTTTGGCTTTGGGTATAGCCCAACATACCCACGACAAAGGCCGTATAGCCGTAGATCACGTGTCGTAAATATGAGAAAGTGGCTCCCCCCCTCTAATGTAGTGCCCGCTTCCGAAACCCATAATGTCCGATCCTTTAGGAGAAATACGATAAGAAAAATGCACGAGGGTTGGGGAGGCGGGGAGGGGTGGCTCTGCGGTTCTGCGGCAGGACTGGCGGAATATATGAAAGGCTACACCGCGGAATAGCCGTCGGTATTTTATGTCCTTCTGCCGGAGAAAGAGGCCGAGAGGCGAGTCGGACTGGAAGAAAGATGGAGTAGGTGACGTAAGGGTAGAAATAAGAGTGAAAAAAAAAAGATACAAAAAAAGGACATAAGACGTCGCAGTCCTCGCAGGACACAGCGACGCTGTCCGTCGGATTCTTGATACAGTCGTCTATACGTATATCGGACTTTCTCTACTTTCTCGCTCGAATTCTTTTCAGCGGACGTATACATTTACGTAGGGTGGTTTTGAAATTCGAGACTTGGCAATAAACGTCTCGCGCGATTCAAAGGGCGAATTCGATCTGAGTGGCCTTTAGGGTCAATTGCGCAAGTTCCGCGCTGTAAGCAGGAGCTCTACTTGCTCGCGATGTGATTTTTATTGGCGGATATCAGACTCTGATTTCATATTCCATTCGCAGAATCGACGAGGCAAGGGTGGTAAGCCGATAGGGGGGGGCGGGGGAGGGGGAGACTATTGTACTTCGGGAAGTTCAAAGCCGATAATGATCGCACGATATTCTTGGGGAAGCTGAGAGTGCGAGAAAGAGAGAGAGAGGGGCGAGACATTGCTGACAAATAGAATCGACTCAGTCACCCTTTGATAAAGGATTACAGTTGAGAAAAGATGGCTGAGTAGACTGTGGGAAAGATTGAAAACACTCAGGATTTCAGAAGCCTGCCAAGGGATGCTGGGAGGAAAAGGAGTCAGCTACGAGTATTTTATAGAGAACTTTTAAACGTCTCGGTCCATGTCTTATCCTTGCAGCGGGAGATCGAAAGGCGTCGTTAAATATCAGGCTCGAGGAAATGCATGGGTCGTTTTTGACCTATCCCAACGTTCACGAGACTTTACGGGAATTGACCTTTAGCCTCTTATCGTTTTACGTGAGCATTTTTCACGTGCCAGGACTATCTCGTCGAAGGACCGGAATAAAGCAAAGGAATAAAGTGGACCCGTTCGATTGCGGAGGATATTCGATAGTCAATCGATACGGCTCGAGAGTTTCTTCGAAGGTAGCGAATGTCTCGGTACGTATCCCGTATACGAATCTTTGTGTAAAACAGGTGAAATATAGAAGCCCTGAAAGCCGAGCGTGCAGCTTCCGTTGTTGCCGTAGGTATCATACTGTTAGATTTAACAGAGCGGCAAAGGTAACTTGGAGCGTCGCAACTAAAGCACTTTGGGAGTTTCTAGCCAAAGACATAGCTCAAAAGTTCTTGCCGCTCGGAGCCAACTCCGTCGTTGGAAGAGGCAAAGAGTGGCTGGAGTATTTGGTGGCACCCTCGTTGGTTGCCAGGGTGGAAGGGTGTTAGATCAGCCAAGTAAGGACAGCAAGAGCTTTCGAAATTACGTATAAACCGAGAAAATCACTTAAACTGTCAGGAACCGAAAGTGGGACACCGCATCAATAACTGACCGAGTAAACATTGATCTCTCTTTCTCTTTCTCTCTCTCTCTCTCTCTCTATGGTCCAGAAGGTTCAGGAGGTTGAACGAGGATCTCGTGGGCAGCTCTAACTACCGTTATTCGCAAGATAGTAGGTAACCGAATTTAAGAAGACGAATGGTAACGATAGAAGAGCCTGATAGAAGAGAAGAAGCCTGAAACGATAGCGATAACGAGAACGAAGTTGTCTCAAAAGAATCTAAATAAAGTCAGTATTTTGGCTCTTTCTCTCAATATCCAGCCTTCTGAACGTCGTTCGAAAATCTTTCGTTGCCAGATCCAACGAAAAGTAGAGCCCGCGAAAGAACTCTAAGAACTGCATAAGGATTCTTGGTACAGAGAAATATAGTCCAGCCGACGTTATCCAGCGGGATAACAGTTCGACGTCGTTAAGCAAACCGTAGCGGAGAGATATTTAACTGTGTTGTTTCGCGCGTCGAGTAGGCGATTTTCGATACGGGCATTATCGCTAAGTGCCGAGTGGAATCGACGAGCGAATATCGAAGGTAAACTAGAATCATTTTACGAGGAAGAATCTCGGGAAGTGAACGTGACGGGATGTCGGGCTTTTTACTCTATCTATGTACTTCGTTGAAGTACGAAGGGCGTGCGAAGAGTCCGCGGGGAAATTACGATAATCCGCTCGAAGGAGTTTCGTTCTGTTAACTGGACCGATAAATCGTTCGACTAGAAGGGTCGGATATTTTATCCCAAGAGGGTGGCATTAGAACGGGAGGAACGCGGAACAGGCTTGAAAAAGTATCTGAGAAGTGCAACTGAGTGCAGTCCTGCACCGATGCACCTGCACTACTGCACTTTTATTTTCATGCCCGTCCATGTGCCTGTATATCCAAGCCACCCCCCAAAAGGAACAACCCTCGAGGTTAAGGGTAGCTCCGGGTAGCTCCTGTTCCGCCGCTCAGCCTTTCCCGGCCAGCCAGTCCCTTCGCTTCGGATCTTCCGTCGTTCGTGACCCGAGGCGATGACACGCGCGGGACGCGCGGGGGGGACATTCGCACGACCAAGAGTAACTGCTAGTAACAATGTTTTCTCACCCTTTTGCGTTTTAGCGAGGAACCGAACTAGCTGGGGTGCAGCAACCCCTCCTATTCGGTTATACCCTCCGCAATCAATTTCGTCAATACCGCTTGTTGCGGCGGAGGGTTGCGCGGCTGTCTGGCTCGCGGCGGTTTTACTCCCTTCGAAGCCCCCCCCCTCACTCCCTCCATCCTTCTCCACCCACCCTACAGCATCAACCTCCCCATGTCGATCTCGCACTCCAGAAGGGTCTCTCGATAGATTTTTATGTCCCGCCTGCGACGACCATAAAGTCCTTGACCCTTCTTTACGAATATCATTGCCTACACTTTTCGCCAAAGTGGACACCCCTCGTCACTTATCTCCTTTTGCCATTTTTGTCTTGTTCTTTTTTCTCCCTTTTTTTACTTTATTTTTTTCTCCTTGCATCCTCTTTACCCTTCGAAATAGTTGGACGTATATTCGTGTGACTCCACGTGTCTTTGGAAATTGCTGGTCGTTAAGGCTGTACGTTTATTCTTTTTGCTCCATGCGAAATTTATTCGCAAAGTGGTATATGCTGTGCCTACACGAGTTTTGAAATTGGCAAAGATACAGGTAACTGGATGTACAGTGTGTCCGTTATTTTATTTTCGTCAGGACAAGCAGCAGTCACCGCAGAAAGTGGGATTACGGGACGATGAACCCGATGCTCCTGTGACGATGATTTTTCATGAAATAATAACCCCAGGCATTTCAGAACCCTCCTATCATCCCTATATCTATATACTCTTCCCTTGCGTCACGATGCACATTTTGGTTCTTTTTTCCTTCTCTTCTCGTGTATGTAATACAACGCGCGGTGCACCGTTTGAATAAACAGTAATTCTTTGTCTACGCAATACGGTTCACGTGAGCTTACGTAACAGCCACTTTTTTTTTCGGCAGACTCATCGACTCGCGATACGATATATTGATCTTGCATACAGCGGATGCATCCGTGCATTGATAAAAATGTCATTTCACGAAAGTACGCTCTAGACCATAAAGACTACTCTTCTTTCTTTATTTTCATTACAGCACCTATGCACGGGGGGAAGGGGGTGTAAGTGGAAACACGCTATGAAATGAAAAAAAAAAACGGTTTAATCTACTGTCTATTGGGAGCTAGTCAATTATAATTGCCCGATCAGCCGTAACGTTGGTTTGAAAAAAAAGGCTAAAATTTCATAATAAAATTCTGTAAGTCATTGGTAACGTTAATTAAGATATAATTTGTTTGCGTTTCAATTTACTTCAGTCTCCCCTATAATCCAATGGATTTCCTTGGACAGCTTATTTTCATCGTATTATTTAAAAGCGTCAGATTTCACTCCATGACTCTAATAAAATTAAGATCCATCATATAACATAATAGTGATCAATACATTGTGCTAATTTAATATATAAAATATATACACAAGAAATGTTTGTATGAAAATTTGTTTAGAGGTAAAGTTTCAACTGTTACGTTTTACTTGATAATTTATATTAAATGATTAATATCAACAGTTAACGACTGGACGGTAACTCGGTATAAAATCATATAGAAAATGTCAGGAATAAAAATTGAATGAAAAAATATATCTGAGCATCTGTTCGATGCGGTGAAGAATAATTTTATGACGTAACTGTATCAGTAATAATAAACAATAGATATTGAACTGTATGTATAATATCATGTACTGAACTTTGATTGGACTTCGATATTTTTGTTGTCTGCCATACCTTTCACTTATTCCCAGATATTGGAACAAGTATAATATTGCATAATGCCATAACTGTATAGTTGCTTATGGGATTTTTACAAAGCATCACGAATCACTATATCCGAGGCTGAAAATTCCCCTCGACCAGAATTACGTCTCCTGGCTGTGCTTGCGGTATAAATATCGATTATCCT
Source organism: Trachelus tabidus (assembly GCA_030142655.1). Taxonomy (NCBI): domain Eukaryota; kingdom Metazoa; phylum Arthropoda; class Insecta; order Hymenoptera; family Cephidae; genus Trachelus; species Trachelus tabidus. The sequence continues at coordinate 158,961 of JARQTI010000066.1, forward strand.
GGTTATCCGGATAATCCTTACAGATTGAAATTACGATTGATACCTATGACGTAGATACTTTATCAGAACGGATCCTAGGTATAATTCCATTCTTATCCCCTCCCCGCGCCCATCATGTCTGTAATTAATTTTAACGCAGCTTTAATCGAGGTTCGCAGTATACTTTTTACGGTTATTTTAAAAATGTTTAAAGCGAATACTTATTGCATCGACGCAGCACCTGCCAATAAGTCTCTTTAGGATGAATAAAAAGAAAGTAAGGGGAAATAAGACGTTAAGTTCGGCAATAAAATAAGGTGTCAACAGACGGAGAAGCTTTATTTCTCGTTTGGCGAATTAAACTCGTTTTAACGAATACCTAGTCGGTTCATTTGATTTTTTTTATCTTCCTCGAGTTTTCCAAGGAACAAAGCCTTACTTTAATGCCCGACCGTAAAACTGTGTTTAAAAGGCGACTGGAAGCTTACCAGCGTGGAAGCTAGGAATCGATACTTGTAGGTTATAATACGTAATAGGTGCGATCGTATTGCCTGAATATAACTATATATAGTAAAATTATGATTTGTAAGTCCGTTGTAATTTGAATGAAAAATCGTAGTTAAAAAAATGTCATGAAATTTTTTGAAAATAGGATTGGATGTGCGATGTAGTAAAAAATTAATTTAAGTATAATTAATCGTTAATATATATTTTCCATGTTATTAGCGCACGCGTGGAATTGCAATGAAGTCATTTGATACGTTTAAATAAATTAATTTTCGCGGGCAATCCCCTCGGTCGTTGTGAAACATGAAATGTCGAGTAGCAGTAAAAATGCCTCGGTTCATTAATCCAGGGCGACAATTTGAATCCATATTCTCAAGCAAATCGAATTGACCAGGCCCGTAGGGTGACACTTTATGAAATTAAATTTGATAGTCGACGATTGGTCAGTTCCGTTGCGCCATACGATTCCAGATTGGAGAGTCAATGTATTTCACCGATAAATAGCTACGCCTTTCATTTCCTGCGTGAACAGCCGCAGAGAGCCAAGAGTCAAGTATACCGGGTGGTAGAAGCGATGGGTATCGTTAAAAAAAAATTGATCCGAGTTAAAAACTATCCGAGCTGAAAATAAAGTATCGTTTCTCCGTGCCGGAAAACGAGTCCCACGGGAATAGCAAGGACGGATATGTACCCGAGTAAACAGATGCGAGTATATACATCTATGGTATAATTAAATAAAAAGTCCATCAATTATATCGACGTTACGGCGTTTGGCTCGGTCGAATATCATCAAAAAACCCATGGGGATACCCGGGAAAATTGCCAAAGTATAAGGGGTGGCGAAGGTTGTCTTCGCTCGAAAAGATTATAGTGCCTACCCTATCCCTTGACTCTGTTGCTGCTGCTGCTGCCGTTCTATCTGGCTCATTGGCTTCGGCTCTATCAAAATGGCCATAGGGGGAACGGAAAGTGAAGAAACGACCGGGAGAAAGAGTAGCAGTGAATTGTTTTATTACACGGAAGAATTTGATGGAAATGTTAATGCCATTTCCCAGTTTCCCGCAGTGCCCTGTGCCAAATGCTTCCCGTGTCCCCGGAGCCTCCCAGTCCCACTCGAAAGCGCCCGGTCGCAGCCGCATCATCTCAGCCATCCGAGCAAAGCGAGAAAAACCCGTAAAGCCTGCGCTGCCCAAACGGAATTGGCAGCTTCTGAGATAAAGGGCAGCACTTTCCGCGAGAATCACATTCCCGGAGAAATCTCAAAAAGAACCCATCACCTTGATACGTCCAATCGTTTTATCAGCCTGGACCCCGTGCTTCCTGTAGGAACTGCGGCCGCCCTTTGGATTTCGTTCCTTAACCATTTTACAGGAGGAGTAGCCAACGCTTGCCGAGCAATTATTTTCTGCTGGCTGACAGAACCGGATGTATTTCGCCTAAGAGTTGCCACGCTCCTAAAGGCTAGCTCACAATGTGAAGATTGGGACGGGGGATTGAGTAGCAGTCAGTACTATATTCATCGCGCCAGGTTGGGCTGTAGCATGGTGTTTCTCACTGCAGACTGTGAACCCGGCTTCAGCTACTGGTATACTTGGCACAGAGTGCTTTTCATCTCCGTAAATGGACCGACGGTAAAGCAATTTTGGTACATTACCTATACCTGCCTTGGTCGCCTCCTACCCCTGGCTTGTATCATCCACCTACGTTTCCACCCTTCGCCACCCACCGTCAACGTACAGGCGTTTGATTCAACGAGGACCTCGTACAGTTAATGCAAAAAGCCCTTTGCTAAGTTCATTCTTATCTGACGCTTTTGAACCTTCTTTGGTATCTCCATACGTGAAGCGTATGCATGCGTGTATGTGAATGTACTTGGAATATCAAAGTATGGTACTCCTGTACTTTTGAAGTTGGAGATTCAAGGATGGAAGGGTTTTCCGGGTTTTTTATTTAAATTTTATGAAAAAGAAAAATAAATTAAGTATTATCCCCGGTACGGAGAGACTGTCGAAAGTGGCAATTAATACGATTAAAATATTAGAACTAATTAGAAATTTTATTTTCCTGACATTTAACCCCTTTCGCTCTGCGTTTATTGAGGGTGCTTGAAAACTAGAGGGATTAAAGATAATCCCACCGTTCGCGAATAGCGCAGCGTATTAACGAAGCTTCAGGGCGATTGGAAACATGAGGATACGTGCGCATAAGAGCTTATACCAGTGCACGGCACTGTAAATGGGATTTGCTCCAGTTACGAACTCTTTTGCATTTTTATTACAACGAAATTGGTTGTGTCACTTAACGCGTGCGTTGATAAGGGTTATCAGTTATTTCAACGAAGCAAGCGAAATTGACTCGCATGCCTCTGTAACACGTATTAATATTTAATTAGAAAATTTGATAACACAAACAATTTAACGTAAATCTCACGCAGCATCCCCATCGCGAATTTTCCCAGATTGAATTAACCCAAAAATATTTTCTTTTTTTTTCCTACGAAAATTCCGACAAGAAAATCACAATTTTCTTGGATATACGGGAATTGCCGTCCGTGTGGTTTTTACTGATAATCAATCAGATTCGTTGACACAGTCGCTATAGTGCATTAGTGCTTATCATCGGGGGATAAGAACCTTGTAAAAGGGAACTGGTGTTCGTGAGAGTGTCAACGTTTCATCTGCTATGATTGCGTTTCCTTAAGCACCGACTTTACGAGCCTCGCGTTTCGATGAGACGTCCTGAGATGACCAGGATGACCAAGTCAACATACTCTTCTCTTATAGCTACAGATTCTAGAAAGACGAGATTACACCGGAGCCAGATTTCGTCTTAGTGAATTGAACCCAGAATGGATCGTTTGCGATAAGGCCATAAGGTTTAACGTCTCGAGTCTCTGAGTCAGGTAACGAAAAAAAAATGACTGAACAAATTTTACCAGAGACATCACGTGAAATTTCGATTGGAATACAAAACAAATCAATAATTCGTCTTTAAATAAACAATAAATGACATTCGCTTTTCTAATAACAGATAATCCTTATTTTAGAAATTGGACACACTGTATAATTCATTTCCTTAAAGTGACGTCAGTGCGATAAAACGACTGTACCTTAATCAAGGGTCCAATATAATGATTATAAAATAATAAAAATTTAATTATACAGTCTGATCCGTTTATTTAAAAAATAATAACAATATTGACTCCATCCCTCGAACAGATCTCTCGAATAGCTCATACCAATTTCCTACGTACAAACTATACTCAAAACCACCCTTACCGAATGATACAGTGTCTGAGAGAAAAAAAAGCTACGAACAATTCCGTCTAGTAAAAACCAGCGAGAAAATGGTTGGTTTTTAATTCGCGAGGTACACTTACGCAATGCGAAAGGATGCGCGACCCGCGGAGTCTTCAGCATTCAAGATATATAATCTCTCTGATATGCGCAGAGAATGTACAAAAAGGGGATGTGCGATCCCTTTGTGTGCACCTTGGGCGAACGAAGAAAAGTGAATGGGGTGCAGGGGTTGGTGGTTTATACCTTTGTGCAATATGGAGACAGGGGATGGGACTAAATAAGGGTGTCCCATTGTGAAGATCGGTGCACTATCCGTGGGTATTCGTCATGGGGGATCACGCAGTTCGCATTCGCCATAATGCGAATCTTGATTAGTCCTGTGGCTCCGTTGTGTCTTGGAGCAGTGTCCCCTTCGTTTGAGTAAGGGTGGTCCTCTGTGTTTAAGGGAGTGTATGACGTTGGTACCCATTCAACCCCGTACTGATTCATATCGCGCGACCCTACGAAATATCTCAAGGACAGGTTTTCTTGCCGAATAGCAAAGTCATTCATTAAAGGGTTGGTTGGTACGGTCGAATAAGGGCTGTATAACTTAACCCAGCTACTAACCGCGGAGCAAAGGACTTTATGGGCCGAGCTCAAATTCACGCAAACAATGGCCGCGTTAAATTTTCCATAATGTGCTTTGGGAATAGAGCAGGACCTCGAGGACCCTTAACGACGTCCTTGAGCAGTCGCCATGGCGATCGGTGGTACCGAGTGTTCTCCAGCTTCTTAGATCCTTGCACTTATCGCAAGCTCAGCCGTAGGGATCGATCCTCCCCAGCCCTGGTAATCGGGCGGTTCGTTTTTCCGAAAGACTTAATCTGGCGAATGGCAGGTCGATCGGCTAAGAGAATTACGAATTTAACCTCAAAAGGGTTTATGGTGTGGATGGGATTCCTGGGAACAATGCACTCGTTAAATCCTTCCTATGTACATATATCTAATGACCAATTAATCATCCAGCCTTTATCCAGTCAGTATAGCTCAAGAAGGGGTACCTGTCACCCTGGTCCAAGTGAGACCTCAGTGAACGATCGATACTAAATTCGTGTGAATTTCAAGATCTGCTGGTAAAAGTAAAATCATACGCGTCAAATAATTCACGTCCGAAGGTCTTATCGCAGATGGCTGAACGAAATCCAGATAAGTATCGAAGTTTAACAACCTGGAGTCATTAGCGGGGCATAGCTCGTTTGTGTGACCTCGGTAAGGCATCACGGAACTTAGTTCTAATTAATTATTATGAAATTCGGAGCCACTGTAGTGTAATCACTCAACGTAGTCGTTAGGCGAATGAAACGGGCAGGGAAGGGTTTATACTCGTGGAAGAGGCAAAGAGGCTGAGAGGTCGTGAGGTGTTATTGAGAGAGACGGAGTCATGCTGATGATCTAGAGAGGGACCAGGATAGGACCAGGGTCTAAATTCAGAGAAACGAGGGTACGAGTTGCTGAAGGACATCACGGGTAGGACAGGATAGTAGTTCCAGTTGTGAACATTCTGAACTTTGGGTTTTGTGGCTGACCTCCCATTGACACTGTCTTTCTTGAGTCTGACCTTTCGACCTGGGATAGTCGCTACGCAAGTTTAGATTCTGAGACAATCCACTATCAATTCCACGAGTTGCTTTATACGGATTCCGAATACGTACAAGTGATTAGGAACGACGTCAGGAACGTTGACCAGTCCTGGTCTCTCATTTTACATGATTCATGTGAAATTCGCTACGAACTGCCCCAAACTCCCTGGCGTCGATAAGCTACTCCATCTAATCAACTATTCGCTGGAGTTCATCGTACGTCACTGAGCTATCGATTAAAACGAAAGTGAACCCGCGTGTTAATCCTGCTTGGTGAAAGTCTGGGATTAAGTCAACTTCGTTAAATCCTCTTGCACAGTTTCTAAGCGCATTTACTGATAATACCTGTCAAACATGAAACTGCCGAGAGTACCGATAACTGGTCGAAAGCACCAGCTGACCAATCGGTAGAGTACCGATTACATTCTAATCCGAATTGATCGTTCAGTTTGAGGGTTCCTCGTGCTTTGTAGGTGACAGCTACCCTGCTGTCACTTGACACGACTTGATCACGGTTCATTAATCGAATGAGGCTAATTATCAATTAGGTATCAGCGGAACTTGTTCAGTCAACGAATCAATGATCATTCGCTATCACGTATCGCGCATTTACGTGGGTGAATAAATTTTGAAAATATTCATATTTTTTATCGGATTATTCAGCTCAAACGCACCAGCTGAATATGATTTTGTCATATGACTCAAATGGACTGGCTTACTTCAGGTGGTGCGTTTCCACTGAATAACACTGTATATTTAGTGTGATAAAAGCCTGTGTAAAATCAGCATCTCTAAGATCTCCATTCTTTTTCTCCTTTAATAATTACCATGCTTATAATGAAATTGATTGACGTCGTGCCTTGTTCTCACAGTAGCGACAGGGCAAATGGATATTGATGTGTTTGCGAAAGTACAATGTACATCAGTCTTGTAGCTTAACGTAGATCCATCACTGTTACACTAGGTAATTGCAGTAAAGCTACGTCTCCTCTGGCTAAGATGTAAGTGACTATAAGTTCCGAGATGTAGGCAGACTGTGTGTAACATTACGAAACGACCTGTATATTAATCCATAAAGGCACAAAATAGCACAGACGCCCAAAGTACATTTATTTACCATACAAATTTTAAGGAGAAATACAAGCAATGGATACTAAAGTTAAAGAATTATTGCAGATAACTGACACACTAAGAAATCAATTTTTTGTAAGGTCTAAGCGAGGAAATTATTTAAAAAATTTTTCAAAATCCTATTTACACTACTTCAGTCAAGCTAGAACCCCTAGCCTGTCCGTTAGAATAACTTTCAAAAATTTAAAGTCATCGCTCAGTAGTATCCAGCACAGAGTCTCTCATAAAAAAATCAACCGAAAATTTCACGCGAGGACCAGGTAACGCAATAGCTCGAAAAAATTGCGTAAGAGATCACGAAGATCTTCAACGCCCGAAACCCGATCCCGAAACCCTACGAAGTATTCCGGTAGATCCTGCTAGATCGGAATAGCCAACCGCACTAGTTGACTGAACCAAAAAGAAGTCACAATAAGTATAAAGAGAAAAAAAGAGCTTGTTAAGAGAGTAGAAAAATTCCGTAAAAAAAGAATGTGGAGTAAACAGCGTGAATAAAAATGACGGAAGTATAATTCGGCGGTGAGAACAGAAGGACGAAACACGATCCAGAAAATGGAGGTGCGAGATGCGAAAGACGAGGGTGGGACGTGTCGCGGTGCAAGATCAGCGTTGGCGATTGCGAATAGCCGGAGGAGACCAAGTGGAGGAAGGAGGACGAGGTTATGGAGGGAGCCGAGGACGAAGGGAGAGAAAGTATCTATAGAACCTACGGAGCATATAGAAGACGACGGTGTAAGATGGCGACGAAGAAGGTGAAGCGGTTGGCGCTTATATCATACGTGTGTAACGCTGCAAATAATTGAGTTGAGTATCTCTTGAATCTTGGTAGCCCGAAACGCGATCCGGGAACCCATGTCGTCCCTGGATATCGGTGCCCATGCGACGAGCTGTACATCGCGTGTTGGGTCCTACACGAAGTGACGGAGCCAGTCGGGCGAAAGGCTAACAGCCTCTCTCCAAGAGAACTCAGCTCGGAATGGCCGTCGGTGAGAACGTAAGGCGACAGCCTCAACGATCTTTGGGACACAACTCCCTGGTGGCCGCTTGCTCGGCCGGACCCTTGGACGATATTTTATTGATATCATGTTTCTTCGGAATATATAACCGTTGTCTTCCGACGGCTTAATCTGCCACAAATGTTATGGAACTCCTGAAGAAATTGATCTTGCCAATATACATGTGTATAACCATAGGGTACGATGACCAAGGCAGTACCGAGGCGGAACAGCGGTGGTAGTTGACATTGGATTGGAATCTTGGAGTATTTTAAACTTGGAAGGGAGCAATGGCGGACTTTAAGATAGTTTGGTACCACGCGATAAGGGCAGGGGGGGATGCTGTATGAGTTTCGAAGATTGGCCAGCAGCACAAAGAGGTAAGAAGCAAGACGGTACCGGGTGATTTTTATTATTTTTCTACTTTCTTTCTCTGTTTTTTTTTCCTACTGTCCTCGTGTCTCCTCCGCTCTGCAATTAAATACGCGCTCTAAGGTATCTGTGAATTTATGTCTTACTGCCGGCTGCTCGGTTGCACGAACGCTTGTGTTATCTTCCTATCGTCATGCTTCTTCGCGGAATCGTTAAGGATCTTAATTTTGATGGTCCATTGGAAATTGTGGTGTTCGATTGGGGGTTGCGTGGGATTTAAGATCTCGCAGCTTCGAGATTAAAATATCTTTTTTGTTTAGGATATTTCGTGGCTTAGATGCTCTCTCGCAAGGTATTGACGATTTTTTGGGGATTTTTAGGTAAAAAAGTAGGAATAACTTGCTATCTACACTTCTTCGAATTCCAGCCACGCGACTTCGGATTTATCGATAATCATTCTTCCGTAACGGTCGTTATCTCGAAATTCTATGGCAATAACAATAAAACTGATTGTACCTGGGAAAATGAATGAAACTATTTTTCCCGATACTGCGAACGAATCGCAACTATTTTCTGTGTCGATCTATCGATTACCTTTCTGGTGCCAGACCGAAGCCCCAGCATTACCCTGTAACAATGAACAGACCATTATTTTAATCTAAAACCTAAAAGCGCTATGCACACTGTTTCCTGCGAAACTCGGTGACACGAATCGTTTACGTTTTAACACGAAACCCTGAAATTATGGTAATATCGTCCAAAATATATATCGGCCACTATGGGCAATTTTTGACGTACATAAATATTTCATAAACAGTACTATGGGCTCTTGCCAGGTTTCGCATGTCTGATACTATTATTTTAAATTGCAGGTGCAATTAATAACAATATCATTCTGCGTGACCTGGTCTGTCATAGGGTTTGGTCAAACCATTTGATTTGGTAAAAGGGTCTGGGTTTGCCCAACTATAGCGATCACCTAAAATATCCTTCTTACCTATTCCTCAATCTGAAAATGTAGATTTCCCGAAATGATATAAATATGCAATTTGTTTTAGGATTTAATATGGTCATTACTGGCATACTCTAATGTACCGTTAACATACAATCGGCCAAGCGTTTCCAACAAAATATAATCATAGCGATATAATCACCATTTTTTGCCCACAGTGTAGTCGTACTACGAAACTCAGTAGATTCTGTCTTTCCGTGAAACTGGTAGAATTACATCGTACCGTTGAGACTCGTTTAAAGGGAAACGCAATGAAAGCGTAGTTACTTTATTTGTTTTATTATGTAGGTTAAACAAGCAAGCAGTATGCACACGAAGCGGAAATCATAAAAGCACCGGTGCTATAGCGTTCGAATACAGCTGTAAGTAATAAGGGGGTAACTGAGTATACTTATATACATGTATATACCTTGTTACTAAACGGTTGCGTCCCATCGATACGTTACTTTTTATTTTCCTCTTATTTCTTTTCACCGGAAGTCCCATGAAATTGAATTTTTGCACGATTCCAATCAATTCGTCTTGCGAACCCTTGTAAACGTTACCACCCTGTACATCGAGCTTTGTTTCACGCCCCTCGACTGTACAATGTCGGACGGAACATATAGCCAACGAAATATCGACAATTACGATAAGCTGGACTAGAGTTCCTTATATTTACGTAAGACTTCCGCAATTATTCTCGCGGGCAAATTTGACTAATTGTAAGTACCACTCGAACCTCGGCGGAACCTCACGATCTGACCAGGAAGCCTGAACTTTCATTGCCTCGACTCACGTGATATTTGCATCTCGCTCGCAATTTTCATTCATCGACATTTCGTACACTTCGTTTGCGGATAGTATAGAGAGTAGATCGAAAATTGTGTTTTTAGATAAAAAAGTTTTTTTTACATTTAATCAATTCTTAGATAAGACCGATAATGGCATGCGATTTTATTAAGAAGACATCGTACAGAAAAAAATCTTTGATCGATACCAAAAAATTACCCTCAAAAAAAAATCTCCAAACAAAATCGTCCATACCTTATCCAGGTTTACCTCCCTAACTACCACTTTTCCAAAAACGACAAAACCAACTTTAATCTTCAAAGCTGAAGACAGTCGAAGGATAATCCGATTGAAAAATAACGCATTAGCTCGCACGCGAGGCGGCATTTAACAAAAGCTCCGATAATTTTTTATCATCAAACTAAAAATACCCGGTAAAAGTATCCCCCTCCTCTATCAGCCGCTCGGCAACGATCTGACCGTATTTTTGAAATTACTAAAAAAAAACCAAAAAAAAGCTCTTCAAATATAAAGTAAACCAGCAAACGAGCAAGGACCTTTTATAACCCGTAAGAGCACAAGCCCTCCTCGTAGCGGAGAAAATTAAAATGAAAGTCTGGCGGTAAATTTAAAAAGAGAGCCTAATTATCCCCAAAACATGGGGTGCACGCGCACTAAGAAATCCCCCGTATACAAGGGGTAGTTTAACATCACCACCACTAGCGTCATCATCACTATATACCAAGAGGACGGAAAGGGACGGTGGTGTGTTTTGATATTCATGTTTCGAGATTATTTATGACTCAGGGAATGAGAAGCCGCACGCTTCCCCCCGAGCAACGCGAGGCAACTCGTGCGCCCAACACGTATATTATAAAAAAAGTCACCCGGTACGTACGCTATGGCGTGGTACCACCGTCTGTATAGGTGACCTCTTATTCGTGCGTTCTATGTTTAACGGCACCACCCAGCCGCCCCATTCGAATAGACGCGTACAGTTATGTGTTCCACCCAGTATAACATAATGCTCGGCAGATACAAGTCGGGTCGGGGGTGTGGTCTCAACACGCGTTGCGGACATAATTCATCCAACGCGAATGGAGCGACGGCCGGACATACGCGTGTACGAATGTGCCTGTTTTCAAGCACGTATGCATGTATACACGGAGGATACGATTTCGATAAGACAGCAAGCCCGCGAAAGGGCCTGATATTAAATTCTAAAGGTTGTTAGACCTGCTCGTGTACCCTGATTGCGAAATAGCAGTTTTACGTTCGTTATTTTTTCCAAAATATCACCAAATATTGCACGCAGCAGACGCGTGAGATATAACGAGAAAGACGAGACAAAAAATGTTTCAGAGGTTTTTTTACTTTAATAATTTTTTTCAAAATTTTATCATACCATCCAGTTACGTTCATTAGATTTCTGAGACATCTCTTGACAATTTCATTTACTCGTACGCCTTCATCCGAAAATGTTACATCGTTTTGGTTACTCTGTGAATTTTTGGATTCGATCATTTTTTATGAATGGGGATAACGCTGATGATTTTTTTTTATTTCCCTCGTTCATGTCGTTGCTGAGCTTATTAACGATGAGGAATACGAGGGGGAGAGTTAATATCGCAATTACTATGGGAATCGATACGATAGCGGAAATTAAACTTTCGCAATACGTACCTATGTAAGTATATGGTTATTCAGTGATAATGATACTGCCCTATCATCTACTAGCAGTATTACGCGAAACCACCTGGCAACGTAATGCCAATGTCCATCGAATTCGAATTCCTAATATTTACAGTATTGTATGCGTAATAGCCACAGAGTAAACCAATTACGATAACATCAGATACACCCCCTACGTTACCCTACAGAAACGGGCGCGTGTCCCAGGATAATCTTACGAATGGAGATAATTAGAATTGCCGTGCAAGGATCATAGAACCATAAGGAAAGAGTCAACCCCTTTCATTACCTCGAGTTACGTATGAAATACCATGAAAAAAGAATTCCAAGAGGGTTAACGTATTATTACATAATTTTCTCATTTACCCAAAAAACGCCAAAGTACTTTCTCATTAGCGTACTGCGCGTGTGATACATTCAAGAAAGTACAATATTATTATACTCAATATACCTATATAGGGTTACTCAAGTAGTAGCGTATTACCTGAAGTTGGCTCTGCGATATAAATCGAATGGACAACGCTAACTTCGGTCGATGCATTTTTCGCATGTAATCCATACAAAAAATTACAAAGCGATAAAAAAAATGGTTACCCCTTTCTCAGTAACAATTTTTATGCCATAAAGGATCCATGAGAGTTACGTGAGAAGCTTTTACTGAGCTTTGTCAGGGAAATAAGCATTCCAGAATTCTCTAATGAAGCACGAGACTCCAAGGTCGGGCGCATCTATGCAGCAAAGAGAGGAGTAAAATTCCGTAAATTTTTCTCCTATAAAACCCTTAAGTTACGCTCGAGGCCCGGAGGGTTGGTATTTTTCATCCTGACTCTCCGAACGACATGCGAATATCATTGAAACACTCAGGCCCCGAGAATAGCTCAGAGGCGAGCCTTATAATTATCCAGGGACGGTGCAATTAATTAATAGGTACAGTCATATTAGATGTTGGCAAGCACGAAGGAGCCATATATGGCCGAAAGCGAGTTGGCATGGTAAAACGAACGACTACGGAATCCATTTAGATAAGTAAACGACTTTGTTAATTAGATTTGTCGAGGCTATAATGGGAAGCCTGGAGTACGGGGGTGGGTGGCCAGAGGGGGGGGGGGGTGAAACAACCCTACAGTGGAGAACTCCAGGAGTCGGAGTGCAACGAGAAGAAAATGTAGCTTAAAGCTTTCAAAGGGAAGGAGAGCGCTAAAGTTTCTACTGTTTCTGGGATAATTGTCCGATCTTAAAATACGTACTGTCCTTGAGTGGACTTTTCAGCCAGCCTCCTTTCCTCTCCTCTCCGCCCCTCCCCCCTCTCCCCTCGGGAAGCCCTTCTCGCCAAATCTCCTGGACCCCCCTAGCGACCTCTTTAAATTCTCTTCCTTTCAAGAATCCGCGCTAAGAAATCTTTGCAGATCTTTTACACGTTGCTACTCTCTCTTTTATTTGTTTTATTATCTATCTCTTTCTCTCTTATTGTCTCTCTTTTTCTTTCTCTCTTCTCTCTCCTCGCTACGATATGCCTCTTTCGTAGAAGTAGCAACCCACTTAAGACCTCCGAGTATCAGGTTTCTTCCACGATTGTATCGTCCTACGGGCTGACCCGCTTCTACCGCCGTCTACAATGACGCTTGCTTCGAGTTTCTTGAACGATATAAAATTTAACCCCCCCCGTCAACCAAGAGATCTCCATTTCGTTTTCTTCCACGACGCAGCTTCTAACTATTCCTTAAGGTTTTCGTCCTTAATCTTTTCCCTCCACCGGTCCGCCATGTTGTTTTTAGAACGACATTTTTCCGTCGCGCAAAAATATTCGCAAAAGCTCACAGACTTGCCGAAGGCTGGATAAAACGGGTTTCGTGCCATTCCCAGGAATCTCCAGGTTAAAATTATTAGAGGAATAACAGGGCGCGTACCTAGTTGTGCCGATAACGATTTTTTAACTTCGTTCAAACAATAACCTACGATACCAGATTGCTCCGTTAACCGAGATCACAGTAGGCAGTTGGGTTACTGTAAGAGAAAATCGTAATATCGCTGAGTATAATCCAGATAAAAATTGGTACAGTTACCGAGCGTGGACTATATTCTGTCAGCATGCACAGTAAAGCGTTAAAGTTTACCGAACGCGGCTAAAGTCCGCAAAACCGTTCGCAACGTTCTACCCTGAAAGTGGCTGGAGTAGTGAGCACGTACGTATTATGGAGGCGGGTGAATTTTAATGCGAACGATACTTCGGAGAGCAGCAAGCAGGAGAAAGAGGCATTATCTCGGGCCACGTACTTGCGAGGCTGGTTTCTATCTCGTAGTCGTTGACGAGGTTAAGGGAAATAAAAGAAATCGAGTTGACTAGCGTATATAAATATGTGCAGTACACGTCCAGCAGTCGCGGCAGCACTTTGCCTTGAAAAGCAGCCATATTTAATAGACGTAAATCTTTACGCTACTCAAAACTAAGAGACGACTGCATTAAGGGGAAGTCGTAATGAAAGGCACGGGTGTTGCAGGATGCATGGAGCTAACGTGCATTACGTACACACTACGTCACGTCATGTATATATATGTATGTGTGTATAATCACATTAAAAAATATATAAGCTACGAGTCTTTCCTACACACGCACTCAGTGCTTAAATGCAGTTTTGGATCAGCGAGAAAATCATCCTCTCGTAAACCTGTGCTACCTTGTCTGGACCCTGTAATGATGTTTCGAGAGCATCGTGTGACTTATTATCGCTATCATCCCAAAACCCCTATCCGCCGGTGAGATTAAACGGGCCAACATCATTATCCGAATTCGGGCGCATAGCAGACGCCCGCCCCGGGCGAACCTTCTAATTGACCCATTTTCGTCCTAATAGATCATCAACTTGGTGATATTCATTACTGCACTGGAAAAGAAAGTACTTCAGGCGGTAAGCCGTTTAACCGCTCTGGATCATCAAGTTTTCTATTAACAGTGTCGTTTACACTCTTGTGCCATACACTATACCGGCGTCGGGACGCCGACGTCGGTGGGGCTGGAGCGATGCCGAGATTGAGTCGTTATACGGTAATTAGCAGTGTGCTTGTGTTTTTTAATTAATTTTGTAGATTCTACTTGTTCGGGCGATTTGTTTTTGGAAATTTTTGAAAAATATAATACTTCGTAAAAAAATGGTCCTACTAATTCCTTTTAGGGCTGATCTTATGTCTTAAAGTCAATGTAGAAAATTGACGTATCAGAAGCGTTGGGCGCATCAAAGATAATGGTTTCTCTTGCATCTTTCATACTTGCCACATGCTATGTATCTTATGTAACCCGGTGTTGCCCTTTCATATCCCCCCCTCCCCCCTCTCCCCGTCTACACAATTTTAATTGCAGGATTTTACCAGGAAGGAAGATGCGTGTCTGCTCGGTGTTAATCATACGGAGCCGCGCTACGCGCATGCGCCACGTGGAAATTAAGTTAGGCTATATTGTAGCTGGTTTAAGGTGGCCTCTCTTTATGCGAAGTGTCGTATAGCATATATACCGTCTTTCGTTCGTCTTATTCGTTTTTTCACGAAAAAGTAAGAACACCAGCATCTTATATAACCTGACTTATCCCCCTTATTTCGTGCACGCCTTCCTATGTTAATCATATACAAAATTTGATACGACTGTATGCGAGTATGAAAAAAAAATTATTTTTTTTTACACAGGCTGTACGGAGTACTCGATTCCCATATGTATAATTTTTACTTAAAATATTTAAATTGAGATACATATCAATATTTTTTTCTCAATATACAGCCATCCAATTACCCACGCGGTCAATAATTTGTAAATATTTTTCCTAAAAGAAAAAATCATTACTGACCTAAAATTGACCTGTACATTTCACGCATTTCACTTGGCGATTACGATTGCCTCGAAATTGGAGATTCGCGTTTGGTAGGAGCAAAAAAGAAAAAGAAAAAATTTGATGCAAAACGAAATCGCAACGAATAAGAGTTGCAGAAACAACGGGAATGGAAGTCTGAGAGAATTCCCCAAGAGACCAGTTCACTGCATCCACTGCAAGTGCATACAAAACCCAACAAAGACCATAGCTACAGTCACCTAAGCATTGCTCGAAACAGCCGTAATTTCTTGCGAGGCTGTACAATATTGGTCATTAAAAAGTCATCAGCATAAGTTCTTATAAAAGCATACAGATGTATTCTCCAAGTGAAATTCTTCGAGCCAACGTAAAGGAACTGTTTTTATTTTTAAAAAAGACCACAGCTCAGAATTTTGTTCGGCTCGAATCGTGTGTAATCGGCGAATCGATTCGATGACGCGAATCATTTATGAGACGCAGCAATAGCAAGTAATTTTCAATATTACACGGTCACAGCTCTTAAAGTACAGTTAGTCACGATTGTGGCCTTTCCGACTGTACCTGTTATCTATAGTGCTTTTCTGCTCTGTGAAATTTTGCAGATCTCGATCGATCTTCTTTGACTTGTTCCTCCCCCCCCCCTTCCTCCCCCCCACCGAATCCACCCCTTTACGACTGCTTGAAAATTTTCTACAATCCTTCTGAGTTCTCTCTTGCCATAGAACGTTGCAGACGGATATCGACTCTATAGAAAATTCAAAGAAAGGAGTACCCCTGGCATTGAGTATCAAAGAAAAAAATATGAGCCAGGAAAGTAGAGGGAAGAACAAATGAGAATTTGTATTGTCCCTAAAATATGAAGACTACGGAATAATATAGCAATTAGCACGGTATAACGAATCTTTTAAATAATTAGATTCACAGGCTTGTTATTAATTAACAATGGTTACTTAATATTAAATTTTAAGGTATTACAAATATAATGGGGGATTAAGGTATTATTCGTATTTTTGCTACTGGTGTAACGTTACTGAACACTCTTGGTGTTGTAAAAGGCGAGTGTTAATTTTGGAATAAAATTTTTTTTTCATATAAAGATTTATATGTATATATATATTATATACGTGATATTGTGCAATGCAGATGCACTCGGTGCAGTGCGACGTATTATGCAATTAAATTAATTACATTAATTATATCGAATGAGCGTTATATCATGGCTTTACTGTGGCTAACACGCCGCTACCGTATCTACGACTGATTAAGTCGCTGCTACGAGCCTTGTATTCTGTCGCGAAATAACTTAGCACAATTATCTAATAGATAAGGAACGATTCGTGGTAGCTTCAGCGCGTAAATGCGAATGGAACAGAAATGCATAATCACGATTCTGTTAATCCTATTGGAATAAAATATAAGGGAAGTAGTTTTAATCGCTTTGCTTTGCGGTACAGTGCTATGGGTATAATTATACGTATCTAGATAAGAAGAAAATCTTTCCGGTAGACTTTTTTAATGGTGTGTACAATGTCTGGAGAAATAGGTGAAATTTAAGGCGGAGGAAAAAATTGTCGATACAAAGAATCTCTGTCTATCGGAGCGTAAAGATATCGCGAGAGCTCGTCGCAGACCGTGATCAAGCAACTGTTCTCGATATTAAAAAATGGCATTCTCTTCGGGGTTTTAATATCAGCCTTGAGGGTAAAAATTTGCATGGAAAGCGAAAGGGAGAATGGACCCCGACAAAGAAAAAGAGAAAACAATTGAAAATCTCGATCTCGATATCGCACATAAAGAATTCATTACCTCTGCGACTGTGCGTCTCTATTCGGACTGTCCTATCAGCATCGTTTTCAATGGACGACAGTATCAATACCTTTGGTGTATTATTCGCTGGTTTGAAATTTCCGTTGGAATTTGCAAAATTTTTTTTATAATTTGCTTTATTGCGTAAAGACACGCGTTACGGATACGCAAAATATTATTAGTTGTCAGTGTGGATATTTATGGGCTAAATAGATTTTATTAATTAAAAATTATTTTTTGGCTAATTTTGAGATTTTGAGTTTTTTCAAATAAAAAATTTTAATGCCTGTTTCGTATCGCAGGTAATAATGTTGCGCTTACGTAACGACGATCCGAAACGGGTTAATTGAAATTACGTCAATAGGATTCGCGGTTACGGTCACCACAATTATCGAGAAAACTCGAAGACCGACCCGCTTACCGCAAGATAGAGAGACTTAATTAAACTTGGTTCAAACGGAGCACAATCATTTTCCCTGAAGTTGGCCACTTTTTAAGTAACTCTTCTTCGTCAAACCGGTTTATCGGCTCTCGACGAATCCTTTTCACAAGAATTTCAATGCAATTCTGATTAACTGCCGCTATTCGAATTTCATATGAGATCGTACTTTTCAGTTTAGTAATCACGTTTGCTGTACGATCGTGACTGCATTGAACGTTCCAATTATTATTTCCATATTCGTTTGATTAGATCTCCACTTAATTAGCAAGCTCTTTCTCCTTTTCCACAATCAGTTTCATTCAACGAATAGGTAATCGAACTAACGTTATCACGAACCGACCATAAATTAGACGTCGCTGTAAAACTCGGAAAGAATTTTAAAAAAAAAGTCCCCATTCAACAACTTACCCTCCGCCAGTCAAACAAGACTCCGTAAACATA
This sequence comes from Trachelus tabidus, assembly GCA_030142655.1. Classification (NCBI taxonomy): domain Eukaryota; kingdom Metazoa; phylum Arthropoda; class Insecta; order Hymenoptera; family Cephidae; genus Trachelus; species Trachelus tabidus. The sequence goes on from JARQTI010000066.1 coordinate 176,866, forward strand.
GAAAGACGAGGATGATGAAGTTCGTAGTGAAAAAAGAGAGGAAAGCAAAAAAAGAGAAACTCTTATCTCCGAAAAAGAAAACCCTCGAAAGTCATCTTGAAAAATATCGAAAAATCCTTTAATCGTTAAACATTGCATCTGCGCATGAACATCTGTCCAAATACATGATATCTGTACCAGGAATAGATACGATATTCTAGGGAAAAAAAAAGTTTCCTAGTGATATTTCCTAATATTACATAGTAACATTTTTCACGGTGCAAGAGACACAAACTTGAAATTTCACAAAATTCCCATCTATTGTCGATCCTAAGCTCCATATCGCAATTGTCACTGTTCCCCAGTGCAACCCGTTATAAGAATGATCTCGAGCGAAAGGCTCCTCTATGAAATTTTAATGGCGAGGATTCATTCACTCGTATTGAATTGAATGCGTAAAATGAAACTATGAAATGGTCCCAGTATCCATGGAGTGGTCCTATCATCAGCATCCAGACAGACAGCTGACACGGCATTCAATTTTTATTATCGCAGAATATTCAGCTCCACAGGGCGCCCCGTAATCACGTTTGTCGCTCTGATGAACTCAGAAATTAGCTGGTTGAGTGTCATTGAAATAATCATCAAATGATTATTTTAAATTTCCATATTTCGTACCCGGATAAATGATCCGTGAAGAAATCACAATGACACCAAACATTCGTCGAGTGAGACCGCCCACGTGATTAAAAGAATAATTTAAATACCAAAGACACGTTTACGTAAATTCACGTTACCTTTCATCCCATTAGCCTTTTTTTTTTTTGGTATTTCATATCGACCAATCGTCTTCCTTCGATTTTTAAAAGTCCTAACCTCACCTGACTCCCTTTCGGATTTTATTATTTTCTCCATTTTTTCTGCCCCTACGATTCATCGTTTTGTCTACGCAAGGTCAGTCAACTCAGATGATACAAGATGTCTACTCATTTCCTGGGCAATTCTCGTGTTTGCGGATGCTCACCAGATCCTCTGGAGCAGCATACGTGACAGATTAGGGCCACCCGGCTAATACCGTCGGCAAATATTAGATTGTTTGTCGTCGCGAACTTGGGCTTAAAAATAACACCCCTTAAAAGTTTTACACGCACGTGGTCAGTCCACGTAACAGTGGGACTACCCGTAAGCGATGTATTCCAGAAATAGCTACCCTCGTACCAGGGGCTGTAGCACGTGTAGAGTATCGGGTTAAAAATACATATTTCATGTATGTTCTCAAAATTATATAACAGCGTTAATCAATTTTTTACGCATAATTACAATCCGACGTAAATCGACATTACGAAGTAAAAAAATTTGAAAATTTTGAGATCACTCAATGTATACGAAATTTCGAAAATATCTTAAAGTTTCGTTATCTGTCATACGTCACTAAAAAATTCGGAGAGATTACAAAAAACGTCTTATCTATTCTTACGACTGACTCACGAAATTTTGTATTATCAGCTAAAACAGCCGCGAAGTCTTACGTGATCGATATCGCCCGCACGAAGAATTTTCGAAATTCTTCGATTAACCGAGAAAAAAAATCTACAACGTCAGCAATAATTCGATAGTTCGCTCAGGCTCGTTTAATAAGTTGGACAAATGTTTTGTCGCGAGTTTCCCTTGGTGGGATTCATGAGGGTGGGACTTACCCTCTGGGCTAAGGGATGTCTCCGAGGGGTAGCTGGATCAAAGAAGCCAGTAGAAAACTTTGATAACACGTGTACCCGGTATACGAGCAAAGATCGATCGAAAGCTCTCACGCCCTTGAAAATCGTCAAGCAGTATCCGCATTAGTTACGTGCGCGGTATAACGTAAGAAAAACAAAAAAAAGTTATCCACTGGTTGTTTGCCCCTTGGAAGGTATTTTAACAGCCGAGCAAAGATGCGCGTAATTATAATACATATAGAAAATGTATCTCTTGGACGTCAAGCAATGCATCTGAATTGCACGGTACTATAAGTACAATACCAGTATATATTCCTGAGCGTTCGTCCATTGCATTTCTAAGTGAAATAAATAAAAGCATCGAGCAAAGAGCGCCGGAGCTTTAATAACGTCCCGGTATGATAATTGAGGTATAAAAGATGGAGTAATCTCGCGAGCAAGATTTGCGCGAGGAACGGACAGAGCTACGTACTACGTACACAGAGAGTCTATAGTGCAGCGTATGCGCGAGTCAATTTGCAGGATAAAATAGCGAGGCGAAATTGTTTCGTCTAAAACGCCGGTTAATTCAATCGTGGATTCCATGGTCGTCCGAGGGGCGTAGGACGGGACTGGCTTACGCCTATAAGGGAGCAGAAGGGAGCAGAAGAGAACAAGCAAGTCAGCTGTATCGGGTGTACCAGGAAGCGAAGAAGGAAATAAATGAACGAGCGGAGGCAGCTTCTGAAGCGAATAATAAATATCGTCCAATCTCGAAGGAGTCGGCGACCTATCGATTGGGAAACGCCACCCTGTAGCTGGCAGTTCGGAAATCGTCGTCGAGACAATCGTAATTACTGCGAGAGCCCCTAGGACGTTTAAACGTGGAAACTTCAAACTTATTTCTCGACGCGCTAATCCAAAAGATTAAAGTCGCTGGCGATCGATGGGATAGCGAGACCCGTAAAGTACAGGAGGGGACATGGTCGACATAGGTCGGTACGTAGGTATGCGGAGCCAGTAGGCAATTTTAAATATAGATATATACCTGCACGACGTGATGGGCTCTTTGCATGTCGGGATTCGTGTTAGCGCCCGAGGCTGCCCAAATGACCAGCCATAAAAGTTATAATGAGCCAGGCCCAACCAAGCAGTCGATCGGCCCTCCACTCCTTCGTCCGCTCTTCTTCCCGACTTCCTTCTCTCCCCTTCGGTCAATTCCATGGCTTCGCTTGCCACTTCGTTTCTGCTTCTCCATTTTCCGATCTTCATCCCGCCCCCCCACCCTTTTCATTCTCCTCTTTACCTACCACTTATCCTCTTACTATCGCTCCGTGTCAATTCGTAAGTCCCGTTATTTTTTTTTTTTTTTCATTGGTTCAAAATGCACCGTGTGTCCCGTGGCGCATGGGGGTACCGTGATGCATTGTGGTAAGTGGGAAATTTTTAATTTTACGTTTTTTTTTCAGAGATAAATTTTTGAGGATATCCGAAATAGTGGTAAATTTTTTTTTCTTTGCGACGCGTATTTGTAATTTTTCAATGCGAAACTTTTCGTCGCACCGTTTACGTGGATAAACTGTACCGGTATGCTAGCGACCGGTCTCGTGGCGCGCGATCTACAGAACGGGGAAATACTTTTTCTTTGCTTTTTCATTCCTGCCTCTCCCACCCTCTTTCTTTCTCTCTTTCGTTTCAGCCTTTTCGTTCTCTCTCTCTCTCTCTTCCTTCTTCGCAGTCCTTGGCCACTTCTCTTTCTTCTTCTCGGTTCCTCTCTCGGATCTACCACTCTCCTCGGGCTCGTTCTCTGCCTCTCTTATATACTCGTTCTTCTGGACCGGGTCATTCTTTTGTTGAGTCTTTTGCTTTTTGCTCGTACACAACACTCCGGTCGAACGACCGAATTACAGCGATCGTAAAGGTGTGCCTAATGAAGTCGCGATTCGTACGTTCAGTCCTTTGCCGATTTGCCGTGACTTCTTAACCCTTTCGTTAAATGCACGAGGCCTGTATTTATGTGACTGGGCAAAGTCACGCGTGAACGTGAGTCGAAAATTTACTCAACGATAGGCACGAGAGTCGAGTCTAGATTTTGATTAAGAATATGTAGAAATCAATAAATCACTAAATGTCATCGAAACTGTGCCACGTTTCTCGCGACTGGATTATTAATTTCTTTTTTTCTCCTTTCAGGTGAAGAGTTACGAAAACACATGACAAAGCTGAGAAATCAACGACGCGATTCATCACTTCGGGAACAGGTGACAGCAGACCAGTAGTCCTCACACGCGAGCACCCTCGGGCCACGAAAATAAAGAAAAAGGTTCTTAATAACAAGGAAGCGAAAGTTATTTCACGACCATATGGGTTTCGGGCTATTATGGTAATACCATGAAAAATTACATGGCGTCTCTGTAAGAGATTGGGAAAAAAAAAGAACACGTAACATCAGCCGTTTTCGTGGACGATCTCGCTAAATACAAAAGCTAGTCTAGAAATACGTAACGCGCTAACAGGAAATCCTTGCGAATTTCCGATTTCCGCACGACTTTGATAAAGACCAATTCAATTGTGTCTCTGTCGCCAAAATGGTCTAAGCCATGTCTCTTCCATACACAGTACATGAACAAAGGAATCCCTATATGTAATTATTATATCCGCATGTCTCCTCGTACTGCGCTGGGATCTTACTCGTGTCTAAGGAGATTTTACCATAGTCAGGTATTACTGGGTAGATAAATAAATATATATATATCTACACGTAGTACCTTCATGTAACTTTGTACATGACTATGTAAGAGGCCTGTGTTTATTGTCCTGCTGGGCGTTGTTACCAAGTGCACAAGACATCGCTTTATTACAGTCAAGGGAGTTGCCCCTTGTCTAAGAGGGGATACGAACGAAATCTACCCTTTTATGGCGGCAGCACTTTGATTAATTATGGATCGCTTATGGAAACCAGAAGCGAATCTTAAGCAGGGTAATTTTCAAGGATCGATACTCGCTTATGGCGGCCATTCGATTGGCAATGTTTTACTGGGATGGTGTGTACGTACGTTTTGATGTACAAAGGGATTGAATTGTGAGAATATACGTATGTACGCATGATACGACGAATATAACCGTGTCGTCGTTTCATGAGGATTAATAGATGGCGATTGTATTTTTAGATGGCACGCAACTCCGCGACAATTAATCATAATGTGGTAAAACACTTTGGTAACGGATGTGCAGTTAAACGCCGGGGCAAGGCGCACAAGTTCTTAACATATAAATAACCTTAAGGCGCGTATGTAAGAGAACCGGTGCTTGCCCGTGAACGTCGTCGTGCGCACACGTGTAGATCGGCCCTAAGAGAGCCGCGGCACTGTAACGGTCTCATTGCACAGGAAATCGTAATCTATATTTTAATCAGCGACGACTGAAATATCTCCTGTCTTGCTATTCTCTATTTACAACGCATTTACGGATATATCGTGTCAGCCTGAGAAGTTCTTCCTTTCCGTCCCGTTCGAAATTAATGATTCGTGGAAATCTCGTGCAGCAGGCAAAACGTAACTTTACCTGATGCACTCTGTCTTTCTGCGTCAGGACTCTTTCGTTCGTATAAAATATAACTTTCATGTGGCCATAAGAAAATCCATCGTAGGATATCCTTGTTAGTTTCTCCATGCGGACATTGAGATACTAACGTGAACGTATATTGTAAAAAAAAAGGAGAGAATTATATACAGTGTGTGTCAGCTAAGATGGACGTTCGCGGTTTGAAACCGGTGCATCATTTCGAAAATCTGATGCGACAAGCATTGAATATTTTTTGATTGCGCATCGATTGCATATATTATTATTGTTGCTCGTGGACCTTTGGTCCGCAAATAAAAAAATCTTTGCTATTTCAAATGATCTCGAAAAAAGTTAAATTCACAAACATCGAAGAGAAAGACAAAAAAGTGATGAAGAAGCTTTGCATATGGTTGGCATACGTAATAAGTGAGATATTTGTGTTTGGAAATGGTATGTATGTATGTTTTTCACAGATTTCTTAGGCTTGTGGCTTAGATTCGTGTAGCAGGTTCATACCGATCACGCGATTCGCCTTTGGCTCGAGGTATCCGTTCAGTCAGATGCCATTCATATACGGTGGCTAAAACGTATTGTAATACTTTTAATTTTATTACAAGTTGGAAGTCTACATATTCTCTTCTGGATTCTATGTATGTGTTCCTCGTCATAGACTTTAGAGTCTATGGGAGTCTTCGTGATTTGGAGCCTTCCTGGTCGCAGACTCAACAGCCTTCCGCCTTCCGGTATCAGCGGAATTATCCGAAATTCTCGGAGGTGCTTAAAAACGACATCTAGTGTCATTTTCCTGAACTAACAAAAACCCTCCACATGAAAATGCAGTTTCAGCATATAATTTGTCAGATTGTCGTTCCACGCCCTCTAACGGAATTTTCCGAAACTACTGCAGGCGCTTGACAGCGACATCTGGTGGAATTTTCCGGAACTAACAAAAGCGCACGTCTTAAATTCTCGTTCCTTGCCCCCTATAAGCTGCAAAGGCTGCGAACAGAATCGCGTAGGGCGGCTTAGGCTGTAACGGGGAGCGTGTAGAATTTCGAAGGTTACAAAGGCTACGATCAGGAACACACCAAATTCCAAAGATTTCCGTAGTCAATCTTGGACAAGGAACACGTAGAATCCACAATGGAATATATAGACTTCCTTTTCTTAATAAAAAAAAATACCATTGCAATACATTATAGCCACCATGTACTGTTTGAGTCTTACTGAACAAAAACATCAAGACAACTTCGAACCTCATGTTCGGCATAAAGCTGCTGCACGAAGCTAAGGCGTGCCCTCAGTATCGGAAATCTATGAAAAAATTACCAAATGTCACATGCAATTATCTCCCTTATTATGTATTCTATCCATATGAATTTTTTTCATCTCTACTCTTTATTCTTGCCCTGCAACTATTGCATTAAACTTCAATTAACGTCATCTGAAATGGCAAAGATACGTTTTTTATTTGCGTTATCTATTTTAAAACATATTTAATGGTTGTCACATAAGATTTTCAAAACGAGCATCGTTCCACCGCAAACGTACATCTCAGCTATACACATCTCACTCTGTATATACCGACATTTTTCACTCGTCCCTTTCTCGACGAAAATTCTGTTTTTTTTTTAACTCCTCGGAAATTCCCACTCAAATATGTACATTCGGCTCGTTTAAAAGGGCGTCGACACTTGGCTCTCTCGAGAACGCAGGAATTTCACGCGCCCGCCGACACCCCAGTTCACATAGCCGAACCAAAAATCTAATCTCTTTCTAAGTGCAAGCTAGAAACGTTCAAGAAGGGAGCCTACTATTTATCCCTCACAAATACACGCCTAGTCGTCAAACGTATCGACGACTACGAAACTCCGCGTCGGTCGGTGTCTCTATACCTACAGCGCGCAAAGCCAGGAAAAGCAAGAGGCATGACGTAGCACGAAATACCGATTATAGTAATGAGAATGATCTTACTAAAAGCATAGTGCGTTGCTGCCAACTGATGACTACAGTCACTGTAGGTCACATTTGGTGTAACAGCAGGTTTTACAGTAATGACAATTGGAACAATAAATCAAGTGTCAGATAGGAAGTAGGAGGGACAAGAGGGGTGCCTCAGGGGTTGGCGTGGATGGACAAGGGGAGCAAGGCGGGCACGAGGGTGGCGATGCCAATAGAAAACAGGGTATGCGTTAACAAATGTCTCTATTTTAGGGGACCACCCCCTACTCCCCCCCCCCTCCTCTCTACTGAACCATAAAAATCACACATTGGGCAAGGTTAGGTATAACACGTGGTGTTAATGCTTCAGTTTGTGTACATATGCTCGATTAGAGACGAATGGCTGGCTTTGTGCCTGGATACGTTATGGTGGGCATAAACCATGAGATAAGTGCCCAGTACACTTTGACCTTTGTTAAGCCTCCCGAAACGCGACCCTTGTGAGTCGTGTAAATAAATTGAAAAAATAAAAAATAAAATACGATTAAGCCGGACTCTGGCAATTATAATTAAAAAGAGCGATCTAGCCTGTGTCGTATATGTATTTGAACAGATGCGCCGCGAACGTCAGGTGACGATAAGTAATGGCCGCACCGGCACGTGAATATAAGTTTTGTGAACACTTCACAGCACTTGCTCGCGGTCGTGACTATTCTTCTTGGATCATCTCGGTGGACGTACAGTCGGTACATGAGATAGGCAAAGGAATATTTCCGTAAATAGTCTGTTAATTATGAAGCATCTTTATACAGCCGTGGCAGGAATTTACGATTGTACAGTGACCCTTGACCCCCTTGATACAACATTGAATGGTCGAGGTCATGTACACGAATTTATACTGTCATTAGTAGTTTCGGAGTCTCTGTGTAAGACGCGTGCAGTCGCTCGTTTCTGTTACTGTCTCTTTCATTTTTTTGTCAAATCTCCCTTTCTCCGTACTCTCCAAGAAAATGTAATGCGCGGGTCAATAGGGTCCTGGGCGATTAGTTAATGAAAGTTAATTAAGAACCGTTAGGTGTTGAGACGCCTGGACCCGAGAGTCGTGGACAGATCCTGTTCTAGAAATGAGCGTTCACTGACCGAATGACTATGGGACAGAAAGGCATTAGGAAATTTCGAGAGAAGAATCAGGCCCCGTGGCACACGTTAATTACAATCGGCTAAAGATCATTCGATGATTCCGTACCGAGGAGCTTCGAAGCGAACCGGCTGTACCGACTGGCAGGAAAGATCCCACGGATGCTGAACGCACGAAAGACTCGCACCTTCGAGTCCACGTTGAGCGCCCGTGAGAATTCACGGCGAATGCTAATTAGCAACCATTAAGACCAAGTGGTCCGTATTCAGGATTCGTCGTCAATTCTGTACCAGGAATTCAATCCGATCGATCCGAACGATAAGTCCTGTAGCAATCAGTCGTATTGATTTTTCTCCAGCCCACTAGTCAATTTCTTATATTCACAGTGTACAAAGTCTGGTATATGAAATTAGTATTTTTTTTTGATAAATAAAAAAAATGTAAACCCACCTTGTTACTCCTTTTAACGCAGCATCCATTAATCATTCATTAAATGTATATAGAAATGATTGCACCTGTCATAATTTCCAAGTCATTATATACCCGTTTATTTTAATTGCAAGAGAAAATAAAGGCTGCTTCGTATATAAAAAGCAAAGATACGCTGACACTGGGACCATGATCAAGTCGCAAGAATCCTATGAGGCTGAACAAAAGGATTGACTTTTGACAAACCTGGTCCTGGATGAAATCCACAGTAACCATGGTAGCTGGTAGGATGATTTGGGATCCAAGAAACATGGACCTGCTGGGCTGGGCTGTACCATTTGTTCGGCTGTGAACTGATGTACTCGTCCTTTCAAATCTAGTCGACTTCATTTTCTGCAAAGCTCTTCGGCCCGGGTCTGGAAGTGAAAGACGGTCCTCTTCGTTCATTTATCAGACGCTGTTTCGGATCAAGTAGGAATTGGCGATTGTGCCCCTGGGTGTAGTTGAGGTATCTGTTAAAAAAAAAATCAATAAAAAATTGACACAGTAGAGACTAATTGTTCGAGATAAAAATAATAAAAATGTTTTTATTGGCCCTGAGCGTGACTTTAAATGGAACGATAAAAAGTAGGAAATTGTGGAACAGACAAAAAGAAAAGTGATGCAAAGTATCTTTGTTAAGAACTGAGGGGTCATTGTTATAGACTCCAGGCAATTTAGTAATCCAGAAACGGTAGTTTAGCACCCCAGTCTTCTTGCCCGTAAGAAGCGAGGCGTGAGGTCTGCGGAACCCGTTAAGGCATAGATTATGTATGTGCTACTATGTAATTAAATTATGTTAATACCTCAATGGCGCTCATTTTTACTGACATCGTATAATTTTCTATCGCTACGGCACTGACTTCCCGTAGTCGTTCGGTTATCTTTTTCTTGTCGGCCGCCGGCCCTGAAGCACGATGACGGCCCTCGCTCGTGAAGTATGAAAGCATAAGAGGGTGTTTTGGAATACAGTGCGCCAACTGACGCGCATCAAATCCCACACGTTCTCAAACAATCTAAGAAAAGACTCTTCACGATGCTCGCGCACTTAAAATTCTACAAAACACTGTGTATTAGAGCCGTTACACTCCGAGCGCCCCAGCGGCCGTTAATGGAAGCTTCCCATTTGAAAGTGACGATTGACTTTATTATACCCCCTTTAAAATAACTGACAAGGACTCTATTGGGAGAATTTTTATACCTTGAAAATCTACTGACGACATATATACTGTGTATTAAAAAAAAATAATCAAGATTTTTTTTGTCCATTTCAAGAATGGTCACGCTTTCTGAAAATGGCCTCGACTTTTGCCAATGGCATTCTTTAGCACGTTACCTTAATTCAAGTACAACACTACTCGACTGGCAAGCATGTAAGATTTAATATAAATCGACTCGGCACTTCCTCCCATACAGAATCTAACGTGCGTACAGTTGTACGCCGCGTGTGTCAAAACCCGCCAGAGTCGTACGTACCATGATAAATATTACATGATAAATTTTCATCCTATATGATTCATAAGTTCGGCCCGAGGAAGGTTCAGCAGCATGGGGCATGAATACGATGCATTTAAGAGGCTCTGGAGCGCACGTGGAATGCCGTACGAATAAGAATACATATGCGGGAATGAAATGACCGTAACGTACCTAAGCGCGGTAGGCCGTAAAATCTCGACTGGATATGAGTTTTCATTCTCGAGACAGACAATAGGTGACGTAAAGGTACGATGAGAAAATACTTTGGCAAAAGATGAGAAATTACGAAATCACCTGTTCGGAGATTGAAAAATAAATTTGACTATGGCAATGCTTAACTGTGTTCAAATAATTTCACTTGACACAGGGTATATGTTATATATCATATACTTGAGATGCAGCATCATCCTCGTAAGGATTTTACCGAGTGAATCGAAGTGAATTTTTTTTGACAATTATTTGAACGTTTATATTATTTATTGCCGACTCTTATGGGGTACGGAAGCACCTGGTCCATAAGGATTCAACGATATTTAACTACGGAGATGAGCCACTGCTGAGATTTAATCCAATTCGCCACGCAGAAGCCTGATCCCAACTCTTCGTGTACTGCGGCGCTAAATGTTCAAAGAATTCTTATCGTGGGATTAATCGCGTTACGTAATCTGCATTCACGTGGAAAGACACCTTTCGTGCACATCAGACTTTACTGTATCTTCTTCGGTATCTTCAACCCTTTTTTTTTTATTTTTCAATCGTACCTCGTGACACCGTTAACCATCCCTAACATTTGCTTCTTTCTCAGGATCATTGATTTTCGAGGAAAAAAAAATCTTGTCTCCCTGTACAGAAATAAATTTTATTGACAGACTGAATCATTCAAGATGAATTTCCAAGAATGAAGACGCTTCGAATTCTGTCGTTTCATGAATATCATAAAAATGTAAATACAGTTACGCTTCGAGGCAGTATCCATAAAGTCGCGCGACAGTTGAAAAATATTATGTGGAAAAATAGAATTTCCCACGACTTGAACCACTTTACGGGATACAGGGATTCTAAATTTTCGTCTAAGCTCCAGCAGCATTTTAGCCGAGACTCGAACCACACTTTTATTTACGTATAGATATATAGCGAAACGAGTATAGTTGACTTGCAAAAATTTCGTCTTGATTTTTCATCGCGTGGAACTGTCACATTTTCAAAATTTTTCAGAGCAATGCTACCAACCTTCGGATAGACATAACACCCTTGGGTAGCTTACGCTATCCGATACTCAAAGAGTCGGGCAACACAATCTCCTCGAGACTCGATAATCTTATTAAACAGGGCCTCCTTTTGTTTTATATTCTTTTTCATGGTCTTAGGGCTGGCTTTCACTTTATTTAATCTCTTACTCGATCCAGGGACTTTTACAGCTAGCCACTAGCGAACTAGAGTTGAGCTATGAAAATAGTATAGGGTCCAATATGCTTCAATGAAAATACCACTAGTATTGTTAATTCACTATACCATTAGAAACCTCCATATATCGTCAGTACCTTTATAAAATTTATATGTCACTTATTTGAGAGTAATTTCAAATTTCAAATTAACATAGGGTCTCGTTATACACCTATTTGCTACTGGGTTATTGGTAAGCGCTGAAATCTATAAAATTCTTCGTTACGCGTTCAGCTAACATTGGCGACTGTGCGTCAGTATAAAAGCGAGAGAGAAGAAAAAGGGGGAAGGTAAAAATTTCAAAAAAAACGCAAATATAAGTAAAACCAAAATTGGTTGCATTTCGAATATTTTCACTTGCGTGCGTCACAAGATTAAAAAGGTATAGTTTAAGGTAGACGACACGAAGGCAGAGAAGTTGAGCAAAGGATTCCTGGATTAAAGCACGTTTGATGTAAATTTAAGGTAGCTTAGGCAAGAGCTTCTATCTTTTATTTTTTTTTTCGGCAAGTCTCGCGACACGGTATGGGACTTAAATCAGATTTAAGCCGTTGACGTTTATTTTTTTAAATAGTCTTTCTCGTTTTACATGTCCACTGGGAAGGCGGCAAGTGCAACGTGGCTACCGGCGAACCGAAATGCACGGCGGAAGATCGAGATGAACGCTTGTTCGGATATCGAGGCCGGACGAGGGTTTTCGATAAAGGTAATATGTAGAAATAAAAAATTTAGAAGAAAAAAAATAAAAAAATAAAACCTATATTCAACCAACGCGTGGAGCCACGTGAGTGCATATTCGAAATGCATAATCCAGGTCTTCGTTCAAGATAGGACGGATCCGCTCGAGAGAAACGTGGAACCCACGAAGCCAGCTTACCGCTGGATTACACTGGGCAGACATTTTGATAGGCGCATAAATAACGCTAGACAAATGTTTCTATAAACAACCATAGTTACCGAGAAATATAATCTATCTCTGACAGGTCGGTAGCCTTTGCCAATACTGTGCGAACCTGAGACCGGCCAATAGCAGCTACTGCATTACGGAGCGCGAACAGTTGCACTGTTTTGATTAGTTTCCAATGGGATAACGAAAGGTGAATAACTCGTACGAACCAGGTGGTACATATCAATTTTCATTTCGGAAAATTAATATGTCTGTTTATTGATAAATCTCGGGAACGGATGCTGCGTTTAAAAAATAATTATACGTTTGAGAATATTTTTAAATGAAACTGACGTATTGGACAATTATTCAAAATTTATGGTTTCTTTATCTCCCACTCTCTCTCTTCTCAATAACCCTTATCAAGTGATGCTCGGCTTGATATATTTATGGCAGATCTGATTTTTCTCATTGAAAATAATGGTGTCGAGGACTCTACTCGTGTTTGAAATTTTTTGTGAAGATGCATATCGATGCAAAAAAATTGCATTGACCCAAACGTATGGAACAAGAATCTTGGTATTGCAGATTGCGTCCTTGGACGTCACACGGGTCCATAATGGGTTTGAGCCGAGCGTGAATCATCTTGGTGATGCGTGGGTATATTTTAAGAAAACGATCCTAATGAGAGATACGGTTTGCACGATGTGAACGTGTCCCGCTTACGGCGTAACGTTCTCCACCCCGTAGAAAAGCTGACGGTGAATTAAATTTAATACTAATTAAAAGTAATAAATCCAGAGAATTATGATTGCGAGATCCTCGCGAACCTCACTGAGTCCCAATTGGTTCGAGGCGGTCCAGACCGAATTCAGGTTCCTCGGCATAGAGCTGACCCTTGTTATAGGGGGAATCAATAATTATAAAAAATATATCATTCAAAAAGCAAAGATCATCAGATTATAGAAATGATCGAACGATCTACCAATAATCGATAACAGCTTAAGATGACTCTAACAATATCTTACATAAGATTTTATAACTTTAATTCATCAGACCCAAAAAAATTCACGTTACACGGGAAACTAGTAAAAGTCAAGAAAAAATTTAAGCCCCATCTTTTCTTCGCCCCTGACTCAGGGTCCAGAGGGCCCACAGTATGGAAACATTTATTTAACTGGTACGTCTCTTGTTGGTACCCCGCGGTGGTATATTCTAAAGCTGCGATTCTCGATAATTACGGTAAAATGCAACCTTAAATTTTCTCCCAGGCACGAAGGCACGTCGGCGAATGGTACATTGGGAAGAAGCTGCAACATATTAAAAGTTGCAACCCGATCCTCGGTTAAAAAATGACTTCACAGGACAGTCAAATATCCTGAAAGCCTTTGCGGAACAGGTTTTTTTTTCCAGGTGTAATTGTGACTTTTAGCGAAGCTTTACGTTTGACTCTTTAAAGCAGACCGCTGGGACGGGATACGACATCAGTGCCCAAGGTATGTTCCTATCAGGATGGAGGATCGTTCCCTGGAACAAAGATTAAAATAGATGAGAGAGAGAGAGAGAGAGAGAGAGAGAGAGAGAGAGAAGAGAGAGAATTAAAAAAGATAAACAAAACTGACAAAGTTACAGTGGATGCATTTTATAAATGCATTGATATGCATTTACGTGCATCTGTCAACGGTGCATATTAAATGCCATACCGTGTTTGTATCTCCACTATTTTTTTTTTCTTATCGGTCATTAATAGATGATAGATACAGCGGTAATGATTCTGGGATCAAAACGGGTCGATCAAAAATAGAAGGTAATTAAAAAGGACAAAAAATAAATAGACCACGCTACCCGCCGAGGCAGCATTAGTTTTATATACCGGGTCGATGTTTCTCAACTAATTATTAGAACCCATTACATATTGTTTAACGAAGTGGACCTGAGGGGTAGGATGATGTGGGAAAGAGGAAAAGTGGGAGGCGAGGGGGCAAGAGTAAAGGAAGCCTATACCACTTATTATAATGGCGGGCTACAGGTGCCTGGAGTGGTCCTGTATACGTACCTACGCTTAATCTATTGGTCATATTTTTTTTAGGGGAAGGGTGCCGAACGAGGGGGGTTATTAATTTTTACAGCGAATAATCTACAAGGTGAACTTTTATTAACGGACGAAAAAGGACGTTAAAATTCACGGGATGTCAAATACGTAGGATTGTTCGCTGGTTTCATCTGACTTTACGAACACGTAACTAGATCGCCTATAAATGACGAACCGGGGCGCCGTCGCAAAACGAATCACGCTAATCATACTAGACGGATTGGTTAGATTAATTAGGGTAACGAATCCAATTATGAAATTTCAAGGGAAAGTCGCCGAAGGCGTTAGTAGCTAACTATATATATATATATATGATTCTATTTTTAAATTCGACTCCATGTGCTCCATGCATTACAAGCTCCCTGTTACTCTAGCCGATCTCGACGGGATTTACCAAGGGGATGAAAAAAGTAAACTAAGCAAAGTCCTTTTCGAATGGCCGGGTTGTAATGCGAGCCTAACGATCGCATACGTAAAATAAGTAACGCGAGGATTTTTGCTAAACAGTGTAATTCTACAACAGCGACGTCGGAAGAAGCGAGAGAAAGGGTACCCGAGAGCCACAATGTTCTTAAGGTAGAATAATTTTTGACAAATGCGAAAATAACGTTTAGGGTATCAAATGGAATCTTAAGGGTAGAGGAAAAAAAAAGTGGTTTCCCCTTCTTATAATTGCCTATAAAAAAATATTTCCTTTTGGTACCCCAATCCTATACCTATACCTACTGCATGCCTGTCTCTCAAGTATCTTTTTACTCGTCTTCGGGCGCAAGATCGGAGCAACGACCAGTCCTCCCTCCTGTGTCCAGACAAAATTTACGATGGAGCCTCGCGCACCGTGCAGGCTTTATTTTAATACGCCAGGAGAGTTCAGGTGGGGCGACGTCCCGCTGAGCCAAAAATTTTAAACATTCATAATTAAATATGCTAATGAACGGGCGACTTCAACGGTTAAACAATTAACAGAATGTACAATAGCCGCGAGAAATGATTACGTACGTCATATCTCGTGTACCACTATCTTTAATGAGATGTCGTTATCGTACAAGGTCGTTTAATAGATTTTAAGATGAATTTAAAAGCGCCAGGAGTCCCTTGGTCCTTTCCTACTATCGAAGCTTCGAAAAAGCTTTTTATCGTAACCAGAGGACGTTACGCTTTTTAAAATTAAGATATCTCTTGGCCTCGATCATTCTTTATCTCGCAGTCACGTGTAACGTGAGTGATAAGAAACAGTAGGTGGAACGTTTGAGAAATGTCGGATAAATTATTAAAAATTGAACATGGGAAGGGGTGAACGATAGGAACCGGAGAGAAAAAGAGAGAGAGAGAGAGAGTTATATGTAAGGAGGAGTATACATCGACGAGAGAAAAGGAGAGAAGAAGATCCAACGTTAATAGAACGAAGAGAAGAGATACGTAGCCGGGATGCGGAGAGCTAAGATCACGTCGGTCGCGTGAGATAGCCGCATCATTCGTTGGCAGACAATTAATTACTGACATTATGTTTTAGAATGCTTACGCGCGGCTACCTATCTGTAGATTTGTAGCCCCCGCCGTCTCAGCTATCCCGGTAACACGGTTACGGACCACGAGATGGTCCATGGGATGCTGCAAGGCGTGCATCGGCCGCACGGCAGGGAGTACACCACGAACTAACAATCAATGTACAAAATGATAGATATTAAACGCAGCCATCGGTACATACAAGAGGATTAAAGGAATCGATCGTTCGGATGTCACTATGGAGAAAAAAAATTTTCGAAAAAAAAAAAAGATACCGATATTCGTCACAGATAAGGGAAAAACATTGCTGGGTCCTTTGGGCGACCGATGCGCGGTTACGTAACGATGCACTTTTTAATTAACACTAAAATGCATTATTCCTGCCATAGTGCGAGCTCTCGTAAGATTCAGTGCTAATTTCATGCTCGTTCGCGCTGCGCGTCTCGAAGGGGTCTGACGTAATGAAAGTTTTGCGAGCGGCGTTGCCGTTATACGTAGATTAGCGTAACGCCGGGCAACGGCGTCCGATGCTAATTGCAAGAAACAACAACGGAGGCGCACGGGACGCCATAAATTAATTCAGCGCAGTGTGTCGTTGCATTTAACACGGTGCAACTCCCCGTTTGCGTTCAACCGCGTCCCATCGTTCTGGAAACTACCTACGAGCCATTCTAGCGTGATATTCTCTATTACTTGTCTTTACACTCTTGGCGATCCAGGCTGTACACGCAACCAGTGGTTCTCAGGATGAAGATTAATCCCAGCCTTCGGGGGAGGGGGAGTCGTTAAATGAAATGATTTTAGACGGTACGAGGGAAACACTGCGCGAGTGCATTAAAGTGCAACAGTGCATATGCATACGAGTTAGCGAGTGCAACGTCAATGCAGGGCAGGCTAGAATTTTCTGTATTCAAAGTCAAATCGAGAATAGAGTACGGAGTGGTGTATGAAAATTGGAAGAAAATTAGGTGTAGGATTTTTGGAAAAAAAATTTTGAAAAAAGAGGGGTACAAATTTTGGCATTTTAGTAGCAGAGACTAGGAATTTGTCTGTAGAATGTTTAAATTGCTGAAGTAAAACTGACGTCGGTCCACCTATTTATGTATTGTAATGGAAATCAAAGGAGAACCAGGAGGGACGAAATAGCTACTGGATCGCGCAAACAAACCTAACACGATCCGATGCACGTGACAAGGTCCGCGTCGGATAGATTTATAATTTAATGGTGGTCATTCCAAACCACATATGTACGTTGGTAATCCTTGGTAGGACTCTATACAGCTTTACTTGCAATACACAGGATTGCATGTCCTTACGAGATTAATCTTTGCCTTTTCCTACTGGGTTTTACATATATGCGATACATTTAAAGGGGATCGACGGTTTCTCTGATCTCGCGCATGCGCGTTCGCGGGCACAGTGTGTATTACGGTGTAGGTACGGCGGGGAATCCCCTTGGAATTTCACTAGGGACACCCCATGAAGATGAATACTCGGTAAACACGGCTAAATTCGTGTCTACAAGATTTTACCGTAAAAAGCATATTTTAGTGGACGAGAAGGATTTTATTTACTTTTTTCAAAAATTGTCAAAAATTCCGTAAAAAAATCACGTTCCAATACTCTCGCGGCATCTTGCGCTTCTCTGATATCGGATACATTGTCGCGTTCACACCGGTGAGTCTTCTAGCAGGGATGGCGTGCCAACGTAACATTAGCGTTCCGGCAAATGAGAGGCCCAGCCCGTCTACGTGCCGAACGAATAAGTTCGGAACCCGCAAGCTGATGGACTCTACACACGCCTTTGGAATTCTCGGTTCCTCGAACTTTTCAGCTGCGACTTAATTGATACGTTGCGCGGATATCGCACGTATTCGCATGGATCTTCGATCGGTGAAATCGAACCGCGAGACGTTGTTGCGAGCGAAATTAAAACACTGAGTATATTGATGATGCAATACTTACAAAAATTAGCCACTGAGTTACGTCACGGTGCATTAATGAAGTGTTACGTCACGATACAATAAGTTCACTTTCTGCGCGTAATATGGTTGTTCAAAATAATCCTCGTATTCGAACTCGTAATTTAACATCGCGCTAATAAACGTTCGTCGAGCTAACCTAACCTAATCCTTTAACCAAGACCCATGGTACGTTCGTGTTAACTCTTAAATCATCGTATTAACGTGTAACCTCGCTGTGGCGAATACATAAAAATTTTAAATGCGGATAAAGGCCCCAAGCTCTCCGGCGCACGAGTTCGGATAACGGTGATAAACATCGAATGATTTAACCTACGTAGAACGAGCATTGCAATGCCCGCGGAACAGCGTACAAGAATCCCGATATTACCGGGCTAATAAATTTTCCTGTATACTCGACACCAAGATTCAGATTCATGGAGCGGATCTCGTCACGGGACAGCAGTGCCAAGTTTTGTCGCTCAAACTTCTAGCAATGATCAGACAGAGATCCGAATGCCCTTAAGCGCGAGATAAACGTCACTTTTTATGAACGAAAGTTACATTGAACTTTAATAATTAATAATTAATTATAAAATGCATATATCCAGTATGACCCTCGAAATTGAAAAAAGTTTCTCTTAGTCAATTCCTTCAATTCTTTTTTTCAGATCGTCATTTGAGCGCGAAATAAAAATTAGAATTTTTGCAAAATTAAAACCGAATCTCTCTCTCGGTCTCTCCTCTTCGTTACTTTCCCACGTCCACTTTCAGGCACGGGTCTCTGCCTACTCAAAGCCAGTAAGAATTATTTAAATCCGAGAAGAAACAAGGTTAAAACTCATACATATTGTGTAACATTATTCAAATGTATGCCAGCCATTCGCTTGGTGGCTTCACTTGTATAAATACGACCAACGGTGGCTGCGCAGTAAATGAAAAAAGAAAGAAGTTCGGGGGAGATAATGAAAAAAAAGGACTGCCAAGGATACTTGCATCGATGGTTCTCGTCGTTACTTCCGGTGAAGAAAAAATTTTTTTCAAATTGGATCAACCGTCCCCAGACCCGATATGAAAGTGGGGGAGTGGCCATTGTAAAAATAAAAAATAAAAAAATCGAGAAATACACTCGACTCGAGTACGATTGTCCTCAATCGCCAGACAAAAGGTTGATTTAATGTAGGAAAGATCCGTGTATTAATTAACGTGTGCCAATTAACGGTTAACCCTCGTGGCTTTGTGTCCTCGTTTGTGTGATTGGCTATTTCCTTTCTGGCTTCGCTCCTTCCTCGACTGCCACTTTGTCCGCAATGCCGTTTCATGTCGCACCGCGTGAATTCGTTTGGCCAACTGTTCACGAGATGCGAGCGGAGACTGTCGCGTGCATCATGCATCCAGCATCCCACGTGTAGGAGACTCTCGGCACTAATAACACAGCCGTACGAAGCTGTTGCATTTAACTGGCAGATTCTTATAGTACGACTGTAAACTACCCCATGAAATTTCAAGGCTATTTCTATGTAGCTGCGAGACTTGTCAGAAGGCAAAGGTTGACGGTTCAAACGCGAGGCCATTAAATTTTTAACAATTCCTCCCACCAATAAAGATTCGGCCGAGTGTTTCTTAATAAATAAGACGACCGCGAGGGTTCATCCTGACTCGCTTTACGAGAGAAATTCAACACTTTCGGCAATTTTAGATAAGCCCCGAGTCAAATGAGGCAGAGCTATAAAATGTAAATGGCGTCTGGTTCTCCCTTGTGGCTTGTGTGACCCACAAAAGAAAGCTCTCAGTCGAGTGATATCGATCCCATGTCAATAACATCAATTTTACCAATCCTCATTTCCCAGCATCTATTATACCGTGGATATACATTTTACATAATAGAACTGTATGGCTCTCTCAATAAATAAAAATAATCAAAAGCCATAGATTTACCGAAATTTCAAACTGATGTCGATTTTATATAAAATTATATAAAAAATTTTTATAATTATTGAAAATTGCCAACTTTTGACCAATTTTCTCCTGCGGTATCCACCTGGTAGTATTTCGTCTGCAGTACGCGCGTATCGCGGAACTAAAAATGGCTGTATACACATTCGCTTTGAATCCACACCCCCCTCCCCTCCCCCCCCCCATAGACACGTGTCACTTGATACCCCTGGCTAAAAGCCACGTCAAAGCTCAAACCGTATACACGGGCGTTCACGTTTTTAAATCAGTTTCGAAAGTTTAGCTTGACTCGTAAAGGTGGGCACGATGGCGATAGCGTAACTGCCAGGGAAAACTGGAAAGCGGACGGTGCGGACGGGAGGGTCTCGTGCAGGATTTTACGACGACAATAAAAACTAAATAGTATTTCGCAGTGGCGAGCGACTGCCGCATTCTACCTATTTCTACCCAACCCGGTATATACGGTCTCTCGCTACAGTTCCGCCGTGTAATGAAAAACTGCATATATCCCATGAGCATTTGCGGGAACACGCGTTCGACTGCAACGGCGACCAAGGCTTTTCCATGAAGCTTGTTAAGCCTCGTTCGATAATAAATATTTTTCAAAGTACAAGAAAAAGAACAATAAAATTTCGCAACATCGAAGAAAGCATAAATCCAAAAAAAAACGATAATTTTGTAAAATTTATCAAAATTTCATACGATCGAACAAAAATAGGCGACTAAAAAGAAATTTGATAAGAAATTCGACTGCGCGTAGATAAGCACAGACGATGCGAGTTACCGTACCGCCAGTGTTTATCGTACGTATAACTCCTCCGAGTGACCATTTTTCGGAACTCTTCTCCGGGCCCGTCAGTTTAGTCGGAGCATGAATCGGTCCGTCTGAGATTAAAATAATAGAGACTAATTGACCTGGATAGGGAAAGAAAAGGGAAGCCGGGTATAAGGAGCGCAGCCCATGTATTTTCAAAGTCTCCTAATGACTGTAAGGCTAATGAGCCCAAGTGATGGTTACGTAACAGCTTTTATTAGCAACGGGCCACAAAGCGAAGGGCCCAGCCGGTGTGTCTATGGATATTCGACATAAATTAGACGGGAATTAAAACAAATTACATTTCTAGTGTAAAACCTGCGAACGCCGTTCCATTCGAGGTTGAAGCTCGTAATTAGGCATTATAATTGACCGTGGTATTCACGGGTGAATATTTTCGAGAAAGACGAAGGAACGAGTGCCGATGCACAACAATAACCAGATTAGATCTATTTTCATCGCTCAGCGTGTTTAGTTAATCATTAAACAACGTCGGCAGCTTTCATCTTCCACCCCCCACCCCCCTCCCCCCGACACCTCCGCGAGAACCGTAAAGCCATTTTCAACTATTAATCGCGACGGATATACCTCCACGTGCAACCGGTAGCTTCTTCCTTGTTACGTAATCGGACATAGGCAGGTCCATCAGCGAAAAAGGAAGAGAAAGAATTCATTAATCTTCAGTTAATCGTGAAGGGGCAAACAGCGAAACGGACGATTTCAAAATACTAACATTTTAATAAGGCAACTTCGTTCGCGCCTTGGCACGCTCGAAATTCTAAGGTAAAACGCGATCGGTATGCACAGTGAGATAAAAACGTTAAACCGTAGGAGAAAAGGTAGGAAAGTTTTATATTGGAAGCTTTGAATAAGTTATCTTTGCCGTAGACGTTACAACCGGCAAGACAGGCGCCCACAGCCGGACTCGATTGCCAGCAATAAGACAAGCATTTACAGGGCCTTGTATTATGTTAATCCAACAGTTTTTAACGTCTCGGGAAAGCGCAGCTGGGACGCGTGCAACTTTTATGGGAATTTAGCCGTGCGAAAAGCATGTTTTGCTCCAATGCTCTATATATATATATATATACATGGATAGACAAAGGACGCTTTTATGGGACGTTAACGCTCGTGATATCTTTATCGAGAATCGCATGCAGCTGCGAATTGGCGTAATGCCGTATATGGTAGTGATAATCGTGAATGAAAACGTCAAGCATCAGCGTCGATTTGATGAAGTAAAATTATATAAAGATAAAATAACGTCACGGTCCGTTAGGACGGGCAATGGAATCGTCGTATCCACGTAGGCGTACGAAATCGAATCACCGATATAGGTACTAATGATGGGTAATTGAGTTTTCAAATCGTTCGTTTTGATTGCATCTACGTGAGGACCGACGGGTGAGACTTAGGGCGGATAATTATGGAGCGCACTCTTCTAAAAGAAGCAGGTGCCTATAGCAAAGGGCCCCTTTGGAATCGAGTCCTTGGCTGGGAACAGGGCCGACCGGATACCTTGGTACTGGGCAAAGGATCCATTCTTAGGACCGGCTTCTCCTTTCAAACTCCATAAGAGACTTTAACACGGGGGCTCACGGTGGTTTCACCTGTGAGGAAACTCTCTGTGACTGATCGATGCTTTAGGAGTTTGAAGGGAAAAAAATATGTTTAAAGATAAAAAAATTATCTCTTGCAGCTGCATAATTAATACCACTCCTGGCGATACCTTTACCACGCGTTAGTCCTGTACATTAATTTTTTTGAGAAATTTTTTTGTCTCCAGTTTCTACATTTTCACAGGGCCCACCTTAAATTTATATCACTCAATTCAAAACGCCCGCCTTGTGGTGCTGCCTTTATGAGGATTCTAGCAGTGCCGTGTCAGTCGCTCAGGCTCGTAGGTACTTCGGGTACGTCAAGTACATAAAGTACATGAGCAAACTATGTACAACGTGCATGCACCGTACGGGGCTTCCGTTCATTCGTCATTGGATCGCGCACACGTCGGATACACGAATCCCCATTAAATTACAAGCCAGCTCGAATCATTTACCTAAACACCATGCTCGCCATTTCGAAGCCTTGCTCACAAACAATTCTAACGAGCCTAATGATGCGCGTTATGATAGACAATACACCAGTTTTCACGGAACGATGACTCCGGTTAATGCGGAATTGCATTAGCGTTCGTCAGTGGTAAATTTTCGATGCAACTGGCTACAGTCGCGATAAAAATTTTTTGATATCAGAGAGAAAAGTGGATCGTTGACTTTCGACAGTCGGGTACGAAATCAATGTCAAAATCGTTGATGGATCTCAGGAATGTTCACGTGTTTTGGCCGGCGCATAACCCAGCACGTATTGGTACAGTCTGTGAGACAATCGATAATCATATAATATCCTTCAATAACAGACACCGTGGGTGGCTTTCTTTCTGTTGTCTTCCATGGTACTTCGAGATTCCTTCGACCCTTCACTTACTCGTACCAGTTTTATTTGCATGGGCTGTTTTATTTTTTTCTTCTTCTTTCTTTTCGCATTGGCATTGAGCACCCACGCTTCTTCGATCTTGGAATGCAACAATAAGTTCACTTCGCAGGGGGTCCATTGGGAGTCGTTAATTCATGCGGGTATGAGACTTTAGAAAAGTGCAGTGCCGCCATCTAGCGTGGCGCGATTGTAATATATTTTGCCGTAAGAACCAAGCGCATTGACACTGGCATTGACCGTGACAGCTACGCGACTCCAGTGAGAAAAGTGGCTAGTGGTCCAGGGAGAGGCAGCGCTATGGCATGAATTAATCATCTCGCTCGTGTATTAATAATTAGGTACATGCGTAAAATTGTTGATAAATATTTATGGGACACGGCGATATGCATCCGTAACAGCGATTGCTCGATCGTTTGAGCAATGTCAAAATAATCGTGGCTTTGCCACCGCCGGTTACATGGAAAATAATTTAATCGTCAATTTTACGTCGGTTCGCCAAAGGCGTTTTTAGTTTGTTTCGCGTATGATAGGATCATTCGACGTTCGTTGGCTATTGAGTTTTTGATAAATTTACTCGCTGCATTTTATACCTCTTGTGTACCTATCGTAGGTGGTAATGTCCGATTGTCACGTTGATCGCTTTTCGTCCCAGCTGACGATGCTCAGAGAAAATTTTGAAATAAATTATTCGCTTTTTATTCGCGCAGCGAAGACGAGCGTATTTTTATATTTATTTATATTTTATTTGTAAATTTTAAAATGTCATAAAAGTTTCGTGTAATTTAATTAAATAATTCAAGAGCGTTATTATTATAAGCTGGATTAATCCAAAATTTCTTTATGCTTCTCTCGATACGACAAAGCCTCTGAATTATTTCCAAATTTTTACGCCTCCCTTCAAACACGTCACCCCTCGGGCTTCCCTTTGAGTCTTTTTTAAGGATCTCAAAAACGATTGACTGCCGCAATAAATTGTCGCCACGTGCCGTTCTCGCGTGAGCGGCATGATAAGAAGAATGTAAAAAAAGGCAAGACGAAAGAAAAAATCGATAATTTAACAAAGCCCGAAATAAAGATATACAAAAATTGGCAATCCCCGTTAAATTTTCGATATTACGTCACTGCTCTCAATAAAAGCTCAATTTAATTTATTCTTACTTCCCACCGTATTTGACTTCATGATCCAATTATGATAACACGTAAATTGTACGAAAAATTGCAAACAAAAAAGACCAATATAAATTTTTTTTCATTAAGTAGGCATGGACCATAAAAAATGTCAAGGACAATTACGATCTTTTAGAATATACGAATACTGTTGAAAAGCTTAAAGAGCTCGAACCACTCACCAATTCCAGTGTAGGAAGCCGGATAAAAAAAAATAACTATTGCTCATCAGCCAGTACTACATAAATATAAAAGTTTGCCGTGTAAAGTCGAGAGCATTGTGCACCGATGTCCCCACAAAGGCCGTAGCGACTGTAGCAATATATCCCTAGGAATATCAATACAAAAAAGAAAGACGAGCTGCTGGAAAGTAAGGAAGAAAAAGTACTATGTGCAATATATATCAAATATATAAGTCTACAGTGACTTTCTTTTGGTAAGTTACACGACCGCCAACATATGCTTGGCTCTCACGATGTATCATTTATATATAGACCCTCCACCATTTCCCTGCCACTTTATATTCACCACATCGAAATACATATAGATATTCCATTACAGCGCTAACGCCGTAGTGGCCTATAACAATGAAAACGGCAAAGTAGACGAAATTCACAAAAAGAATTTTTAAATTAGCGTCATTGTAGTGCAGATCGATTCATGATATTATTGAACACCCCAAAAATATACCTGGTGGACTGACAATAAGGGTTGTTTTTTTTTAAGGCGTGCCAATCTTAAAAATTCTACTGCCCCTTATAACAAGAGTTGACACACCTTATAATTCGTCAATACGACCAACAGCAGTTTACGCGCTCGATAAATCGCAAACGAATTTGCGAAAATCGATCTTCGATTTTGTAAGCCTAATAATTATTTCACGTTGGACCTCCAGGATCCAACATGGTGTTGGACGTCGGGGATGAGCAGAAGCTTCGGATAGGATTATGCATTTTGAATGATGCATCAGTTAGGAGGGGCAGATAATCGTAATGAACCTCAGCGACCCCTGTTCATGGACCAACGGCTCGAAATATGCTGCGATCTCTGTGTTACTTGGTACAGTCCGTGCAATTCGATCCCTTTGTCTTTTAGTATGATTTGATCGTATCGAAGAATCGCGCGATGGATTCGCCCCTGGCTGTATAAATTCCAATCAAACTACCCGTTGGCAATTTCGAATGGGAGGAACCCATTTTGGATTGTCGGTAGAATTAAAAATTTAATCTCTATAATAATTGCCGAGGGTTAAATTCCTCCCCCGCTCCTTACAGGCCGATGGTCCATTTCATTTTATCGAGGGTGGTGGCTGCGTGAAAAAAAATACAGCGTAAAGAGACATTGGAATTGCCGTGTAAAAGTGTCACCCTTTCGCTACAAGGACTCCCACCACCGTGTCCAAATCCTATCCCCTGAATGCCAGCATCCCTTATTTTAGGGTGCCATTCCGCGTCTCTACGTAACTTTCGACACGCCTTTTAATTACTTTAAAATATTTAATGTATTATAAACTCCCTTATAGGCCACCCTCCTTAAAGGGCGAATGAGCTTAGACCAGGGCCCGGGGGTTGACGGGTGCACCCTTGATGTTTCCAGCAACAACATTATTATTAATGCCTTATGGGCTAAGCACTAAATATTTAACTTCCAAGTTTTTGTTAACGCTGAGGTTTTCGCGAGTCAGGCGAAAATTAGCGCGTTCATAATAGCCAAACGATAATTGGTCTGACGTAAACGAGGAATAAAATTAAGTGAAAGCGTTCCCAAAAGTATTTCCGGCAGAGGTCTAAACGCCTCCCTCGACGAGGAGGGGATGAAAAAATAAAATGAATAAATTACTGCATTCAAATTAAATTTTCGTTATCGCACAGCGTAACGTATTTTCTTGACCCGATATCGATAACGAATATCCGAGAACCCACCTACGTCACCTTTGGCAGTCCTATCGCAATCTATCACTAGAGACGGTAGCTTAACGGACCCCGATTTTTGGGGACGCTTAAAATCAAGAAGCGTAATCATAGCCGCTGATCATTGAAGTCGCGTGAAATGAGCAAATGCAACTGGCTGCACGAACGGGAGCAAACGGTCACGTGAATGCACGGCCGCTCAGGCTGCCGGGTCGAGGTAGAGAGGGCCGGAGTAAGCGTGAGGTAAATAGTGCCGGAAATCGAGATCAACCGATCGAGATCGTAGCAGACGGAATCGGAGCTATAAAATCGAAATCCCTCCACCAATTAATAAATTGGGAGTACTCACCGGAGCTGGTTCAGCTAGTCGGCGAAGGCCGAGAACTGCATCCAGGAGTCGTTCAGGTGGACGCTGCACCATAGCACAACACTGCACCTCAGAAACACACGCAGAAAATATATAGGATTTTCTGGATATCGCGAGAGAAACGCGAGAACTACACGAGCGAGAACTTCCTGTACCGTACAGGAAACACGGCTAGAAAAACTGTTAACGAACAGGACGGGAAGCGCGAGGCAGCTCGAAGCATCCCGATCGGCGTTCCAAGACAGACTGCTTTGACAATAGTGAAATTCGTGAACTAATCTGATTGGCCAAGATCCTTATAGCCGATAACATTTTCTCTCGAGTCGTCCCTTTGAACTAAATCGAGAGCGTTTCTTGGCGAATCGGCACGTGACTCTTGTGACCGTGAGTCCGAAAAATGAAGCGATAACAGATACAAGCAACAAAATTATTATATAATTAAGCTGCGTGTTGCACTTTGAAAGCTTAATTATTCTGTTTTAAAAAAAAATTTCGACGAAACTAGGCGTACAGTATCGGGATGGCTATGGGCTGCAGCGTATATTGCGAATCGTGAAATTACGTGATATTAATACGTTGCAATTTCAGCAACGCGCAATGATTAATTCTCGAAACGTTTTAATTTGATTGAAACAACGTTGCTATGCGTAAGGTTCGCATTGTGCATAAATTACGCTCCTCTCTATCCCCCTAATAAATAGCCCTTCGCTGAAAACCCATGTTTGCCGTTTGTAACGGCTATCAAGAGACTTTCTGGATTTCCTGGGGTACTCTCGCGGGAACCACAAAGCCGCGGAAACAAAGCCAACATTCTCTGAGCTCTCGAAAATCGATTGGTTTTACCAATGCCCGCCTCTGGCTCGTGAGAATTTCCAGCCATGAATTTCATAACGTACAACGTAAACCGAATGCAACTCGACTGCAGTTACATATAGGAGAATAATAGTTGAGTATCGGACGAAACATAACAACAACACGTAACTAACTACGAAATTGCGAAAATTTTATAACGAAGGTAAATTTTCGCGATAAACTCTATTATCCCTGTTACGCGTTTAGCCCATTGCGTACGGTATAAATTTGCAAAATATTTTTTATATCTAAAAAAATCAAAATATACTCGGTACGTCCCTCGGACATAATTTTCGCGAAAGTATCCCTTCGGTCCACAGCTAAACACTGTACGACCGAATATTAACCAATTCGAAGTAGATACCTACCCGTTATAAAGTCTTGACGCCTTGAAGTAGGTAATTTCGAAAAATAAGAATTTTCCAGTTGCTCCTCGAGGATGCTGGGAAGAAATTAGCAGAGTGCGCGGTGCTGCATACATTACGTGTAATCGAGCTAAGTGAAGAGTTGGAGTTATAATGCGCTCCGTGCGAGAAGTATTTAACGAATAATTCGCGAGCGTGAAACTGAAGTTGGAGGACATCAAAATTCGCACTTGAAAATATTTCGTAATAACGATTCGTAATAAAAAAAATCCGAAAATATAATATCGGCGATCCAAAAGAAGCAAAAATAATCAACATATACAAAAAAAATCTATAAATATATCTGTCATCGACTAGCACTTAAGAATCTCGTAGATAAGCGCAAACGTTGTCTCGGCAACGACTACTTGAATTCGTTCGCGAGCTTTCAATTTGGCAAGTAACGCGCAACCCTTTCGAAATCCCCTGCCGGTTGCAGTATACACAGGAACGCGAGTGCTTTCGCGTGGCAACGAAGACTTTAATAAAGTGAGCTTTAAGACTCACAGTTACCGGAGATAAAGTTTAACAGGAGGTACGTACTGCAGAAGTAAGCCGGGCAAGGGGGTTGCGAACGAGAGCCAAAGGGGTAGCCGGAGCCAGCAAGAGAACGAAGAGGGGTAGTTCTGTTAGAGGTGGGAAGAACGTACCGGAGTGGCAGAGAGAGGCAGTGCCAAGTTTTCAAGTAACTTTGTCGCCGTAGGAAAGACTTGCTTATAGCACCGAGAAAGGAGGAGTATGGATGGCGCAATGTTGGCAGTACTTTTATTTATCTTTTTTTTTTTCTTTTCCCAACTTCCTGCTGACCCGTTACGTTTGTTATGTGGACCAGTGCCGAAAAGTAACTTTTCGCAAAGTTCGCACTTCACGGTTTTGGTCCTCGCGTTGAAAATCATATTCATGGGAATTCAAAAAAAAAAAAAATTGCCACATGCACACAAGAAGAAAAGGACGTCGATATGGTTTCGCGAATTTCCAAAAATTAAATTGATATTATTGCCAAGCACGAAGCTCGTACTTCGCGGACACAGTGTATGCTATCGGGCTAAAAAAAGGCACGAGTCTACAAACGAGTTTGGCTATTCTATAGGGTAGGGTATCGTGCTGCTATTTCATTTATAATTCAACCCTACGATATCGAATTGTTTGAGTCTAAATTTTAAGACAAAATTAGTATATTCCATTATCGTACTAATGGGTCACCCTTTACGTGGGACGTTGCCGCTGCCACGCCAAGGCCGTTATTGTTATTCTTATTGTCATTGTAAAGGCTGTCGTAAAGTGACGTCATTTTATTGTTACGTTAGTCAACGTCTAGTGTAACCATGCGAATGAATCTCCGGCAAGATTTCAGCCAACCCATTTCGGGATGATCTAGATAAGGGAGGGTGGCTCGGCTGAATTTCTCGACTTTATTAATACCTCATGAACATTTCTTATCTGTTACAATGCATCGTTATCGCGTCTTTGTAATCAAGCTAAGTACTGTGTCCTCATGGAGCGTATCTATCCCGTATCTCGCACGGGTTTATATGCCTCAACGTCTTCATGCGTGATAGTTTATTTTGATCTGCCTACCCCGAGCGCAGATGATCGGTGGTATATCAAAATTAAGAAGACGGCTGTACCATTAATGAGTTCAAAATGACTAAGCACTGTGAGCACCAATGTCTCAGGAAGATAGTTCATCGGCTCCTCTCGGATACATATAACGACAGAATCTTCACGATCACCATAGGATCCCGAACCGTTAGTCGAGAGAGATTCAAGGTACTTTCACGACTTTCCGAACAGTCCTATGAAGGAAGACCGAAAAAAGTTACGCATTAGCTCGAACAGTGGTGCCTCAAAAAAAAAGAAGACACTTGTAAATTTTTTTTGGATTCTCAAAAATTTTTTCTCTAAGCCTATTTTCAGGCCGGTTGATTGGTTATACGAAGAAAATAATTAACGTGATATTCGGACTCGTGAGAATGATCGGAGAGCGCGTGACTTAAGGCTAGTTTACAACCGACGTATCCTAATGACAAGTACACGTGCTCCAAGATGGCGGATTTTACCTTTGTTAGAATATATTCATCGCGTGAGAGATCGAATCAACCGAGTATGGTCGTAGGAACGTGTCGCACCGTTGCGTACTGTCCTTAAGTCCGTTCCCCGATTCTCAAAGGGAATTAAGGATCGGCAAGATCGAAAAGGAATGCAGTAATGAGTTATATCAGGCAGTTAAAATTTTCATTACTCAAAATTCGATATTCTCATAGTTTTCACTCGCTCGGTAATCCAACGTAATTACGCAAGATTTCAATTCAAATTGAAACGACGATCCGTCGGTTAGACCGAAGGACGAATATATTTTCCTTAACTAAATGGATATGGTGTCAGAGCAGAGGGTGATGCAGTGGAAGGAGCAGAGTGGCGAATCAGCTTGGGATTCGGTCAATAGGTAGCACGTGGCGGGTCCTTACCAAGATCCCCCAAGGCTGATGACTCTAATCATTGTAATTTATAGGAAGCTAATATCTGCTAGGCCTCGGATCCGAATTACTTACGTGACTCCAGCTCCTGATGCTTTCAAAAGGATGTCTGGATCTCTTAAAAGGGGCATCGTCGCTTTTGTCCGCGCTTTCGTGAATGGATGGTGGAAAAAAAAATTCATATCTATAGTTAGAAATTAAAATAAATTATTTAATAATAATTTTTTAGCAATAAATAAATATTTACGTTTTTCCTTATTATCAATAAATTTCTCATCTCTATCGACTCGTTACGCGAAGGCCGTTTGGCCTCGACTCTGAACACGTAGACCGTCGAAGAACCCGTAGTCTCGTGTAATCGATAAATTACCAAATAGAAACTTCGGGATGCCAGGATAAAAAAGTGCTTCGCAGAGGGCAATATGGGGAGCTAAACAAAAAGCCGGGGTCTTTCGTTGGCATCGAGAGGAACGTAGAAACAAGTTTAAGATGCGTTCCGCGCTCAGCGGAATTTGTTCAGTCTCACGGCACGAAATGAAAATGAGCATTTTTTGCCTCCCCCAACGTCCCACCGGGCCAGGTTGCCCCACGCACGCCACACATATTACATAATAATCGGCCTCGTTACGCATTCCTTTGGTCTAGGCGCGCGCTGCTATCTATTGTTAGTCGCCTTCACTTTTGACAACTGTGTTACCCATTTTTTTCTCTCGATTATAATAAAGGCCAATGGCGTCCACGCATACCGATACCTGAGTTACGAGATACAGCCTTCTTTACTCCCATTAACGGTTTCCTCGATATTTACTTTTCTTTCTTTGTATCCCGTCGAAAATGCTACGCTACACTTTTTACTCGAGTACCGTATTAAGTTCGTTTACACAAATAAAATTTGCATTACGTTACTTCTACGTGATTGTTACGCGGAACGATACGAATAAAATAGTCCATCTTTTTCTCGTTACGCTTTAACTTCCTTAGCATTAACAACCTTGTGTATTTGTCGGTCGTTACTTTTTTTTATATTTTTTTTTTCGCTGATTGCACGACGTAATTTGCACAGTGTTTCATTCAAGGCTTTAATTGTGATGCTCATTAGGGAAAATTGCAACTTTTCGAAATGAATTTTAAGTCGCGTTGCGACACCCTCGGCCGTTTTGTTTGTTCCAGGTATTTTTGTAGGATATGAAAGTGGCTTTTTTTATCCCAAGACAAAGAATATTACGTAGGACATTTTTTGCCCATTAGAAATGGAAAAAGGAAAAAGTTATACGTGAATGGCGATAGTGATATTGTAACGCGTGAAAAACGATCGAACTTTATTACTATTATATATCTGTATGGTAGACATAAGTTTATGGGAAAATATTCGTGGAGACAAATACAGAGGGTCACCCTGTATATAATAGTAGTTAAATATAATAACGTATTGGAAACATAACCTTGCAATTCAGACGCCCTCGTATATTTATGATTCCTTTTTCCACGGAGACGAACGATCTAATCAATCTTTTATTTTCGAAATCGTAAAAAGGACGATACATTCAAGGCTCTCCCGACAGACAGAAATTAATTGTCTCGCTCTTGTTTTATCGCTCATAGATTATATAAAAAGAAAAGACTGTTACAACCGTACTGAAAATATCTGACGTAAAAAACCATTGCATCGGCAACAGTTGCGATTGTTTCACTCAGAAAAAATTTACCCGCTGGATCGAACAATTTCAATTGAAAATAACGAAGGGCGATAATTATCGATCGAAGAGCTGTGTTCAGAAGTAAGAGCTTGAAAATTTATGCGAATTTGATTTTATAAATTACCCATCTTCTGGAAGCTTCCTTTTCAAGGGACCGCGAGTCGAGTTCGTTCATACAGAATAAAATGATATTTCCAAGAAAAGGTTATCTGATAAAAAATTTAATTATCCAGATACAAAAGATCAGAGAACATAAATAATGCAAATTCAGGTTAACTTATCAAAAGAACCCCAAAAAGTATTAAATACCTTAAGCAAAAAAATGATAAAGAGAAATAGTGTAAAAGCCCAATTTAAAGAGACAAACAAACAAGCCAAGGGTGCATAATACATAAGCCCGATGTACAAGCATTCCCAAAAAAATGCTGTTAACAAAAAACCTATCCAAACTGTCAGATACTTTGGAACTGGCACCCCTGCTCGGGTGTCACGATCGAATGTGAATGAACTAACGTTCTATAAAGCCGAGTGTATTTTCCACGAGGATCTAAACGCGGCATGCACTTTGACTATAGGCTTTCAAAGAGTCGTAGGGGTAGTTTCGTTTACGCATTTCCTCCTGGTAGAAATACCATTCGAATTTAGCCAATGGCAGCTATCACAGGGATACAAATAAAATAACGGTAACGATGTCAGTACCAGCATCCTCGAGTTATACACACACCACCTACAAGAAGACCCACTCCTGCCTTTTCCAGATAAAACTAAAGCAAAACGAGGCAATGTACCGCGCTCGTTAAAGGGGTGGAAAAAGCAAGTGCAGGGACGAAGTCCATAAGCAGCACAGGAAAAGAGACGCGATACGTCAAGAGAATGAAAACACAATGCGAAAAAAATCTGGTGTTGGCCAGTAAATAATTATGGACAGCAGGTGCCATCCGGGTGGCTACCGGGTGAGTAAAGAATGCAGATGCACAAGGGATGAATGTGATTTCCATGTAGAAAGCGCTGGCAAGGGTAGTAGCTACCCCCTGGGATATTTTTATAGGGTGGGGGTGGGAGGTGAGGCAGTTGGCAGGGATCGAAGGTGATAGAGCCAGGGGTCGTCGTAGTAGGCTTCGGCTGGAGCGAATGGGGTGGTAGACGTAGGTAGGTATTTCGATAGAGTTAAACAGGGTGAAACAAGAGGGCGGCGGCCACATGGATCCTCACGTGTTTGCGTTTACGCGTTGTGCCGTTAACACCGGTTGCCGAAATACTAAGTGAGGGGGAGTAGCAATCGCGGACGGTGAATACACAACCCCCCCCTACCCTCCCCCCGGGCAGCTATCTAGACTCCGGGAGATGTGCCATTTGAATACGAAATTCGAATACGCTGACGAACTGTGCATACATCCCTTCGCTTCTGTTTGAGCTGCTACCTGTATGGTAATGTCCATGGGGTATCCAGGCACGCATGTTAATGCGCATGCGCGTACGCAGCTGTGACGTCAGATGAGTACATTGCACGTAGGTAGACGAACTTTGGCTAGACAGTCAAAGAGCGGGATATTCAAACTTGATAGAAATGATATTTGAAGTCGAGAAGGGGTTGGATTTTACAGGGGATTTTCTATGATATTTTATTTCCGGTTTGATCAAGGGCATGGCAGAGAGTGAATGCTGGAGACTGAAAGGGACGTATATAATAATCGACCAAAAATTACCTACTGGTAGTGTATATTGTTTCAGACTTTGTAAGACGCAGTTTTTTTTTTCATGAAGTAAAACCCCATTGTAGACTCTTCGGTGGAGTTTAGGGCGCAAATGCTTCGTTGAGTTTGGTCCTGGGGAACATCAAGAACGTAATCTACATATATACACTTGACTCTGAGGATTCTTACTCGAAGAGGGAGAAGGAGGAAGGGTGGTACACAGGGGGTAACGGGGGCTGCTCTGCTTTCTTGTCGTAAGGGTAGGTTGCATGCGAGAGAGTGGTATTGGGGGTGTGAGAAAAAGGAAAAGAGACAGATGGAAGGGCGACTGATCGTAGGAGGGTGCAACGTGGAAGCGAGAGACGCTATGCAAACGCGGAGCAAACTTTAAATGACTTTCACTGTTTTAAAAAGTTTAGTCGCTAAAGAGAGGCTCTCTCTCTTACTCTATCCCTTCGCTTTCCCATTTCGCACAGAATCTCTGCACCGGGCCCTTTAATCTCTCTGCTCTTTCCCCTAGTATGATTCTCCTGCATGCCCTCTCGTATTTTCTCGCGCCCGCAGATGTGGTGTTTACTGACTTTAGGCAACTTGTAATGGAACTTTTTAAGTTATTCCTCGCGGAAATTGCTGTTCGTCTTCTCTCTTACGATTCCGTCTGGGCAAACGAGATACAACGCAGCCAGTAACGCGCCTCGAGATTTTCACTCTCCGAATTTTACCATTTTCGTCCAGGCACGAGGTAGCTCGAGTCTGCATTCTCTCTATTTCAAGGACCGTCCGACAGCCGTCAGAATTCTCGATAGATTTTCCAAAGCGTTTTCCTCCTGGCAGCCAGGTCGACCCGAGCCGTCATAATATCATAGGAAAATGCTTCAGCCTTATTCGATGGTTTCGAGGGAACCAGCTTTGGATAGCAACTCATATATATATATGTATATGTATATCTAGATGATACCTAGATAAATACCTTATACCGAAATCGACGTAACTTGAATTTGGCCAAAGTGGCGCCCTAAGTCCGGGTTGGGTCAACCGCAATGGCGAACGTTCCAAGTGCTGGCTTGGTTAATGCCTGCACTCCGCATTGCTAATAACTTAACCTCAGCTGCTTCTCCCTCGCCGAGGGCGGAGTAATGAAAATTGTGGAGCGTGACGCAAGACGCGTCCCACGGAAACGTCTGACATTAATTTCGTACGTCGCTGCTGTGGGATTTTGAAATGCAAAACCTCGTCAAATTTCTTGGGGACTCGTGCATACCTCTGCACTTGGTTTTCAGTTCGATTTCAATTGGCAAAATATTATTTTAATTCGACTTTATGGCCGATATCTTTAATCTTCGAGTATGTGCAATTTCATCGATGCGTTAATTATTATTTAATTATTAATCGTAATAAGGTTTTTCCTCGCGCTTTACCTAATTTACACATTTTATACCCATTGTCTATTACCATACTCGATTCCAACGTGCAATCTCATTTCCGCAACAGACACGGGCAAAGAGTCGAAATCGAGGTAGATCCGACGTATTTAAATGAGCAGAAAGGTAAAACCAAAATGGACTTCCTTGCTATGGGGTGGAATAGTGCACTCGTAAAATTAGCGTATTCCTCACGTTTGCCGACGGAGTTGGCCGAGGGGTGCCGAGGGAAGCCGAAGGGTACCGAGGGAAGGACGAAGGTAACCGCGGAAGGCAATAGAGGCAATCGCTATTCCATGAATACCAAAAATGTATTACACGGGGTAAATACGCGCTTTCACTCTTTCCATAGTTCAATCTATTTCCTGCCACGAGTGCACGCGAGAGCGAAGCTGCCGGGTGGCGTCGCGACGCCCGAGAAAATCAATCGAGAAAATTTATATGTCTCAAGGTGTATCGTAAAATTTGCCAATAAAAAAAAACTTCTCCTGCATCAACGAGTCTAGACACTTTCCTCTCGCAAGACTAATTCTTTATACATAAAAATATTTTGGAAAATATTAATCTGATTTATTAAAAAAAAATATTTACCAATTACAACGTTACAAGGGATACCCGTTCCTCCTCTCGTTTCTTTCCTCGAGCTGCGTGAACGTCAAGATTGAAAAAAACAAAGGTCCATCTAGTTACTTTCTGAGAAACAAATAAAATTTCGTGATTAAATGACCGAGGTATACCTGAGACATTTTTCTGGCTCTTCGGCATCGACTAACCTACAGCACAATCCCTAACCAAAGTATCGTTCAACGATGAAAAAGATGGAGCCATTCTTTCCTAGATTGCGGCAGCTCCGTAGCTCAGTTGTTTATCCAAGAGCGGAAAGGACGGAAGAACCGAAACGAATTGCTCTAATTCGTAGCCGATTGTTAACGCGTTTCACGGTATCCCGGTAGCGGAGTATCCATCAAGTGGGGTACCTTTTGGTATACCAATTAAAAAGTTCCTAGATTCCCCGAAGAGAATCCAAGTTTGCGTAACAACCGAACGTCGTCCCGTAAACAAACAGTGTCGCGTCTGCGTCCTCCGGCCAATTTGAGCGATACGGCCCGGAAGGGGCGATCGACGAATTCATAATATCTCGCGCCAGCCATAGTTAGGACAGTCCCTGATCAAACAACGTCGGAGCTTTAAAGCCGGACAAAGCTGCCCGACAAATGCTCTGCAAACATGGAGAATCGTGGGTCGAAGTTAACGAGTGCCGGGACACTTTGTTCCACGTTTCACCTGCCCATCTGGAGACGCCGGACCAGAAACGTAATTGGACAGGGTAAAATCGAAAGTAAACCTTCGAGGATTTTGCAAATCTAGGGATTTTCTTTTTTTTTTATTTCTTTACATCGAACTTTTTTATCCTAACTAGGTAGGTTTCTACTTGGTCTTGCTGCCGTCATATCTTTTTTATCTCTCGTCACGCGTGACGTAGTGCTGGGTCTTGTGGTCAGTGGGTCTTGATTTACGGGATAGATCAGTAGCAATTTCTTTTATGTATTACGAATGATTTGCGCATAAATTTGTGTCGTTGAGGCGATTAAAGATTCTTATCACCCGTGACTTTTAATGGAATTATAAGGACCGTCAGAAGAAAGTGCTATCGGTCGCCGGTCGAAATATGGGAAAGTTAAAGATAGACCAAGTCGAAAGAAAATATCGGGCGCACTGGATAGACGGCAATAAGATGATATTTAATCGACTACTTAATATGGCACTTTGAGAATGGCCCGAGAGCCGGCGATCACGTACGTTTAAAATAAACGACTGCCAGCGGAATCTCACTCTGGATATATGTTGATAATGCTTAATTATATTGAGGCCAAGAATGTATTTTATCTTAGCGGCCGTCCAGAAGGGTAAAAGCCCGACTAAGCCTCATCCAGATAACGCTTGAAAGCTTGACCCATTAAAAGGTATCTAAAATACCTCGAGGCAATTTCTACGAGAATATCGAAATAATTATCAAATAGTTTTTCGATTATAACTTTGTTGGGCGGTATCGTCGTTCGAGGAGTTTCAAAATTTTATTATCGATAAATAGACGCCAACCGTCGTTTCATCGATCAGTCACATGCACACGGGCAATCTTACCGTGTGAATATAATTCAATCTCATTCGTTATTATAAATCTAAATTTAATATCCTTCCGGAGCAAAATCGGATGCTGGAGCGACGTTGCACCGATGCTTGCGCTCGGTTAAATCGCCAAGTGAATTACACCCGTATATACCTAGCATGGCAAATATACGTTTCGGAATGAAATCAGGGATTTCAATAGAATTTCGACAAGTGCCATTTCGTGAGAAACCAAGATAAATGGACCACTCCTAAAGTTTACATAGGACTGTGTAATATTTGGGAAAAATGAATTTTTACATCGGCGACCATGGAAGATTATCCGTATGCGTATCGAACGAGAGAAAGAGTCCGTAGGATAAAATGGGTTTTTCAAAATTATCAGGCATAAGTCGAATGTATTTTTATGAAATTAAAAATGAAACATTCATATTTATGTGATTTTAAAAATAATAATGTTCAACCGGTAAGACAACCTTCGAGAGAGATCTTCTCCCTGTTGGATAACGACGAATAAATATTTTCAATTTAAAGATGAGATTTGAAACCTGTTAGGGAGAATACCCAATTCGTCTCATCGAGTTAATCCTTTGGGGTATGGTTAATCCATGGGGATTATGCGTAACCGCAGTGTTTAAACGGCAGACTGATCCCCCCCCCCCCCCGCGTTATCCTCGTTTTGCCTTTAGGAAAATTCACTTTCGTCCTGAGCGTCGCTTTATGGATTTTTGTGTACCGACGTAAACTCGCCGCAGTTAATCCTCAAAATCCCCAAGCCGTAATGACTGAGAGTCTTTTTCGAAGGTTTTGTTAATTTGCCATTTGCGGTATAACGGCCGGAAAAAAGTCTCCAGCATCGTATTCGCCAAACGTGACTTCTTTTACAATGAACGAGCCCGAGGAAAAAAAAAGTCGTCGAATTTGTAATTTCACTGTATTCAGAGAACTCTAGTATTGCCCACTTTCATTGCCCGTAACGAAATGTACGTTTTCGGTAAAAATTTGTTAATTGAAGAAAAAAACAATCATTACTCCTGATTACTATTATTATTTTTTTTTAAATTCCACAATCCGGATCCGACGATTCTCAAGAGACGAACGTTGCGATCGTTGCTCATTCGGCACCTACCATTTGTTGCCACCGGCAAAACTCGTCTATTTCTTGTTTCGCGATTCCCTTGGAATTCGCAAGAGCAAAATTCCGCGCAAGAAAGTTTCTAAGAAGCGCGACCACTTAACTTGCCATTCTACCGCATAGCGTTATCGCATTGGTATATTACCGCGAACATATCCGCCATCACGTACATTTTCGCAAAGATAACCACCCGCGTTATCGCGAATTCGCGCACTTCGCGAATATATTGCAAAGACTTAACCGCAAAATCCCACCAACCTCTCGAACGCACCCGTATACATATAAACTTAACGGTTTCGATCCAAGCGAAAAAATAATCGCAAATTTAAAATGGCACGTATTTAACGAAACCCCAAAAGATAATAAAATCTCGTCGTCGATTGAGGAAATAAAGATGACAAGAAATTTAATAACCAAAAGTGAAAATAAAAACCATAAAACATCGACGTATCCATGGGAATGGAGTGACGATTTCATAAAATTCTTTGACTCTGATTAGGGTTTAAGAGGGTTTACAGGTCCTTGACGTCGTAAGGCCCAAAAGCATGTATCCGGTAGTATGGGTGTCACACAAAGTATCAGTAGAAGCGGGGCCCCGAGTTACCGGCGAAGGATATAAGCCGATTATGTCTTCCCAAATATTGAGACACGCCGGTAGTCCCGAAAGCCTTGGCTGAGCAACGTGGAATCTTGCCTCGACCATATTTCATTGGGAGTAGCCGAACACAAGCACGGGTCGAGTGTAGAGATTCGAATTTTGAAAACGTAACAGATAACAACCATCGACATATTATTTTTCAATTAACAATCAAATTCCAAAATGAGCCTGTCCCCCTCGAACCAAATCAGCTGTCGTAAATCAATTTATCGTAAAAAAATTTTCAAAAACAATTTTCGCCTAGTCTCGTCGTCACGAATAAGCTCGTACAGATTTTCCTCTTAACTTTGAATCACCCTATATACATCCCATACTTATAGCAAACAATAATCACAAGATCGTAACGTGACATATAAGACAAAACAAACATCATTAGCGTCCCTCGCGTACGGCTCACGGTCATGAACAGTGAATTGCGTCATAGTATCAAAAATCACGTTAATTACATATACCCATACATTTAATCCCGGCTGTCACGATCTCGCGACGATAAGACCGATCACGGTGATTCATTATCGTATCAGAAATCTGAGGTAGCAATATTAGCGTGTAAGGCTCGTTACCATGATAGCTCAAAAACAAAAAAAAAGGACAAAATATTAAACCGAAAAGAAATAAAACATTTATTTTTCATTTCCATCATTCATTTACGATCGTTACGACATCGCGGGCTGTACCTTTTACATTTTCTTTCGTCCAATTTCCAATCGACGACGGAAGACAAATTATTATTTATTTTCATTATTATTTGCCACGCGGAATATCGGGGGTTCGAAAGAATTTCAATCAAGATACACGATCAATAGTACCTGGCATAGTAGGGCTGTATATATATATACAACGTATGTTACGATCCGATCAAGGTATTCGACTGTAGTTTCAAGGGCAGAATGAAGGAACGGTTAATGTGTCGAGTATACGTATATACACTGTGTCGAAGAAGGTTGGTACGCAGCGACGTGGTCTAGTCCAGTGGACGGTATCCTTTTCTTTTTTTTCTTATTGTATAAAATACTCTCTTGTAACAAGCATGTACCACGGAGTGGACGACGGGGACATCCATACGAGCAGGGATACATATGCATGGTGTTTCTCGGAGCCCAGTCACCCATGGCAGCAGATGTTGCGAGATTCCAAAGTGTCTTCCGTGCAGCCCACAATCATCCGCACTCCGAATGCGATCTAGAGAGACTGGAGGCTGCGTTAAGCTGATCAATAAATTAAATCGGATCGTACCATCTTGAGATCGGTTTCAATGAGAATGCTCGTGTACTGGGATAGTCCTGATGCGTAAACAAGAGGGGGTCGGGCATTAGATAATAAAAGGATCGAAACGTTTGTAGATTGGTACTTTGCGAACGGTCCATTTGTATATGGACCAAAAAAGTGTTTGAGACTTTATTAAAGAGGGTGGGAATAAAAAAAATCTCTGAAAAAATTCTTATGATTTGGTCCACAGTTGGATGCTGCGGTACCCACTGTGCGTGGTCCATATGCAGGATGTCCGTCTAATGAGGGAAGACCGCCCTGTAGAATGTCGGAG
The DNA here is from genome assembly GCA_030142655.1 of Trachelus tabidus. Classification (NCBI taxonomy): domain Eukaryota; kingdom Metazoa; phylum Arthropoda; class Insecta; order Hymenoptera; family Cephidae; genus Trachelus; species Trachelus tabidus. Next base: position 217,729 of record JARQTI010000066.1, read on the forward strand.
ATGCTTTTCGGAGAGAATCGGGATGCTGCGCGGATGGACGTATTCTCGTATGCAAGAATCTGCCCGGCGACGGTTGTAAATAGTTATACGGAATGACAGTTGAATTTCGGTGCTCCATAAGTTCGTTAGTCGGGATGCTCGTTTTGCGAGGGATCCGGCCGGCCGGCCGGATCTCTGACGGGCCGCAAACTCGAGGGCCGAGACAGGATCTGAGAGATGGAAGGAGGAATATACAAATGTGGATTTGGCGGATCGTATCTTCGAGACGGGCAGGTTTATCTTTTGCTTTCTCTTCCGTTTCAATTGAGAGAGTCCAATGCCTTTTATTATTCCTCTCTCGAAGGACCATTGTGTTCGCGATCAACCATCGAAACTCGCTACCGTCTCTCCTCGTCGCAGGGGCCAATCGTCCTGATACTCGGAGATACCTCAATTCCGTCGTCTTGGATATTAAAAAAAAAAATGAGGCAAATAATAAATGAAAAAAAAGAAAATTAAGATCGACCCCATGGAAATTCTTAAGCCGCACTCTAATGAGAAAAGCAGCTTTTCTTGATTGCATACCGGAAGTATTAAGATTCTAGTAGCGTTTCGTTATGCTAACCGGCAGATCATGACGAACGACAATTCTGATATTTAAATTTATAATTAAAAAAAATTTTATTTTATCGTTACAACAAAACATTTATCTCATCGAGTATCAACCGCACGTACGTGCAGTGTTGGTTTGTAATTTAGAGTTATGGCTCACTTTGTTTCACACGCCGAAAATCTGATTGCTGTTTTTTTTTCGAAATTTTTACACGCCCTGCCATTGCGCGTTATCGTATCGACGTTACTTGAGCCAACGAATCGTATCGAGACGGTAATCATAATACGCGTATAAATGTTCACTGTACTGGAATCCAGCATTACTGACAAGATATGGCAACTTTCAAAGTACACGGCTTACGTTCGGTGCTACGGGAGTTACGGGAGTTAGGAGAGTTACGAGAACTGTGACTACGGCTACGATCAGAATCGAAGTTCAGTCTGATAAACGTACCTGAAATGCAACCGAGCCAGAAAGAAACCTGCCCCGCTAGTCTCCCTCTGTTGAACTCATCTACCGTTTACAAGAACGGAGTTCGGGCTGAACTCGTGTCGAGTCGTGGAGCGTTCCGATATTATCTCCGAGCATGTGGACATGTTTTGTCATCTAATAATCCAAATCGAAATTATTTCGCTCTCAATGCACCCAATGAATTCGGCCCGAGACTCCCCTTCGTTCCCAATACTTGTACGAGTGGATCTGACACTTTAAACATTGAATATTTATCTCACCCGTTACATTCCCACGCTGGTACTTTAGAGGAATAATAAAATCGTTTTTAATTTTATTCAAAATTTCAAATCACAGTACAGGATACGCGAATACGACATCTAAGTTTACTTTGAGTTTACAATGCAAATTCCAGGGGTTTTTTGACAAATTTTCAATTTACCGTTACCATCCGCTCTTTCATCCAATCAATCGCAACGCACGTCAAATAAAATATTTTAGCAATAATCCAAAAAAAGATCGAACTCAAAATTCGAGAATGTCAAGAAACCATAGATATCGCATCGTGTAAATTTCCTATGCTATAGCGATCCGTTAGAAAAAAAACACTCGGTATCTTGAGAGATGCTCACGAGGACAATTTGCGAGTGTCGTCATAAATTCAAAAAGTGCCATAAAAATGCCAAAGCTCGTGGTCTATCGGAAGCAATTTAACAGGCACGAGTTGGCCACGTGACACGGCGAGAAGGGGGGGCGATAAAGAAAAGGGTGAGGGAGGAAGATGAACAAAAAAAGATATGCCTCAACCCCACCCTCCTTCGTCCCAATAATTTGGCGTATGCGCATTGTGTCGACGCATAAATAATGTCGCGCGACGCCGACGCTCGGCCAGTGTCTTTCACGGTTCGGCATGCTGTAGCGGACATTGTCGCCTTTTAATGTCTTCCGTTCGCCGTATGAATTATTATTTTGATATGGGAAGAGCGAACGGCACCCCATTTCACGGGGTATGGCTACGAGGCCTAAGGGTTGTACAGCGTAACTTCCATGGCGTTTGACTGAATGGGCCCTCGAGGCATCAGGGCTGTACACATAGACACGGAACGTTACAGGGGTACCAACTCGCAAAGTGTATGCACCGAAGGGTTCGTGTGCACGCGGCTTTATGTATACCCGCGCACGTGTCCACGTTAAGGCCATGTTTGGGTGGCCAAACTTTTCTTCTATCCCATTTTCAATAACAGTTCCCGCATTAGCATACTTCACCATGAATATATTGCCTTGAATATACGACGACGACAAGTGGTACGCAGCGACCTAGCATACCGGGGATTATTGAACTTTCACGAAATTAAAAATAAAAAATTTAATAAATAACTAGCATAAACGGACTATGAATTTTTTGATATATACAAGCCGACAAGATAGTACGTTGCAGCTGCTCGGCAATTTGACTCAAAAACAAGAACCAGACTCTCATAACCAAATATTTGCAGTACGTCGACCATACGTGCACGGGTCATTTAGTAACGCGTGAGAACAGCTGAGGTCGCATAACCCATAGACAGAACTTCGATTCAATTCCATCTGGTTACATTCCTTCCGTATCTCGCCTGGGTCTTAAGACTTCGGACCTCCGCAGGTCCCTGCATACTAGACATACTCAATTATCCTATAGCACTCGTCCACAATACAGTGCAGTACGGGATGAATTCGAGCGAGGAATTCTCGTGCATCACCTGCGCCCATACACGGTATCTTATGCAGTGTGGTGCACTTTATTATTATAATTATTTTTTTCTTCATCTCCATAGGCGCAGTCCATCGAAATAGTGCATAAAATTTTCTCATGAAAATTGACATACCAAAATATCTTTATAAAATATAACAGCATACTCCACTCAATACCGAAAACAGATTGCTAAGATACACGCGACTCCGGCACTGCAGCAACTTCGGTTCCAAGTATGCGATAAGTGTATCAAAGAAGAGCAATTTTTGCACGAACGATATAGAAAGATCCTTGGAAAGGACAAATGACCACGGTCGAGCTGAGAAAAAATTCTCGATTCTTAGCAACCCTCCTCAGTCTCCCCCTTCCACGATTCTAGTTGAAGCGGGGGGAGGGGGGGTTCACAGGGCGATTACACACGCAATGCGTCTCGAACGCGTCGCTTCTTTCTGTCGGAGCCGCGCGCGATCGCTTAGTGTAATCCAGTCGGTAATGTGTAAGTGGTTCACCTTGATAGTCCAGCACGTCTCTCCTCTCCCCTCTCCGCTCCTCCCTCAGACTGCCCCCTCGGCACGTCGTATTCTCTCTCTCTCTCTCTCTGTATCCTCTGGACTCCCATCCCACTCCGGATCGTACCCCAGCAGACCCACTAAAGTCTGAAGTCTACACCCGGCCGTACAGTCTGCTCCTCTTTGTCTCTCTCTCTCTCTCTCTCCCCTCTCTTTTCCCTAGAACCAGCCAAGAGAGACCCCCGCGCCACCTCTTTCCCCTCCCGCCCTGTACTCACCTGTCTCGGTTCACTTCGAACGTCCTTTACACTCCTGATGCTCGGGCTCCGGCGTCGGCGGCAGGGCCGTGCATTTCCTTCTCGTGACCCCAGGGCACCACGGGCCCCGGACCGCCCATTTGTAGCGCCCATGTCTGCGAGCAGCCGCCTGCAGAGCGATACACAAGAGGTACCCCGGTACCGGAGCGTTGCTGCTGCTGCCGTTAAGACCCAGCTTTCGGACCCTATAACTCTTAAGGCGTGTAGACACTGCTGTCCAACGATCGTAAAACACCAGGATTTTCTCAATCCGATCCCCACCCCCCCTCGAAATCCGACAAGTCCGAGTAATTCGGCGGCGAAGATAACAAAATGGCTGACAATGCCAGAATAAATACTTGTTCCACGATACGGCTTGGAGCCAGGCCATATCTCGTTCGTAACATCCCTGATATCGACGATCGACTCTTGATCGTTATAGACACTTCATTGGTTACGGTAGCGGACATCTTGAATAGCCTGTCCTTGTACTTGGATAAAGCAGGGAAAGGAGGTCGTTGTCCATGCGTTGTAGTCTGCTCCCGAGACATCCTCGGTGGAACTGAGGGGGACTTGGTCACAGTCCCAAAGCATCGGTACCGGAAACACGTGCTAGCTCTTTTCCTCCTCTGTTCAGTGAGTAGGAGACACTTTGGTCACGATAAATCAATAGACTCGGTATACGTAACGGTACTACTAATTAGAGCCTGCGTAGGGAGAGAGAGAGAGAGGGAGAGCGAGAGAGAGAGAGAGAGAGCTCTCCATCGGTGCGATTAAGTTTCAATCTCGATCACTCGAAATCTCCGTAATCTCCGAGAGAATCCCCTTTTGTTGCCGGAAGTTCCGCCGTCTTCGGTTGCTCCTGCCTATAATCGGATCGTTGATGAGAATAAATGGCTATCCATCGATCGCCTGGGCACACGTACAGCCAAGCTGGGGGCTCTTGATTCTTTTCGAATGAAGCAGTAAAGTCCTCGGCTACTTTCATTTTTATTACGTCACACCGACTTACTCCCGATAAAACTGTCTCCGTTACAACCGCCGAACTTACCGGTTTCACGTAGTAAATCGTTATTTACCTCCGAATCGATCGGTAAGAGCTCTCTGCAAACCACACACGATTCGCTCCTCTGTATAAGCGTTCGCGATCTAGAATTACCACAGATTGCGGATGATCTACCGGCAGATTCGACGAGTACGTAACTCCTTCATCTAACTCGGTCACGATCCGTCGACGATTGACTTTACGATAACGCATGATTTATTGAATTTTATTTACCGAACACTCGGATCTTCTCGATCGATCCGGATGAAAAATCTCGACTCGTCGTTGCGACAATTTTTCGATTTTATCCGAGAACCTCACGTGGCTACTGCGACAAGCACTGCCGGAAATGACGATGTAAGCTTGAATGGTCCTTAGGGATGCTGAGGGAGTAGGATAACGACGAAAAGATACTTTTCTCTGTGCTGTCACTCTCTTAACCCCTCCCCCCCCCTCCCCCATTATAATAATCAATTTATCGACCCTGTAATATCATAAAAAAATATACAGCACTGTTTTAACATTACAAACCTGTATATGCTAACGATCCGATTATTTTGATATCGGTAAGCCCATTGGATAATTTTTCTTATCGCGCTTCGTACGCTCGTCAGTAGCGTCAACTTTGACATTCGTCTCGTTCGATTCTTCTCACGCTTAAGGAAATACGTACTGGGAAGCCTATAGCTAACGAGGTATAGCTATAGCTATAGGCAAAAAGTATAGTGTAAGTCAAGCTAACGCGTACTCCAGGCATCTGCCACTGTAATAATATAATACAGCAGTACCCACCCTTTGTACGGCACAGCCTTGTCTCGACGTAACGAGAAAAATATCGAGCTGCGCTCTAGCCTTACCTCCGTTTGGGAGCGACGGGAGATGAAACAAGGGTGGAACGTGTGGACGTAGCTTAAAGATTGGCGACGAAGGACGCATCGTGGGATACAGAAAGTAACGATACTCGCCAAACGAGAATGCACGTAGAAGCCAGAGCTTGGATGGGTTGTCACCGCGGTAGCCGAAAGTAAATGTGCTCCTTTTATTATTCGGACAGAAGATTTAAGCGCGGCTTCGCGGCGCATGAGTTATGCTTAAAAATTGAGGTTAGCCAGAAGCCCAGCCATTCCTGCCAACCCAGTGGCTCTGCAACACGGGGTCGTCACTCTTTGCTCTTGTTTCGACGATATATTTTCTTCGCATCGGGAGCTCCTCCAGGGAGAAAGGAAATGCCCGAAAGGCCCGAGAAATCTTTCGGTGGGAGAATTCAAGTATTATAATAAATGCGTATGCAGTAGCTTGGGAATTGGAGAAGTAGAAGAGGGGGATGTGGGAGTTAAGTGGGGGGGAGAGAAGAGGTAGGGGAGAGAGAGATTCTGCTCTTTTCATCTCGTCTCTACGCTGGTTTCATCATCCGTTTTTTTTTTCGATGTTTAAACATTGAGACGCGGGTCCATGGGAAATACATGTAAAGAGAGGATTCGTAGTGGGAGCGAATGGAATTTAGCGAAATTGTACTCGAGCACGTTTATCTACGATTTCGCGTAAAAGTTGCGCGCGAACCCTGAACTCAGGAAAGGGGCGACGACCGTACGTAACGCCGGGTCCGGTTGACTTTTTGAAAAGGTAAATAAACGTAGTTGGCGACTTTTTAATTTTCCCCGCAAAATAGAAATCCTTCCCGGAGGACGGGAACGCCCATCCCGTGTCCCACGCAGTGATAAAGCAAATAAAGCCTCGCAGCGGCACAATAAACCGTCAGCCGAAATCGCGTAATTTAAATAAATTTACATCCGTTTGTGCGCGAATAAATTTCATCTCGTTCTTGGACTTCCCTACTCGTCAGCCGTTATATTCCGCAACGAAATTATCCCGCGATTTCGCTCAGAGTTTCCGACCTTCAACCACCAATTAGTCAAAGCAAGAAGGACCGACCTATATACACGCGTCGCCACTACATTCCTGCGTCTCCCTTTTTTTCCACCCAATTTTCACTTTCAACCCTTAATTATGCACCCTGTCATCCCTTTCGGTAAAATATACCATAGACCCAGTGTGGCCCGCCTACCAGAGCAAACTGCATGCTTTCAGTGTACATAAAAAAAAGACGATACCCAAGGGTAGCTCGTACCAAGATAATCGAATTCTTATCGGGGAAAAGAAAGAAACAAAAAAATCGCGTTCGTGTAAATCCGTAATAACGCGGATGGAGAAACGCGGCGAATCCTCGTATCGAGGTAAAAGACACAACGTGATCTCGCGCAGGTAGAACCGCAGAAACAACAATAGAATCGCTGGGGAATCAATGGAGTCGAGATGATATACGACGCGTAGACGCGAAATAGCATTGCTGTTTCTGTTAACCCTATCGTACGGTTGCGTGGAGCATCCGGTGGTGTAATAAAGTCGATAATAACACCGAGCCTCGGATATTTAGTGCTAGCTGTAAATCTTGCCGCAAATCGACGCCGCTGTTCCGTCGTACCGACTGAATACATTACTGCCGCGGTAGCGTACAACATATGTACATCCGCAAGAGTCTTCCCTCGTTCTCCTCCTCGTCCGACATAAAATTCCTGCCGACGCGAAGCCGCGAGAGAAATGACCTCTAAAACCAAGTCGCTTAAGCGTTACCACCGAAGGGACCGTAGACGCTCCTTATCTCGGGATTTCAAAGTTATTTCGACCCCATTTCGAGATACGAGGTTTTTTAGAAAAAAAAAAAGTTTCCAAGGTCAAGAGTCGATCCTGGTAAGAATGGACCGTGTGCCCTTGGACCAATGAGATCTCATACGATATATTTTTTTTCGTTCGACTTCAATTCCCAGATCCTCCCAATCCTAACCAGGATGATAAAGAAAAAAAAAATTCCATAAACACCTGACAACCTCGCAGCATCCATATCCGTCGTACGGATCAGGTTGATCTGACCTCGTCTTACTTATCTTCCGAGACTTTGCCTATCTCTATTTACACGTATCCCATAGCTTTTCCATCTATTCCCCGTATACAGCCACTGACGTACTCCCCGGCACGAACAGTGATAGATGGTTAACGAGATGAGAACGATTTGTCTCTATATTACCTAGAATATAGAAATACGCCGTGCGAAGATAAGAGTCTTGGGTGTATTTACAGATAGAGCAGCTGCTCGTCATCCCGCGTGACTTCGACTTCAGGGTCGCTCGACGATCGGTTTCACGGTTTGCTCTATGACGTTTGACGGGCTGACGAGTCGCAGATGTCTGCGAGATCGGATTGTTTGGGGAAGATGCCAGAGTCATAATGGATCCTGTGGGTCTGCTGGTCGTCGAGGGAGTCGGGAAAATAAATTAGCGGAGTACACGGAAAATATTTAAGCGACAGGGTCAGAAACCGATTGCGTAACGTACGCATCAGGAATCAGCGAAATTATTATTAAACCCCGTCAAAACATTGGATTTATTTGAGCGCAGGATCTTATTGATGTTCCCGAGCAGGCAAAGTCCGTGGGCCGCGCCGCGGGAGGCTGCGGCTACAAGGACTATAAATTTTCTGGACCCAATATCATGCCTGTAACTCGTTAAGTTACCTCATCTATGTATCACCGATATTGTGATGCGCACAGCCAGATATCGATCTCAGCTGGGTAACTGCGTGTCTTAGCGCCCTTTGCATTGGGGAATCGATGAAAATCGAGAAAAATCGACAAAACCTTCGGGACACCCTGTATACGCGTTACCAGCCCGTGCAAGACCAGGGGACGATCTGATAAAATTATATCGAACGCAATAAAGAGGCTGAAAAATTTATCTTCCTGCCATTCGGAAACAACAGTCGATCAGCCATTGTTTCGTTATCTGCCGCAACGAGCGATGCACTGCATTGTTGCACGGGACACCAGGGTCCAGGACGATGAGTAAGAAGGGGGCAGGATGATGGGACGGTAGTCGGCCCCCTTTTTCCTCTTGAAAAAATAAGTGTACGATGACCCTGGAGGTCACCGACAGAATCTGTTCGGGGACCATAGGACCCAACTGGTAACCGACTGGGACCCAACTCGAGTTCCAATAACAAGGCAGTCTTGTCCACGTCCAGCAGTGTCACCGTGCCCGTTACTATCCTCCGTTCGTTTTCTTCCTTAGCGCAGAAATAATTTAAACTCACATATGACCTACACGTGACTTCGGACTCTCGAATAAGTAACCGTATGTTGTATTAGAAGCGCGAGATAACCGAGTACCGTTAATTTATTGTAGATGTCGTCGCGGCTTCACGATTCTTATTCTTGTATCCTACCGTTGATACACTCCCTCTCTCTTTCTCTCGTATTATCATACTTTACAATTGCTACTCCCTCTCTCTCTCTCTCACACACGAATCATCACTGATTACCGTACCCACAGGGTCTTGATTAGTTCGCCGAGGATGTCTCGAAAGTTTCGTCGTTAGCTAATTGGTGCTCGCGTGACTCGCTTCCTGGAGGTGTGTGCGAGAGCACGTGGAGCACGTAGAGAAATCTTGCCGGTAGTACGTTACGGCATTGCAATCCGGTCGCTCGTATGAGAGTTTAAGTGTCGAGATCGTTGGGATTTAAGACTGATAAGAATTAATAGCCATTATCAGTCGTTGCTTCGGATTAATTTATTTCGCATTAAAATGGTCCCTGATATGTTTCGTACATGTGCATACAAAGATCAAATTGATAAAAAAAAATTGCTCCACGTATTATCCTTATCTTAGACCGATAAGCAGTTCGAAATTACATTTCCCACTCTTACACACGTGTCATTTAATCGACTGTCGCGGGCCAATGTACTTTCGTTACAGACAATGCAATTTTACTCCTATGGCTTTTTCATACTTAAATTTCGTACGTGCACCTGTGATACTTGCATAATACGGCAACTAGAATGGCCAGTGTGGCATCGAGTACCGTATGACTTTTATAATGCATCGATATTACATTTATTATGGTATATTGCACGGGACTGCAAAGTATCTACGTACGGTAATACTAGTTTGGTATAGAGCTATTTTTTTAACCTCGTTCAACAGGGTGGTCAACTCCTGACCACCCTTCGTTCATATGGAATTCATTGGCTATAAGTAGACTCGCTATACATAATTTTGTTTCCACGGTGGTATACCTTGTAATCTTCCATCGAGCTACATGACTATCTTATGCGCTCGGCTACAAATCGCATGGAGAAATAACCGTGGGAGACGTCGCTTTCGATGCGATGCACTTATGCACCAACCAGGGAATATGGTCAGTCTCGTAAATTAATTGCGCCTACGATACGGAATACAAACTGTATCATAATTATTATTCAGATAGTAAAGTCACGGGACGAACCCTTGGACATACGTACTTCGTGCTGAGAGTCGATATCGTTATCAGCATATGGAGAAGCACTGACCCGTAAGCTGGGGGAGGTCATCACTCGACGAGCGGTAGAGCGATACTAAGTAGATTTAAAAAAAATATATACCATCGCTATATAGTCTCAACTGCATAAGGTAAAGTGCATAATGCATTGAAAAAAGTGCATTTAAAATAAATTGAAAAAAAATGCATTCGAGAAACGTAAGTATCTGTTTGATGAGAAAAAATTGTCTTTTGTTTTTTTAATGATAATAAACTTTACTAATGAGTCAATTACGGTATTTTTACTCGATATAGATATATCTTTGACAAGGCGATTCAAAACGTGTACGTGACTAATAGAAATGATTACATCAGGGCAGGATACGATACGACGTACACTGGATGATTAAAAAAATGTTTGACCATTGTCGATAATAATTTTTAATTGTAATTAATTAATTGTGACGTCACAAGTTACCTGCGCGAATGGGATTCCGGCTGTTTGGATTCCGGAGATACGATCTCGGATTGGGAGTCCGTGGCCTTGAACACGTCACGGGAGAGACTCGTCCTGACGACACGAGCTTTTTTTCGCGTGGAGGGCAAAATATGTGAATAAAATAAGACGAAGCGGCGTCAAGACGCCATCCGTCATAGAGGACGCACGCGAAAAGTCTGAGCCGTTTCTTTCGGCGGGGCTGAAGATCGCGCGCGTATACATTTGTCAGCTGTCCTGGAAAGGCTGTATTATATCGCTAAGATGACGCGTTACTCTCAGCATCCTTAAGGAGCAAAGATCAATGGTGTACGTGTATATACGTATGTAAATATACAGTGGTGTAAGATCAGATCGATCCTTCGATCCTTAAGGAGGAGTGGAAACTGCTCTGGAATAGATAGATCAGTTTAAAAGCAAAGGGCGTGTATTACGAGCGGAACTATCGATAAACTAATGACGTTACGCGCCCGAAGGATCACGATCGAGAAGACTCGTCTTCATTCTGAGCAGCATCCGATCGCGGTCCTAGATCGGATCTAGAGACTGAGATCGTTAGGCCTCTGCATTCTCTTTGACTTGAAACAACTGCTGCTACACCGTAGCGTGTACCATGCTATACGGTATAATATAATATGAGAGCTGAATCGTTACTCGGGTATGAAGGGGGAGGAGTCGATCTTCTTTTTTTTTCTTGTCAACGAGGTAAAAAGAGTGTGCGATAATAAATCAATCGAATTAGGGTAACACGTGGAAATTCATGAAGAAGGCATCCATGGACTTAATGGTCTCTTTGGCTCGCGTGTTAAGCATCGGTTATCTTGTCGATCGGTTAGTTTTACGTTTGTCCTCGACCGAAGTGGTCGCGTGCTCTGTGGGTCCAGATCTTCATTCGTGAACTGACGCCTGCATCCCATGTATATGTATATACAGACGCATACTACGGAATACTTTAGTGAGACATTCCCTGCTATTTCTCGTCTATACATGCAGAAGACATTTTTGGTCCAGATGAAACTGGATGCAACGTTTTCTGCGTGACGGGATACGAGACGAGGGACGGAACAAAAAAAATGACAGAATTATTTACGGCGAATCAGACATTTTTCAAGGGTCGAAATATGTTTTGAGATAATCCCAAAAAATCTTCATCTCATTCGATTCTGGACCAATTTCAATTTTTTATCTTCAACGTACACTACAAGACGTACATTGGGGCTACTTGCAGAACTGTCACGTGATCTTAAATGCGAAAATATTGCAGGCGGTCGATTCCGAATAGATTTCTGAAAATTTTCCGAAAGAGGTTACAGCATCCCTTATCACCGTAAGATTAAAAGTGACTAAGGTCACTTTGCTGTGATCCAATGCCGAAGGGATCTTCCTGGCTGAACGTAAGAAGTATACTCGTTGCCTTAGGTTTTCTCGATGGTCCTTTGTTCCACCCTATAATGAATTCAGTAAGTTTTGCCGAGGGTGGGAGTTTCCCGCTGGCACCCTCAAAATTGGGATTGCCGGGAGGAGGAGGAGGGGGGGGGGCAATTTATGAACTGACGCTTCCTTTATGATGGGGTGGCCTTTGGCCTGCGACTGAATTTTAACTCGTGACTCATGGACTATATATAGCACGGAATAAAGCGGAAAGCCGGTAAAGCACGTAGATAGAAGTATATAAGGGATGGACAAGCAGAGAATGCACCCCTCGGCTGATACCACGCGATTCCCATTTCAATATCCCTTATATTCATTTGGCTACGAGAAACTATCTAGACGGATTATACCCCGGATTATACCAAGAGACCAGACAAAGGTTCACGAACTCCATCGATCCGAGGTATATATATATTGAAAATCGTAATCTTCGCGAATACGTCATTATTCATTTTATTTATGCATATCATTAACTCCGCGTACGATCAATCTTCGATAAAATATTCATATCACTTTCAAATATCACATATATCCCATGTATACGTCCCGTACAGTAACGACCATACGTACAATCACTATCATCGAGCCGAATCAAACGCCTGCGTAAAGATGTACGTAATTAAATGTACCACATGTGAATACAGAATATTTTCAAATTTTCTTAATTTTCCCTTAAAATCGTCCGCGCTTTCCCGGCAAACATCGTGCGGCATATGTGGATCGGTTTCAGGTTTCACGTCGTTGCCATAGAAACCGTACGCCGTCGTGTCATGATTTTTTATCGATCAATTGTTAAGAGCGATAATACCGAATTAATCTGAGAATTACCGTGGGACACCCATACTACCCGAGAAATATTACCCGTACGTAGTCTGCACGTACAAGAAAAAAAAAAAAAAATTCTCAATATTCATTAGAAATTCTTTCGACGACATATGTGTACATATGTTTCCTGCGTGAGTCAGTCTTTCTCACGTTAATAATATCTCACGAAGGTATACGACTTGCTATTCCCATTGCTTGTAGCAGTCATAACTGTATCTTTTCTACTGGTGTATACGAAGAGCTGCCTCGCTTCATCAATAATGACCAACGCGGACGTTGCAGCAGCTTGGCTAAGCAAATATGTATACGAGTACGCGGCAGTGAACACACGTGATCGTGCGCGCCTGATGGGACATATGAGAAAAGTATCCATCCATGAATTCCAGCACATTCGCGTATACGCGCACGCACCGTGGCGCTTATTCCGATAGCAGCGAAGCGCACTTTGCTGCCAAAGCATTAAGATGAAGATACTGCGAGAAGCTTGCGCAACGTAACCGGTAGCCATTATCAATTCTTTTTGACATCCAACAAACAAGCACCACTACTTCGTATCTGCGAGTCAACAAGAGTTAGCGATAAGTGAAATTTCAAATTTGATACTGTAATAGATATTCGCATAATACACGTCTCACGCATATATCGACGGAATCGATCGATCACGTCATTTCCTTTTATCCCACCCGTCACATATACATATATATATCTCAGAAAACGTACATCAATGTAACATAACGCATTAGCACGGGGCAAAGATTCGCAAGTGAAGAAGCACAGCCCATACCATTCGTACCAGTCAAATGACGCGCAGGATACTGTAATAATTCGCAAAATAATTTTTATATTTACGTAAACATTTTTTTCCACGAATCACAGTGGAAAGAAATTTTTTAATTTTTTGCCTCGTCTGATCAAAATTTCATTGAACTTCCTCGATGACGCACGTTATGTAAGCTCAAAAATATATACATATATACCTGCGCACACCATAAACCGTATTCATATTCGCCGTGACTTAAGTTATAAGAGTGACAGGTAATTCAAACCGCGAGACCTTCTAACGCGGATCTACCCTTTGGCGACGCATTAGTTCCGATACGTTGTGCGTTATAAATCGATGAAAAAAAAAAAAGGTTCGTTCTTCGAGAGACAAGTATTCAATTACAATAATAATGTCGATGCACAATGAGTCGTCGTGAAAGGCTTAGCAGGTGAGCGCTTTGGAAGCCGATGAGACGGAGAAGATGAATAAGGATGGCGAGTGGTTGGGTCCAGAGGGAAGACGAAGGTGAAGAAGGATGAAAGAGTTGGTGAAGGGGGGGAGGGTGGGGAGGGTGGCTAGGGGAAACAGTCAAAGAAGATAAAGGTAGACGGTAGAAGAATATCGAGAGGATGGACCAAGTGTATACGCGGAGAGATGCTGGGGGGAGGGAGGCAGTGACGGAAGAAAAGAGAGTGAGTAGAAGAATGAGATGAGGAGAGGGAAGAGAACGGGAGGCTGAAGGAAGGAGAGAGTTTCGTTGGTTGCGTCGATGCCTCCGGGATTATATACGACGGCCAGCGACAATACGTTTCTGAGATCACTATCGGACCACTATTGTCGGCCATTAAAAATACCTCCTCAACATTTATTCGGCAAATAAATCTCTAAGCCGTGGAATGTCCCGTGCCCGTCCCCCGTCTCTTGACCTCCGGCCGATACGACGACGCTCAGCGCCGGTACGGCGCTTCGGCGGCGGAGCCGATCGTCATTGGGGCATCGGCCGATCATTTCGGTCGATTCGACCGACGTGTCTTAACGATGCCTTATTGACTGCGTTGCCGGAGAATCTTTGCCGGCTGCTAAAAGGCTATTTTTATTTTCGCAGGGTCCCGTCGATTGGATGGAAATCAAAGGAATTTCATGCAAAACGTATATGTCTGGAGGATACTGGTGCATTGCGAATTTTTTTTGCAATTTCTTATTGACACTGTCGAACGGTACTACCCAGTGAAAATTTGAGATCAGTAAGGAATCGCGAGTCCTTCGAATTCGCGGTTCACCCGACGCGTGACGAATGATTGAGTTAATTAATCCGTTGGTAGCGCGGGAGGAGGCACTGATAACAGCACGATAACAGATAATAATCTGTGTCTGTACGTAGGCAAGACGTCCTTTAGCGTCGTCGGAGCCAATCTTGCGAATATTCTCTACTCGAAGTTCTCCAATTAGATCGTCCCTCGTACGCGCGTGAAGTGCAGTACCGTTTTACATGTACCCTCGGCTGCAGACGCAATCGCAACGGGCGACTCCTCGAGCGCCTAATTTACGTGTTGACGATTTAGACGTAGTTCCTTAATGAGGATAGTTGATTAAATCGACGGAAGGAGCTTCCTTTTGAAATAGCAGCGAAGACGAATCAAATGTATACATCTTAATTACATTTAGCGAAATGGACATTTTATTGGCGCGTCTCAGTGCACTTCGATCGACGTGCAAAACATTCCCGATCGCGTTTCAAGTTTCGACTCCGCCCCCATTTATACGTATGAAAGACCCGAACGCGAATTTTTTAAATTTTCGAAAAATTCATCAATTATCATAAGCATCTTCGAGATACCCTCGAAATTCACTGATACGTCCATAAAACGTGACAATAGGATTTTTTCTCTATTCCATTATCGACATCCCCTCCGCCTCGATTCCCCCTACGCCAACTGAGTGCCTATCGGTATCTCCACTACAATATCCCCTCTAACAGTCCCATAACCTACAATAAGTGTCACGTGCAATCGGCGACAGACAAACTTTTCTCATGTACGACCAACCGAGCAGATTCGCTCGGCGTAATTTTCCATCCGAATCGCACACGTATCCCGTAGCCTGTCCTTCCCGGAAGTGCCGATTCCTGTACGAAGGACCGAAAATGATTTCGGCACGCTTGCACACGCGCGACAGTATTGTGGCGCATTTACAAAGGGACGAAGAAACACGCGTCGGCAATATGTCGCAGCTGCCAGTCATTCTCCGTAATAACTATTCCTCTCCGGAGACGCGTACCGATCTCATCAAGCAACCTCAGACATATTTAAAACATACAGCAACAAGACCAGCAGCCAATCAAAAAAAAAAGTGCTACAATGCACTTTACAAAAATTATACAAAACCCCAACTTATTCTATCATACTATATATATACACACACAGAACAAACAGCATCTGGACCATTACAATCAGCATCCAAGAGGATGTATTATCGCCTCTAAAGTCGCATTGCTGCCTCACGGCATAAATCGCCAATTGGACGGACAGAAGTATATGCACTGGCGTTTCCATGTAGCGGCTTGACAGTCGCCGTAATTGCTACAATTCTCGCGGGCAAGCACGTGACGTCATGTTACCTCGTCCCTTAATCCTCTCGTTACCCCCCCCCCCACCCCCCTCCCCCTTACCTCCGTCGCCTTTCAACGAGGACCCGTCGCCCTCCCCGCACAAGTTGCGCCTTTTGGTCATCGATCCGAATGGACGTATCGCCGGCATAGAAACGTCGATAGATAACGTCGCGGGCCTCCGTTAACGACGGAAGTTAGTAAACGCTCCGACGTAAATGACCCGACGTCGTAAAGCGACCCGTGAATCTTCCCCAGGAGTATCTGCGAATCGCGTACTTCACTCGGAGGAATCACTGGGTGCCAAGATATACGATTATGTTTGCGGAACCAGGCCAAGTATATTGATCGTTATTTCCTATGTTACCCTGACGAATATCCCACGAGATAGAATCCTGTATATCACGTGTAATTGCAGCTACCTGTATCCGATGACTAATACTGTAAATGATTGACGTATTAATTTGACGTTACACGTTAATTCGTCAGGCGACACTTTTAATTCGTACGATAAGTCTCCTAACGTGCGATCTGTGGACGATCGATAGTAATATAATTCTTTGACATAAATAAATCCGGCGGCATCGATCGGATGAAAGATCATTGATTCGGATGAATCTTCGATAATACGAAAATCGTGTACGAGAAATCGAGATTCGAAGGTTCGATCGAATGTCCGAGATCGTCGTGGGACGTAAGAGAAAAGGGGAGGAATGATTTTTAAGATGAAATCTCGAAAGAGCACTGGTATCGGTACCAATCCCATATTCGGCGCGGATGCTGTAAAAGGAAATGCGTAGGATACACGTGTACTTGGTATTACGCTCTAATGAGCTATTAATCATCGTTTGACCGAGCGGACTACGTTAATGACTGCTTAATAAATAGCAGCGTGCGTAATGACCCGTCATGACGTGACACTAGTCGTCAGCGAGTCATCGCCTCGAATCACGAGGGTCCAGATTCTTTTCCAGACGTCCTAAAGGTCCGGGAGACTGTGGTCCAGCTTACTCGTTGGTCCGTAGGTCCCTTTCGAGGAAGACCGAACTTTTGGTCATGCCCTGTGGCCCTTGTTACCATTGCGCGAGACAATGACCCACTCATTTCACAAGGGCAGCATCCTCGATCTCCCGCGAACAGGATGACGTAAGGACCACACGCATTGCTCGGAATCGAGTTCATCCTTCGGATGATCTCATCGAGAAACATCCCCTTCGAGATTATACCTATACTTTTGTACCGCTGTAGAGGTTACCTGATACATTGTTTCCAATTTTTGGCTAGATCCCCGAGTGACGTCACGCATTATCGTTTAACCCTTTACCTCTACATTTTATTTTACATTCGATCTTCGCTCGTCGAATCCTACGTGGTAATTTTTTTTTTTCTCGAATTTTACCAGAAAAATTCCATCTATTCCGGGAAACAGGGTTAGATCGAACAGTGACGAGAGTTCATCTCGTATATCAAAGTGAGCAGCATCCGGTAAGCCTTTGGTACCCGATCAAAGGATGTATACGTGATGACCAGTGGCAGCAGGTTGCTTGCAGCATTTTGTTACCAGCCTAGGGAATAATGGCTGCACCTGGGCACTTCCGGTAAGCGTCCGTACACGCTGGCCTTCCTTTATAGGGAAAATCGTACGAGCGATTAGATTGCCAACAGCCGTCACTCGTTATCGGATAAATCTTCGAGGCTCTGACGCAACACGTTCTTCGATTCCGCTATTCGTCATTGATAACGAATATCAAGATTGACGCGTCCCGTCAAAATTTCGTTCGCGTAAGATTAAGAAATCTGGAGCAGATGCTGCGTTCGATTTTTTAATCTTACCCCAAAGTACGTATGGAGACCATACGTCATATTGTATACCTATATCGTGCGCGCCTGACCCCCTTCGGGTCAACGTTTGATATCGATTTCCCATTGGGTAAAATTATAGATAATTTCAAATTGTCTTTTAGCGACGGACGACACGTCGTTAGCGACTGAATAAACGCTCGTAAAATTGTTATCTATATATAAGTTCTATATTCAAAATTAAAGTTCACGGCAAGAGGTCATGGCGAATCTAATAAAATTTATTCGCTCTACCTTTCACGTGACTCTTGTAAATTATCAATTAGTCGTTGAGTGCAATGCGATGTCTTGTGGATTAACGCTTAAGCTCGACCACACAAAGAGACACGTTTTGCCATCGTGGAAACGCTTTTTCATTTATTTACGCGAACGTTAGTTTACATTATGCATTGCTACTTCAGGTTGCCTTGTAGGTCCGTGCGGGGGAGGTTGTACGTAACATCCAACGTATCTACCAACCTGCCAACCTACATCTACTCTGGTCTATAGTCTACCGGACGGACTGGCTAGCCTGATTATAGTCTAAGGACTGACTTTGCGAAAGTCACTGACGAGAAATTTTGTGTTTTGAAATTTAAGAGTTCAACCAAAAAATGCTTATGGTAATTTTCATTACGAAAAGGGAGACGCGAATGATTTTTATGGTTAAAAAATGGCGGCTCCTCGGTGCGCATGGGAATGAGACTTTCGGCAAGAACAAAGAAACCACTGCCATTAGGGCTTCGGGGTGGCAGAAAGTTTTGGGTTTATGCTGCTCGTTTAATGTAAATGAGACGAGAGAGATGCCCACATAATAATGCTACATTTTCGTAGCTACGTCTAATGCGAGGTTAGGGTGGAAATGAATTATTGGTGGTCTCTGGCCCTTTTTATGGCCACGTCGTGTGTAAGTGCTGTGTAAGTCTTTTTTTTTTTTTAGGAAGTCTAATCAAATTCACATGAGAGTAGTTGGAAAAAAAATTTTGCTTTATCTTTAATTAATAATCAGACTGGCGATTAGCGAAATCTTTATAAACAATGTAAACGCGTGCGAATCCTTAGTAAGATACATTAAAAAGGAAAAATAATATCGTCAATATTCCCTCGTTTTGTTAGATGTACCTCTACTAAAAATTTTTAAAAATTTTAAATTCTTTTTCCCCAAAATACATTGCTTTCCCTCTCCGTGTGTGTTAGCAAACGAATAACTTCGCGTCAGGATCTTAATTGAAACGAAATTAAATCCCTATTGAAGTTTTCCGAGTTCTCGAATTAAATTAAAATTTCGATAAGTACTCGATTACATGCTTTTTTTTAATTTGTATATTTTTCTATTCGTCTCGGTCGGTTCGCTGGTACGTCTCGAAATTAACCTGTACAGGTAATACCGAGGAATAAGTAAAAGATAATGGCACCCTGCCTTTACGATTATATCCCTGTGACGTAACGTATTGTACACGCATGGCTTAATGCGTGCGCTGAATCGTTTCGCGTAAATGGCTTGTCCGTAGACTCAATCGATTCTGAAATGCGCTTTACTGGCTTCTTCAATCATTACGTCCAGCCCGTAAATCCCAGTTTCCCTTGCCATGTACCTACAATGATGAGAAACGCGAACGATCCCTCACCGCAAATCATGCTTGTTCTCGATTCACCGATGCTCTTAGCAAACATAGAAATCCGTGGTTAACGTACATATCGAACAGTAGGGTAACATGGGCGTGAGTGGGCAATTATTTATATAAATATATATATATTGGAACGAATTGATACGAAAGAACAACTAATAACAAGTAGATAACAAGTCAGAAAATGTTTATATATTAATTGTCTATTATTTTGAAATTAATTAAAACATAATTAAGTGCACGAAAAATTGGCATTTTACAATTTACAAAATTACGAAGATAAGAAAATACTTTTCGATGACATGTTAGAATTCCCATTTAATATTCGGACAGGAAGTGACTGCTTTACCGTGACAGCTGACTTTAATATGCAAAACCGTTCCAGGCAGGATTTCTCGATAGTGCAGATTTATAGAAAATCGATCTGCGTAGTTGAACGCATCTGCTTGCCCGTAAAAGCTACTAGAGTCCGGGGCATGTGTCGATGATTGGAAATTCATTAGAAAACGGAGGTGGAATATTTTTGAATATGTATATATATGACGAATTTTTATAAATGTAGGCGTAAAAAATAATGGTGCGAAGACGGTACATCGTGTTACGATTTGTAGAAAATATTCAATTTTGAGGAAAAATCTGACGCGGTAATCAATACCGGATATGGCCTACCATCCTGCCTGACCACATCCTGGTAAACGTGCAAGCTGAGCGAAGGTGGCAAAGATTGGCAGGATTCAACGATTTGCCGATTTCAGAAACGCGATGCGCGCCAAGTCCGAGCAAACCGAATTACGTTATGTCGGCCTCGATTTGCACGCTAACGCCACATTAGCTATTGGCACTGGATGCCCATTGGCACTCGATGCAAATCGCCGCCATTACGCTTTCCACGAATTTATACTACGGCGCCGATGGCCACTGCACAGTAAATCGTTACACGTTGCGAAAAGTTTCACATATATTTCTTTTATATGTACGTTCTAATGAATACGAAATTTAAAAGAATAATGAACAAAATTGTATTGCGAATATTAATTTTTTTTCATCATATTATCACCTGTTGACGTTACTATAATACGTTTTTACTGATCGAATATAATGGTTATTTCGTCGAGCCGCTTCCATTATTATTATTATTCGTTCCGATATCATAGACCGGAAACGAACTCGATTGGACGCCTTTGAGGAAGCCCGAGAAGCAGTTGGCATAAAAACAGAACAATAATGGAATGAAGATGTAAAATGAAGAAATTGCGGAAATCGAAGGTAAATTGCACAATATATATATATATATATTACTTTTTTTTAGTTAAAAAGCAATCTGACGGTATCGATGACGCAATAAGGTCCGCACGTGTTCACGACGAAGGGAGTAAGCGATGACGATCGGAATTCAATATAGATTTATCGTGCCACTAAAATTTTGAAAAAAAAAAAAGGAAAAGAAGTTATCGGTAAACATGGCCGCGCATAGGATGCACTCGCAAACAAGAGCACGTGGGTAGCAGTGAGGGAATTGATACGGTTCCGTATGAAAAGTCATGCACGAAATAAAATGAAACGAGAGGAGGCCGTACAGTCGGGTAGAAAAATCGATAATTTCGATATTGAATATCGGGATACGCGAAATTCGAATTGAATACATAGAATTCAGGTGAAACGACGACTCGGCCGTTGCAGTTGCATTAAAATCGAGAAACGCGTCTACGAAACGAATAACATCGCTGAATAGGCTCGTAAACGTAGAGCATGTAAATTACAGAGTATAGCCACTTCAATCAATAAAAAGCCATCCACGTTACTTTATGGAACCAAATTATATTCTATTAAAAAAAATTTCCAAAAATTCATAAACTCCAGTCTGTTATCATTAAAAAATTTTCCACTGTTCGCCCGATACTTAAATTTCCTCTGTCCTACGTCACGTCGCTCCAATTCGATTTCCGTTAACAAACTGATACCGATACGACCTGACACAAATTTCCATACCGTCTTCGAATCTTCAGGCTAAGAAGCTCAATCGCCAAATTAATCATTAATCTCATTTGCCGATTGCCCTGCCCACTGGTAGGCACTGTACGGTCTCGATCGATATCACGTGCGACGTGCACAGTAGTTTCCACGTATGGGAGACCAGTGGTAGGGGTTAACAGACAATTAGCAAATAATTTATTTAAAAATAATGAACATCCCTCATGCGTACCGACGTATTTGCACGGGGATGTTGAACGGCTTGTTTCCACAGGTTATTAAAAAGCGCACACACGGTATACACTCGGCGAGTGGTTATTTCGTCGTATTGCATAATGTAGAGTCGGGACGCCTCGTGCTTTAATACCGTCCAAAACGAAAATGTGTTTAATCGACAGGTTCTGCTATACCGCACTATACCATACTACGCTACGCTATACTATATGGAATATACATAAATACCCTATAGTATATAACACCGTGTAAAAAAAATTCGTAAAACAAAATATCCCCGATAAATATTTAGGTTATTTTTCAAAACCAAAATAAAATGCATTATCCATTCGTTTCTCCAACCATCGTACCAACAAAGAAACGTACGTTTCAAATAAGTTACGATTACTTCGTAATTTACAGACGGGGGGGGAGGGTACCGTGCGGTTATTATAACGTCGCAATAAACCATACCATGGGAATACACTCCGACGCCTTTTTTAAATTATTTCCACCGACCGCAAAACCCCATAAACATTGACAGTGGCCGACCGCAGGCTGTTATTGGTAGGTGAGATTTGTTGAGCGATTTTATCTCGGACTTCTCCATCGAAGCAATTCGCGAGGATGGTCGTCCCGAAGGATTATTAAAAATCTAAGACCGCAAAAATAAAGGGGTTAAAAAATTACTGGGACGAGGGACGGAAGGGTTAGGTACGGTCGGACGTAAGAAAACCGAAACCGGAAGTCGTACGTGTATCCCAGATGGCGAGGATCAGATAAGCACAGTAAACTTTAACCTGCCATTTTTCAGACGTAACCGAGACTATTGGATGATAATCTCAGACTTTCAAGTTCGTCCCTACTTCCGGTTCGTCTCGGCCAAGATCCTCGCCGTTCCTCAACCTCCCTCCCCTCTTGCCCCTCCTTTTTCCTCTATACTCTGTCCTCGTTTCTCAACCACTGAAACTTCCTGCTCCCTCGGGAATACACAGCTTCCTCTTACGAACACCGGGAATGGATGCTTGCGTTCTTGTCGGGGACCCTTGGGTCATGGGTCATCCAATTCTTGTATAACAATGTCGCTTGTCGACGGAACTACGGAATTGATTGCTTAATGAAATTTATTAATATTTTTAATTGGCAGTGACCTTGAGTACTCTGGCTCCGATTACCCTGCTGATTAACTAAATGGCGGTACCAGTATGCAGAGCATCGTTGTGAAAGAGACGTTATACGATTCGGCACGTCAGCGTTCGAACCGTAAACTCCGATATCGATCGAACCAGTCGAACAAGTTCAACGGCATATTGCTCGTTAATAAAAAAAGAAAAATGACGATTCCTGCTTGCCGAGTGACTATGTAGGTAGACAAAAAAACATATCGAACAGTGATCGATTATCAGAGAATTTTTAAGACAATACTTAATGAATGACCCATTCAAGAAAATAAGGAGCAATCGCTGCTCACCCTACCGCTCCGTGTCTCTTCCATGAGTCAACTTTTATTTGTCCAATGTCCAACCGGTATAATTAATATCCTTCTCGTTGTTTATTGTATTCCGACGTTGTTGCAACGGAAAGAAATAAAATTATCAAACACGTTCCGAACCCTATTGTTTCGCTAAGAGAGGACGGAGTGCCGAAGGACGGAGGTAAAAAACGGAACCTTTTTTTTCTTTCGTAGGATTCGGTTTTTCTTTTGAAATTTAGAAAACAATTTTTGGTCGTAATTACATTTTTTGGGGGTTTCGAAATTTTATTCAAGTGGAATATACAGGATTTTTTATATATACAGAGGTATACAGTGTTGCTGTTTTATACGTGGCCTATGAGGATGTCTTGCTGGGTTACGTCTTCTACGGACGTTCGATACTCTTGACGTGACTCGATCGGATTTCACTGTACGTGTGGAAAAGTTCACGGGCGACTATAGACCTTGGTGGGGATACTGCATCACAGCGAAATGCATCTGAATGCAGGGGGTAGCCGATGCTGGGAATTGTCTGAGTTCGAATTATTTAGTATGCAGTGAATCAGCAGTTGATTACTCGGAAGAATTATGGTAGAAGTCAACGAGACTAGACTTAAGATCTAGACGTAAGAAGGAGAGCAGAAAAGATCACTCACCACGGGATTCTCTGTCTTCTCAATGTTTTTGCGTGGAGTCCATCCACAGGACCAGTCTCCATCCTCTTCGGTACTCGTGGTCCATTCAGGCGACGACTCGAGGATTCGGATCTTGGCACTTGTCTTTGCACTAAGCGTATTTCGGATGCGGGCTAATTATTCACTTGTTACGTTTATGGCTAAATTCGCGGATTTTCGCGCGCGATAGCGAATGACCGTGACGCGGCACTTTAAACAGGCAGGTCCAGTCCGTTCTTTGGCACTCGAGATTCGTTCGCGGGATAACTTGATGATTTCATCCCAATGATTATTTTTGCACCACACAGATTTTCACGCGCGACACCGAATGACTGCGGTGCAGTTATTTAAATGACTCGCGGTGTTACGCGTTTTCGAAAGTGGAGGTAAAGGGTACAGGGGGAGATGGAGTGGAATGGGCTGAAGGCCCGAGGGAGAGAACCTCGAGAAAAAGATGATACAGATGGGGAACAATTTATAAGAACATTACAGTGAACGTAAGGCAAGTGCAAAGGACCGGATTAAGCAGTCCAGGGGCGAAATGCACGCAATCGGGCCCAACCCCTGCGGA
>JARQTI010000066.1:242852-255782 GCA_030142655.1 Trachelus tabidus
GCCCTCCCGCGACCAATTTGTCAATTACAATTTGTGCAGGGTCCGTCCACGATGCCTTGAAATCTATTCGCTCCTAAGCACAGACTCCTAAGTAAAAATTGATAAAGGAAACAAATATCTTCTTATCAAACTCATTTTCAGAACGACCGATAAATCCTGGCCATGTGTATGTCCCATATAATCATCAAAATATACAATTGCGCAGTGTCGTAGCTCAAAAGTGTTGAGTAACTGCATTTGCATAAGCGTCTACACCACATTGTTTAAATTTATTTAATTGCATCTGTTCTGCATCACACTGATATATGAAATATGACCCACAAACACATATACATAGCTGATATCACAGGACGAAAATAAAGCATGAAAATGATCTATAAATAATACATCAATAACACACGTCCAAAAAGCTATTCCGAATGAAGTATAGGTACAATCGAGTGAATAAAATAATGATGAATTTCATTGAGCCGCTTCGACACCAAAGCCCTCGAATTATCCATTCGGTACAGAGTGACGCGTAAGTATACCTAGATATATGCAAATCGATGATATTATATGCGGGCATGAACAAAATAGTCAACGTAGAATGGTTAATCGGGAACGTCCAGGCTGCAGATACAGCGAAGTGGCCCATTGGAAAAAGTGCGCGACGGGACTTGCATGACAAATAGTCCGCCATGTTCTTGGATGATGGATCGGTCCGCGTAAGCTGTGCATAACTGTTCCAAGTATGTTGCACGTTACGTCTACATTCCTCCGTGACGTAGTTGCATTATTTCTGCAACTCCGTCAGTCCTGAGAACTGCAATTCCCAACTGGATTTTCCTGAGGATTGAAGGTTCAGTATGTGAGCGCATATGTTTGCCTTACTTATATACATATATATATATATATATATATACACACACACTCAAACCCCTAACCATACCCAGCTATACGTAACAACATGTCAACTTTAATTGATACAAATTGAACTGCATACAAAAGTACCAACTTGAAGATATCCCGTGTACAAGTTCGTCAGCTGATACCATCCAACTTTCTATGAATCTGCCAGACAAGGCGCGAAATCCTGAACGAGATTCTCTCACGTTGCAAAGATACGTCAATAAAACACCTACTCCTACCTTAGCTGTCGCTAACGATGACTTTTACGAACTAGTATGGATCACCCGTTATATCGAATCAAACGTAGGGACATAGCATTGAGGAAGGCTTAAAAAATCTTCCCGACGAAAGCAATATCCGAGCAAATAGATTATTTTAAGGGGTTGTGCTACGGGGGGAGGAGGAGGGGACTGGAGAACGCTGCTTCCAATAGGGTGGAATAATATCTTATCCGGGCGACGTATAGAGCTGCCGCAAATTTGATTTTTATACTCGCGTTTATAACGTAGTTATAATGCCCGTCATTCTCATCCTTCTTCCTCCTTCCCCAACTCCCCTTATCCACCTTGTCTGAGCACCCCGACGTCCCTTCTGCACCCTTGTCTCGATATCCTCAGGGATCACGGATGGGAGACCGGGATGATGTCGGCAAGTTGATTTTGACAGTATATAGAAAAAAAAGAATGTAAAAGGACAGGAGAGGGTAGGAAAGAGTGTGGAGTATACGCCATTTTGCTGAGTCACTGATCCTTCGTCCACTGTTCTCAACGTGAAGATCTCTCGTTAAAATAGTCTGGTGTATCGTGACTGCTTCTGTTATCCATGAAAGTTTCTATTTTAATATATTTTTCTGATACTTCAAAGCATAGCGACGTGAAAATGACGTAATTGATTAGATTGTACATACCGGGATTGAAAAGTATTGAAATTTCGTCTGGTCCATTGGCTTCTGTTTATTGCATTCGGTAGTGGCTTAGTTTGAGATTATATGCTGGGAATATTTTGATATTCCATTATTAAGCATTTTTCACCTGTAACCAAGGAACGTGAAACTTAAAATAAAATTGGTGTTCGGGAATAGCAGTAAGATTTTATAAGACACAGCCGAGACGACGGCGAACGGGGGAGAACCTTTTATCCCTGTACACTAGGGGAAAACGAAGTTTACAAACGAAGGAAAATTCGATTTCGTCTCCCATATACGACGCCTGTATTCATTCCTGTGGCAACGGCGCACCGAACTCTCCGCCATTGACTCAGCCCGTTTCTAAATCGTGAGCCCATATCTAATTTCCATTTTCATAAAATCAGTCCTTACCGCTTTAAAGTAATCGACGAACGAAGCAGTACCGTGTAATTTGTCATTTTATTTTGTCCCTACTCAATTGCACGCAGTCTCTGCTGTTCTTGTGGCTAATAAAAATATCACTATTTACTTACTATGTTGTTAGGATCTTCTCAGTGTACTAATTGGATGCACTTATCGTTTGGTCTTCCGGGAAACGTATCAATTAAATGTTATTATCGTAATATCGTTGGATTATCGTTGCAGGTATCTTGAAACACCTTTGTCCACGTTTATACGTAAGCGGTAAGAATTTTCTCTGTATCTTTCAAGGGAAGACAAAGTGAGAGTAAGACGATACAAGCCATTGAGAGATGGCATAATTACTAGTAACTATAGAAACCTGTAAGGCATGCACGTTTACTCGAATGACAGTGTTCAATCACCGGCATCCTATGAACGTGAGTCGAGAGAGAAATTATCGGATGGGAGAAGACACCAGAAGAGCAATGAGGGAACATCTTAAGTCTTGTCTCAAATATCCAAGATGAAATTCATACTTTCCAATACGTTGCTTAACTTGAAAACACTTGACGATATAACATTTTGGTGTTACGTGTATCTAAGGAGGGAAAGAAGAAATTAAGGGAAAAAACCTGAACGAGCAAAATTCGTAGCGTCAATTGGTAATACTGATTTGACAAGTATGCAGATTATTTTTGTGAATAAACATTTCTTCTGGGAACGTAATGTTTCGAAGAGTTCTGAACAGTATCGTGTGTGGTTAAGATATAGTTCTGCTGGCATATAACGTACGAGTACATAAAGTGTCAGAAGCAAGCTCTCTTTGATACTTTTATTATGAATAACGGATGCAAGTAGAACTTACCTTTCTATCCTTATCTAAGGCATTTGGCAATCCCAATGCGAGCGAAGATCGTGCTTTGAAAATTGATAATATTTCAACCGACCGAGCAACTCCTTATAATTGGCTGGCATCTGCATGCAATCTTTACACTTATTGAGGTTTAGCCGCGAACCGGTCGCTTCTCCTGTCCGCTTTTATCATTTATGCCTGGTACACAAGCAGCTCCTAGCACGCGATCTCAAACCCCGCCGTTCCTCATTCAATGTACGAATGCCGGGTGAGAATTTGCCTCGCGCCATTTACATCCATTTAAAAGTAACGTACGCAGTCGCTAACCAACTGAACGTTGGTCTTATGTAACAAGTTAGACACTAACGCAGTTGGAACCATTAATTATACAAAATTATTTATTCCATGAATTTTCTTATAATTAACTCATGCTAACTAGACTCTAACAAAGTTTGAAATTCACTAATAATAAGTTAATCATAGCTTACTTGACTAGTGACTGCTGACGTCTGTAGTAACTGTCATGGCCGCGACGCAGTCAGCAGGCCTGTACGGATCGCGGGGCTATGGACGTATACGAAGCTTATAACTTTTAAAATCGTAAATTCCCTTTAAAATCCGGTGGAAACAGTTTACAAAGTTATGTGTCTTACGTTTTATATATTTAATACCAAGTGAAAAAAGTGCATCCAAAGAGGAACGATGGCCAAATGCATCTAGGTACTGTAATCGATGGACTGGCACTGTAGGCATCGGCATCGGCTTTCTGCCACGTTCAACCCCCAACTCTTGGCGAGACGTGCTGAAGTTTAATCACCGTGGATAGCGATACCAACGTCTCCTTTTCCACGGTAGACAATAGAATTACGTGCTTTCGTTGTTACGACACCGCTACGCTCTATGTAAGAACAGAGAGACGCTATATGCCAAGAATTCAGTACCTAATACATATATATCTATCTGCCACAGTACATAAACTATCGTACATAACCTCCATTTTAAATGTTTTCTCCTCTCATGATTCTAACCATAACACGATTCTCACGTAGGAACGATCAGCCTCTATTCTAACCTCCTAAGGGTAAAGATGTGTCGCTCTCCAAGTAGGATTGAGAGATACAGATGTTACCGAACGATAGAACCAGATGATTACAGAACAGTAACGTGACGATAAACACGACTCTAGTATTATCAATCACTGTTGTATCCTGACTTCTCAATACGAGATTCTACATACTGAGAATATATCAGAAGACATGGTATTCCAGTGAAACATGAATTGTAACAGTATAAAAAAAAACGTTGATTCGTGCAAGGTATTATTTTTATCTAAATTCAATTTTAATATACTTTATTATTATCGTTATTACAAGATGACGTAAACTCAGTTTATCCGTTGCACACAGAAATCTGTTATCTACGAGTTGTATACGATATGACGTATCGTACGAGTGTTACAGTGCTATCCGATCCAGTTGAAGTAAAAGTAGTCGGACGAAATGAAGCACAGGTATGTTTCACACTCGCGTTTACACAAAGCGTAAGCGACTGCGTGTTATGTAGATGGGCTCGCCATGGGATAGCTTGGTGGAGCCTAGGACCGTGTTGTACGGAATTAGCATGCCCGTGAT
The DNA here is from genome assembly GCA_030142655.1 of Trachelus tabidus. Taxonomy (NCBI): domain Eukaryota; kingdom Metazoa; phylum Arthropoda; class Insecta; order Hymenoptera; family Cephidae; genus Trachelus; species Trachelus tabidus. The sequence continues at coordinate 247,537 of JARQTI010000066.1, forward strand.
AGGATTGAATTTATTCATGTACAATTTAAACTGGCTGACGAGGTTGTGTACCTCGGTACGAGTGCACGTTTGTGTATTGGCCTTTAGGTTACTGCAAGGTTGTTATATACATAGTTACCCTTTATACTATACGTATATATATCTATGTGTATATGTGTATCGAGATAGGCCATCCCTTATCTCTACTATACGTCCCTTGATACAAGCTCTTGGTCAGCTGTCTCTATGTCCCTTATTGACATACGTGTAACTATGAAAGGATTATGTTATGTGATTTAGAGTTTAGGGCGATTGAATATCAAAATAGGGAAAGCTATATTATTGGCAAGTTTAAGTGGCTAGGAAAAGTTTTAAACGGTTTACATAGTAATTTATCCAGTGTTTTATATGCTTGTCAGGGGGTTGGGATGGTTTATGAGAATAGAGCGATTAGCGATCTGAGAATTTTCTATTATTAATCCTATAGATAGTCTGGTACGATGGGGTGTTCTTATTAGAGGGGTTGCACGTATCATTGATTAAATTAAGTATTCGAGAGTCGGGGAGTTTTATTACACGATATAAGATTGATGCAGGAATATTAATATCTTTTTTTTTCAACTAAACGAAAATGTTTTCTCGGAGGATACTTTATTTCAGTTTTTTTCCGTCTGTGTTTTCATTCTATCAGAACGTTGTATATCTTGCATTGATTTAATATTACTTTTTTTTCAGATAAACCCTTCTCTAATATTTTCGATATCGAGCTTATCCGATTATACGAAAATTCTTCCAAGAACTTTTCAACTCGTGTCTGTGTGTACATATACATATGTATATACATATATATCTGCAATGCAGTGCGTACATTGTACAGCAGTGGAATACATAAAAATACATGACTCTCCATGACAAAGGCAGAGCGGATGAAGATTACAGTGGAAAGGTAGACCGAGAATCATGGAAGCATTTGGTTCGTGGAGTATGGAAGAGAGTGGGGTGAGTAGGGTAAGGATAATCTCGGTTCTGTCCCACCACTCGACTCACGGGTTCCCTTTTATCTTAAGCGTCGTCGCCGCGGCTCCTCTATATCCCCGCGTGAGTACAATTACATTGATATCGCTATAGAATCAAGGGTGAAAGACGATTGTCAAAGGCGAACGGTATAGAGACGAGAGATTGGTTGCGAAGGGTGGTGAAGTGAAGGGGAAAGGGTTGACAGGAGAAGAGAAGAAAAGTGTAGGTGGGTGCGTGCATCCCATACGGGGTTAAATCTTCCTGTATTGTTCAACCCTCCGGAGCGACGAAACTTCCGGAGCAAGTGCGTCGTGCGTGCACGAGTCGTTTATTCAATTATGAAACGTCTCTAATGCGCCCCTAAAGCGTAGCTGGATCGTGACAATACCCCAAAATGGCAAGACACCGAGAGTCAAGAGGGACGGTTAAGTAAAATCCGCGTCAGAGTCACCCTCGTCCTGATCCGACCTAGACCATCCCCAGGGGAATACGAATGCGAGCTGCATCATTCGCCAGAGTGTTAAGGGGGAGAGAGAGAGAGAGAGAGAGAGAGAAAGATATTGAATTAACAAGAGTTTAAATCAAGAGGTCAATCCGAGTTCACAGGATCAGGTATTAAAAAACAAGGTACCGTTCTTATTTAAATATCTCAATACTTGTAATAACCTTGATATTTCAGGTACATCTCCCTCTGGCTGTGCAACCTCCTTTAATATTCCGTCCCGAAGCGGCGGGATACACAAAGTCAATCCGCTTGGGAGGTTCGCGAAGGTAAATCAAGGTCCCACGCAGCGAGAGACTCGGAAAGTAACGCAGAAAGGCACGCAGGTACATAACGTAGGCACATAGGTACGCGCACTCGATTGGCGTCGAGCGGCGTCCCGGGAGGGGCGCGCGACGCCGGCCAAGAACGAACCTTGTGATACTAAACCGCGGCTCGAGCTGCTCCGAACGACAGTTCAACCAGCGAGCGTTTCCAGGCCGGATCACGGCCCAGCATCCCACTTTTGAACGGTCCAACGTGAACTAGCGAGTGCGCGGTCGATCCGATCGATTATCGATTTATTATATCGAGCTGGAACGAAGTGTCTTGTGAATCGATATTGTATCACTGGAAGATCGAACGATCGAGGAATTTGATTATCGACGAGATCTCTTTGCCAACGATTGGATTTTATCTCGTCTTATATTCGGAATCTTGTCCCGTCCGATGTCTCTGCAAGCTTCTGCCGATTAACGATCTCTCAATAGTAAGGCCGATATACGCAGTGCGTCGTTCTTCGCACTTGGGTTCAATGATTTCACACGAGTGTACGATGATTCGTATTTGTCCATTTCTATTCTAGTGGACAATAACGTGGTACGACTTATACCAATCGTCAGGAAGCAAGATAACGCGGGACCCAACGATCCTGGACATTCCTATTGGCTATCAGATAATACTTTACTGTTCGACAAGAGATACTGGCTGCATTTTTCTTCTCCGTTTGTTTCTTCCAGTACCATTGTACCTCGTGAACTGTGCAAACCTCGTAAAATGGAGGCACTATGGGATAGGAGGGATAGATAGGAAGTACGTGGGCGTTTGTCGTGAGAGCTTAAAAGCTGTCGGCTGATTTCGGTTTCCAAACGATGCGTGACGGAACAAGCTTACTCGAGTGACAGTGTCAGTGCCGTGTGAATGGACCATAAACGTATGTGCGATCGAGTGCATTGGAAATGCATCCAATATCGTTGTTTAATTGCAAGATCATATTCAGGTGAAAGAGTCGTCCGGTGAAAGGGCAGAAAGCGGTGAAGTGAAGTAACGAGAGTATAGGAAAATATGAAATTGATTTAATCGATTAATGGAAAGTGATAATATTTCGAATTGTTTTTCACGAGGATCTACGATCGAATTAAGACGAGCTGCTGCTGGGTGAATCTTCAAGTGATATCTCATGTGAGTGATACCATACGTTCTTAGTGTTATTTTGTGTCCTGATACCTTTGATTGTATTAATATATCGTCTCGTCGAGAATTCACTCCTGCGTGACAAAATACAATACGCCATTCAGCCTTGCAAGGATTTTCACTTTAATATGGGCGCTCGATGAAAGGTAAGTGAAATAACGTGAAAGTCTTAGCGGACTAACAATGCTCACGCGTTTTTACGCAATCGATGGGAATCGCTATAGGAAATTACTTCGTAATGCATAAACGGAGTCGTTCGTTTCTCTTCAACGAGCAAACGTCTGACCGCGCTGCAACGATCGATATGCAATGCGCAATTCTCATTCGCATGGATGATTCGTACACGTGAGAAACGTTTCTCGGATGCTTAACAGATCTATCGCATTGACTCGTTTCAAGCTGTTATCATTTTTTTTCTTTTTTAATTAATCGTTCCTGTGATGCTTTCTGACGGACAATTAGTTAACGTTATATATATGTAACCACTTACATATTTATATTACGACGCTCTTGTTTTGCCAAATGCGAAATCTTATCATTGCATCGACATTGCAAAAATAACTAGTATAGCCGTTGGACAAGGATGGAAGAAAAATAGGTTGGGCAGTGGGGGGATAAAAATGAAAAGAGAAAACACGTGGAATCGAAACGCCGGCATTTGACGTTCCAGATAGTGCAATCGGGTGAAATATCGATACCGAGCATTCAGCGGTGTACGAAAGTTGAAATCGTGCGATGAATTTCAAAAGCGCTCTTGTCACTTTCTGCAAATCCCAGATGTGCGCGTACGTGAATTTCGGAATTTTTTGTGATTTCCCACAGCTAAAATGTAATAAGTAACGCGTCATCATATAAATTTACGCTTGTTAATAAAAATTTTCAAGCGCCAGTCTCTTCGCACTCGAAAACGTCAAGGAGAAGCGATCGACGCCTGACGAGCCGTAACAGAATTCGTTTGCAACGCGCGTTCGCCTCCCTGCCTACCTGAAGAGAGTCAAAACGACGCCGGGCGTCCTTCGTAGTTCCTCGGCGCTTATCTCGGCGAAGAATCAGTGTCAGCGCACGCGTTGACATGCTCGAATACCGAAAGTGACTTCATGGAAGTTGGGCTCCTGCGCTTTGACTGTGCTGTCCGTGCTGCTGGCAGCCAGTGTCCGATTTCGCAATACCCGTTTGCCAAACGCGAAACCCAACTGGCTTCTGTGCACGTGTAAACGTTGGTACCAACAGCACACTCGGATTACGCTGCGCTCGCCAATCAAAACTCTATTCAAGAAAGAAAGGGACGCGGATAAGCTCGGCTTCGCGGCGTTCGAGTTATGCGCGGGAGATTTGAATTTTATTTCAACGCGCCGATGCTCGACTTCGCGTCATAGGGTATCTCTCTATCTTCGAATCGGTGCGATTTGAAATTATTTTTTAGGAAAATTTGGATCTTTCACTATCTCGTAGGTACTACGCGAATCTACTTTTTAAGGAACAAGCAAACCTTTTATCTCTAGATTTCCACTTGATCTTTATCTATTATCTTATTTTTCTAATCCCAATGAGCTACCACTGACTTTAAGCCTGTATTAAAAAAAAATAATTTTACAGGTCCTATCGCTTCGTTACATCTTCGTACAGCGTGCTTCTTTGTGCTATAGTGTATTATTAATATACATGCGTTGGTCTTATCGATTAGATGGGAAAATATGATTCACACGTTCTTTTACGTGTTAAGCCTATTACCCGTGTTACGTTGTCACTAGGTGCTTCAATTTCATTGACCTTTTTCATTTGCCGATAGCGTGTGCAGATGCTTGATTAGTTTTACTTGTAGGAATGATACGGTACGAAGATCCTACTTGGAGGCTATTAATAGACTGACTAATAATAGTATGTTGTCGATAGGCTAATAAAATTATAAGATAATAAGACTAATTTGGGTAACTTTTTTTATTGGATTTTTCTGCGTGTAATAGAAATTCTTTTGGATTACGTCACCTGCCAATTTTATTTCTCTCGATTTTACAGAGACAATTCACTTCTTAGTACAGTGTGCTTCTTTATGCTATAGTGCAGTGTTGTCATGCATGCGTTAGACTTATCGATCAGATGGGAAAATATTATGTACGCTTGCTTTTACGTGTTGAGCCTGTTACGCTGTCACTAGGTGCTTCAATTTCATTGGTCATTTTCATTTGGCAATGCTCGTTTCACTTTACTCGTAGAAATGACACGTTAAGAAGATGCTATTTGGGAGTTTTTAATTAACGATTAATTTCTGTGATTTCTTGTTAAAGGTACATTTTGCCTGTGGATAATATACATTTTTTAAATTACGTCACTCGTCCATTTCATTCGTTTGTATCGCACAGAGAGAAGTTCGAGCGGCATGGACTCTTTTTGCTTCTTATTCATTTACTACACTTCCGGAATATATTAATCTGCTTTGTGTGTATATATAGGATATGTGATATCGCGCATCGTTAAAGGGGGTTTCACATCCTCCGAGCTATCTGGTCTTTTTTCATTCTCGTATTCGTAAACGAATGACACTCCAATCAGTTTTCGTTATCGTCCACGTCATTTTTATCAAGGGACCGAACAGACAGTCCTTGAACTGTAACACAAAAATCATAACCGGGATATCGCGACAAGGCGGGCTGGAGGAAATGATAAATATTCGTTGCAATCGACAAATTGAGTAATTTGTATACGTCACAAGAGTATTCGTAATTGCAAAAAAAATTGCAATAGCATCGCAACGCGTGCAATGAGAATTTTGAAATTCGAAATGATCGTCAATCTGACTTTGATCTTCGATTTTCAAATTTATCAATAGTCAGTGCTTTTGTGAATAACGTGACAAGTGTTATTTTTTTTTTCGAAAAAAATACCAAAATTTCTTATCCAGACAGTCGCAATCTGGCAACAAAAGTGGCCGCTTGACTCATGACGGAAATTCGCAGCATGAGAACGTTCAAGCTGACAGAGCTGGCCTATTAACGACATGTGTTACATACTCGCGTATACGCAGCTATAATGTACTAGTATACCTATATCGTAACAGCAGTGCTATTTGCAGCAGTGCCGTAAGAACTGTTGGCAAGCCCTAAAAATTGCACTGACTTGATGCTAAACTTCCGTATTTATGCCAACGCGTCATATGTGGACGCGGCATAATCCATAGGTGTGTACGTAGCATGTATTTCCTATATTTATATTATACCTTATCGTCATTCATATATTCGTTAGGGGGCTTAACAAACTTTCAGCGCGGATACCGCGCACGTATAGTTCGAGAGCAATCAATTGGTTCTCCGGCAAGCGTGAAAAGTATGCTAATTACCTGCGTTTTAATTAAAAAAATGAGGTACGCGACGGAAAATCCCCAGGGCAATAATTTCGAATTACGTTACATCGTGGATGGGTTCGGTAACCTTTGCTTTTCGAGGGGGTTGGTGGGACGAACAAAAAAAAATGACTTTCGGAATGCATTAAAGGTCTTCGGATCTTCTCTCGTATCTAATTTCGGGCTCTCGTATTCTCGGTGCTGCGCATGCGTCACGCGACATTATGCTCTTTAATGAAATCTATGCGCGATTGACATCTAGGCCGCTTTATGATCTTCGTAGGGCGAATGCTTGGACTTTCGAACAGATTAAAATCGTGTCAATTTATTTAATGCGATTCAGATGAACGGCCGCGACTAATCGTTAGATAACATTATACATGTATATTATACATTTATACATGAGAGATGACTCGGAGAGGGGGACTGTATTGCATCAGTAGGTACCTACATACGTGTCCTATAGCTTTGAACTGTGTTTGATGTCTAATGATTTTCTTGGCACGTACTGTACCGACTTTCGAGTTACGCAATACAGGTGGATGCTGCGATCTTTTTACGAGATGAACGTACGTAACTTAAATAGCGTTTTCGTAGAATTTCTTGAAGCAGATTTTTTTTTTCACGACGATGCCGACGATATTCGAAATTTTTGGAATATTACTTTCTCCTCGTGATTATCAGCAGTCGAGTTTCTTTGGAATAATTTTTTTTTTAATATGAAAGTTAATAATTGGACAGAGTTGGATATGGTCTTTTTTTTGTATGACGGAAAAAAGTTGGAAATTCATGAAAACTTGACTTTGATGAATTTTTTCGGATAGCTTTTTTTTCTTTTCGAGGTAAAAAAGGCACGTGGCAATTTCGCGTAGTCGTAACGGAGGACCAGGGACTTGTGCGAAATTTTAGTACGAGTCATTAAGGTACATTGGCTGGACGAGAGCGCGTACCTTAGGACTTTGTTTTTCAACTGTCGATTTAACGCGTCTGGGACGTAGCCGATTGTGCCAATCGTTATCGGACTAATGATCCACTTCTTCCAGAGAATAGCCCGCAATTAATTTCCAAGTTCAAAGTTCATGGTAGCGATTATCATTTTCATGGATATTTATCTTGCCGATCGTCTCTCTTGTGAACTGCCTTCGCGTCGAAGGCGACGCGTATCGCGCTGACCCAAACCGAATTATCATCGATGACGCGCATCACGTCCAATCATCCAATTAACCCTGTCTCCTATGCGATCTACTTGATACGATTTTATTCAATAAAGATAATATCGTACGCTTTTACAATGACGGTGACCCAGGCCATTAAGAGGTGACTTCATTAATATCATATTCAATACATGCGACTTTAATACGCCAAATTAAACTCTTATCCCTTCCCCTCCCCCCCCGCTTCAATTCCGTTTATTTATTCTTTATTCTCTTTATTCTCCTGAATGGATACGTATATATGTCTTTATAATTGAAATTTGAGCAATTCCAAAAATTTTTATTTCGTCTTATATCTATGGCCCACTATAATCGCTTTACCCAGAATTGTGAACGCTCCTTAATATAGATACACTCATAACCCATAAAAACAGAGATTACGACGATTCACTTATAATCGTATAAAAATACATATCCGACGAAATTATCAAGCCTTGACAATTAACCCTTTACTGTCGTTCGCATGAGAGCGATAAAAAAAGAATTAAGTAGCTGTATAGCCATACACTCCAGAGGATCATCTTTCTCTCTTGATTTTTCGTCGAGTGGGTTATCATCGTCGAGATGAATAATTACTCGCAAGCTTACAACAGCTAATTTCATAGGGTCGACCATGCGGACTCTCACGTATGTGAAACGGTCAATTGTATTCGTACGGTAAATATATATATATATATATATATATAAGACCACTCCTTGGGCTTAAAGGTGTAGGTAACGTCGTCACCAAATATACGTACTGCGG
>JARQTI010000066.1:255882-269327 GCA_030142655.1 Trachelus tabidus
AGTGTCGAGCGGACGACCTCTGACATGTCGCGCCATAGTTTGGGCTAGTCTCAAACTTACATATATATATATATATACAGTCCGATAAGGACCCATGTCTAACTATAATTGTTACAGTGAAATTTCCCTAAGTGATAGATGAAATAATGGCTTATGTATAATGATACACCTTTGAAGGTAAAAAAGATAAAGAAACAGTCAACCAGTCTTATAACAGGCTTAAGCCGTATACCTAGAATACTTCGAAAGTATCTTCTGTGCGAACAGATGATCTTATGACTTCCAGTGAAAACGTAGGCGTATCTTTAAGGTCTCGCGCACGGACTCGCCTGTATACGTACACAGTAGTGATCACGTGTTCGTAGGCCTCGTCGAGCGGAGAGACTAACAGCGTAGGAGAGTTTCGCGAGGCTGAGCGTGATTTTCGAGATTGCGCGGAGAGTCGCTATTAATTTCGATTAATTAGCCAGAGAGTACAGTCGATAGATACTTGTGAGTATCGAGCATCCTGATCCGCCGCATAATTAAAAAAAAAGGTCTGAATGCCCCAGGAACGTTGCTCCAGGTGGTGGCTGCACTGGGTACAGGTAGCTTCGGGTCTTGATAATCGAATCCGCACGTTCGTTGCTACTCAGGAGCCAGCATCCGAGCGATTAGATCGACGCCGGGCATGAGGCACCGTTTTGCCACTTTGAGAACACGCTGCCTTCACGTTTCTGGAATCTTGCCTGTTCGCCAAATAGATACGTGAGGGAGTCCAGCTTTTTTTTTGGTTGGGATCTAATTTTTCTTTGCTTCCAGTCAAGATAAGCCTTTCGATATCGGTACGGCAGGTTGTATCGTACCGGTACTCGGTACAGTTTTTGTATACGATTTCAGTATTTTTGGCAGTGGCCACCAGTTCACAATCAAGACCTGTTTCGTTGGATGATCTCATCTTCGATGTTACACGTACTACGCAGGAACAGCTCGGAGATGTTTTCACTCTAAATTACGAGTCACAAACTGATCCCGGGCCGAGCCCGTCGGTGGACCCAAATTTACTTGAGTGAACTTCAGTCACTGTACGATATCCTATCAATCTCGACCTGAACTGACATAACTCTACTCGTACCAGAACCACTGGAACCGATCGAACCGACGGAACCCGACGTTGCGTTCGCTCTTCTGATATGTTCCCCGCGGCGATAGCAACGTGAATCGTCTGGCCGGAATATCGAAGCCATGGATATCAATCCATCGTAATACGTTGTAGCCGCATGTGGCAGTGAAGCTGTAATCGACGCGCGGAAGCTGCCCATTTCCGAAATTGCAGAGAAAATTCCTGGAATTCTATAGCCCGGAGCAATATATAATACATACATGTATATCTGTATATACGTGTGTATATATATGCACGTATACCAGAGGGACAGGATTAATACGATTGCGGAACGCCGTCTAGCAAAGCTCTGGAAAGAAGCTTCCACGGGAGAAGGTCTACTTTAGCGAACTTGATGTACGTAAGGTGATATGCTTTAGAGGATATAACGTTTTCGAGGCGGACTATTCGCATCAAGGCCGACGAGTTCTCGCTTCCAGTATCATTTTATGCCGTAAGAAGGTCACAGGTCGTTTCCTCTGGCCACCGTGAGTCTAATGCACTCGTAACGTCATGAATATATTGCAGTTTGCAACTGGGTTCGCCATTGCCGTCAGACCTTTGTCTTTTTTTTTTCTTTCTTTTTTTTTCCCTATTTACATGGGGATTCTCATGCCGACTCTTACCATCCTAGGGTAGATGGTGGCGATTGTCGCCGACATAGATACCCGCACTAAGAACTACCGATCGAACTCGTGCGATAATGGGAATTCCTTAGAGATTTCCTTCTTTTTTTTTTCTTCTCACTATGCGGTAACAAGTGGCGCTTCCCACGCTCGACCTTGCTTATCGGACTTTTATACGTATTTCGGGACCTCGACTGACCCGGTGCCAATGCATGTCGCTCGTAATGACGAATTCTTGGCGCGGTGCTTGCGTCATCGATCGTTATAAAAATCGATGACGCCACTCAGTGTTATCGGATCGCTCTATCGTTCGGCGTTATGATCATACAGTTTGTTCCTGTTTATGCCATTTGAATAGGATTACGCTTATTTATATCCTGTGACTAACTGCTGCACCGATCTGCGTAACTAGCGCACGTTGTAATTACATCCGCTTATTATGCGGTATTATCTTTGTGCATTATGCTTGGCGTATTTCAATACAGTTCGCTAAACGCCGTAAAGTTCCTCGGTAACGTTTATGGGTGTCCATTGCTGCGCTTGGGTTTAAGCGGGAAATTTGAATGGGAATAATGGGACTTTTTTTTTAATTGTTTAATTATTCACAAGTTCAAAAGTCACGTTGCGCGAGGGGAGGGGACGTTATGTGGAGGGGTCGTGAGTGGTGGAAAAAAAAATAAAAATAGTAATGGAAAAGCCGTCGCATGAAATCGCAGAGAAAGCCCAAGTGTCCAGGGAATTTGCTACGTGATCTGAATCCGCCGCGCCGACCGAGGCCAATTTCCGGTTCCGCAAGCGATACCAAAATTCCTCGAGTGCGCACTGCGTCTTATGCTATTACTTTATCTTGACGTTGTATCTACGAAAGGGGTTGTTTATGTCCGCTAGGTGATGCCGCGTTATGGATGCTGCGCGGGATATGCTGGTCAGATCTGAAACGAGTCCACGTAAAGCTGTCTACGTGTCTCATACTCCAGTTGGACCACAAACATGTCACACGATACACGTCTGACTCATCTTTCGTTACAGTCTTGATGCTCCGCGTATGTATCGCATGACGACGAGCATAACATATGTGTTTATGGTATGTGTATACGTGTTTATATATATATATGTATGTATGTATATATATACTCTCGTAATTCACGACGAAACAAATGAGGTTGACGTTGCGGAATATACGTCGAGAAAGAAAGTACGTGGAAACGCGTGAACTGCTACGTGATCCTTGACACTGAATAAAATGGCAGCCCGGTGTGAGAGCACCTTTAGCGTATCATTTTTATTATAGGTCCGTCATTGTCGCGTGGGATGACAAATAAAAGTGTACAAGTGAAACTTTTAATGAGTACAAATTACGCGGTGTCACGGTGTGAAAATGCGTTTTGAGATTTTTTTTGAAAATTTTAAGAACGAATTAATATTCATTCTGGGATCCGGCTGATAGTTATGGGACATGGAAAGGTGGGTGTATGATTTTTTTTTTGGAGCAATTTTATATACACCACCATGCTTCCAGATAAATATCCGTATGCTTGAGATACATGAAACGTTGGCACAGCATCCGATCGCTGTAATATGGATTTTTTTTTCTCAGATTCTCGGCCTGCTTGCGCGGCAGCAGCAATTCATTCAGTGGAGTCCGGCCGGTACCCAGTCCCCCCCCCCTCCCCTCTCAGCTCTCCCCTTATTCAAATCTTATATCCCAGGAGCCATTTTCGATCACAAGACGGCGCATTGACAAAACCGTTTTCTCATGTAAAATGCATGAAGATTTCTTATTCCCGTGATGCAGAGTAACACGCGTCCCCGTAATACTTTAACGGCGAGCCCGAAACACGGAGAGGCGTTTAAGTTAATGCCAGGGAATTCCCTATTCTTGCCTTTGCTATACGGCATATAAGACTGCCTCGTAAGCTGTCCAGGAACCAGTTCAGCCACGTACGCAGCAGGTTTATAACGTGAAATTGAAAAATGCATTTATTTATTAATAACCAATGATTCTTCGAGCATTCGTCGTCCATGGGATATACGTGCATATAGGCGGCAAGTACCCTTTTCACACCTCCCTTTACCTTTTCTTTAATCTCCCTTCGTTATTCACCCGACCCCTCCTCCCTCGTCCTTCCACAGTGGAGATCGACCACCAATAAGCCCATCTCGATTCACTTCTCGCTTAAATACATAATCTCGAGCGAATAATGGGGATCGTAATTAAAAGTTGCAGGAAAGGTCGGGGCCGCTTTATGGGACACAATGTAAAGGGTGTTTTATTCGTTACTATATATATATATATATCCCGCACACACACGTGGTGAAAAAAAAGCCGCGCCTTTGGGACTCTCGTCGATCGGCACGATATACATATATATATATCAGGCGATCAGCCCGGCTTATTCTTTCGGCTAGTTTTGTTAATGGCCGCCAGTTTCTTGGAATAAGTAAACCGTCCCCCTTTAGAATGCGTCGCTCTTCATACCGCGTAGGTCGTCCTTGTCGCACAGCCCGAAACCAAAAGAGGCTTTATAACGTACGTACCGAGGCTACTACGATCGTCCCAGCGTAGTTGCTTCTCTTTGTTACCCGCTCTATTCTCTTTAAGGCCGCGTCGCGACGCCGCTGCCACAATGCTGTTAATCACGATTTTTTTTTATATACATCGTTCCGCCTTTATTATTACGATACAATCGACCCGATCGCTCCCGTCGCTCCTCTATACATTTATTTCTCGTACATATATAGATTCCAATGTATACACACACAGATCCCAATCCAAGTATATAGTATTTTTCCTCGCTCCTTCGCACAGCCGTAGCCAATTTTTTACCTCGTCATTCGTATCGTATTTCTTTTCTCCTACGTTCCCTCCACCTTTGTGTATTTTCATGCAAAATTCCCATTAACACTTGATTCCCTGCTAACCGATACATTGTCGCGCTAACAATCGACACGTTCCCCGGAATCGTTTCAAAAGATATTCCGAAATTTCGTGCTGTTTCAGGTTCGGCGTCTTTAAGAGAGAAAAAAGAAAAGGAGCGAACTGACGAGTCCTGTCTATTCGAGAGAAAAAAATTTGTCACGGCAATCGAGGCAAATGTAATCGATAATGTGAAATAAATCAGCTCGCTTTTCTCTGTAATAATTTTTTTCATTTTTTTTTTCCCTGTACATTTTATTCGTTTACTTCGTACAAGGCTATTTATATACTCGTCGCCGTGTGAACTTTGAGAAAATTTCCTCGCTTCGGCTCTCGCTACGTATTAACGTTGCCGTCGATGTGGTCGGCGACAAACGGCGTTAATGGTATTCCACGAGGTATAAGTAACAACCGACTTTATTGGCACGCCACCGTTACGTTGTTTAGTTGGAAAACTAATCTATGTCGCTTCGTTGAAAACTATTAGTTGCTCGTTTACGAGCTTCGCTGGGATCGACTGAACCCTTTGCTGTATTACCCGATACTTGTTCTGTGTATATATATTTGTGTATGCTGTATGTGGTATATATGGTACCTAGTCAATAATTTGAAACGAAAACTGGTCCCGTGTGATTACGCGTCGTACCAACCTGATGAATTGCCCTTTTACCTTTAAGAGTTAAAGGTCCCTATCGAGTTAACGTTTCAACGCGATCTTTATGGGCTCTTCTAGAAACGCTTAAATTGCCTGAAAACTTTTTATTAAACGGCAGTCCAAAGTTGTGAATGAACCTTGTTACCGGGAACGTCTCTTTGGGTATCGATAATACACAATGCTTTTTGGCTGGGAGGTATCGGGAGTGCATGTCCTTTTATGGGAGACCATAGAAAAGTAAATGAAACGGTACAGGCTGCTCGATACGGGCTTAAGGATACTCTTTTGTTGGTAAAGCTAAGAGACGCTTGATTTTGAATGATAAATTTTGAAATTATTTAACGAGTCACAGGGTACATGGGTCGAATGACGTTATTTATCGTACAAATTTATCTTGCGGTTTAGCTCTCGAGAGTCTCGAGCTAGTTTTTCTTTATTAATAGTAAAAATTGCTGACTTCAAGTCGTTCCACTTGGCTCTGTAAAGCACCGAGCGAATAGTCTGTGAAACGTATACAAGGGGTGTCGAATAAAAAAGAAGGAGGTCGTACGTCAATTTAAACGTCGGGTATATTAACTGTATAGAAATTGTGCATCAACAGCGGGAATCACTTTCTCTCTCGATTTAACCAATGGAATGCATTGTTTCTGCGTTAACGATGCTCCTTTGTCAGCATCCGACACGGGGTCCATTCAACGATGAAAGACAAGCGAGCCCATCGCGGCAAGAAACTAACGAGGATCGTTGCCAATTATTTGAGATCGTTTCGAGGCTACAAATTATTTCCGTGTAACGTTAAACGAGAGTGAGCTAATTATTAAATGAATTTCACGAGCATTCGCGAAAATCATTAATTATCGTTACAACACTTTTAATTAAATTCCTTTACATTCTCACGCCAATTTTACGTCCAACCGCCCCCCCCTGATAGCCTCGACAATTAAATACTATGATTCGTAAGTAAAACCATAAGCGCGCAATCGCACCCAGCGAAACGGGTTCGTCCACTGAGCAAACAGTCCTAGTGGGTTGCCTAAGGTGGGAGGCAAGAAAACTGTCTTCCTTCGCGAGGCGCTCGAGCGCAACCATTTTTTTAAAGCCCGATTCACACCTAAACTGTTGTTTCGGTGCTCTCCTGGGAGATCGCTCGAGCGTTCCAGGAGATATAGTCGGTTCATTTCCCGACGGTCTTCTCTAGCCAGCAGTGACTATAGGTAGGTGGACGGCTGTGGGTATAGTTCGTTCGCAGTAATACAGCAGTGCGAGTACCTGACGCCGCGGCTCGCCTTGTTAATTTGCGCCGTTTCTATCGGGCCACTTTGGCGTCGGGACGCTCTTCCCACAGCGTGAAGAGCCTCCTTGCCAAATCCTTTGGCTCGGAGGTTCTTCGAAGGAAACGTTGTTATCGACAGGATATTCGGGCAGGGGCGGTTATTACGGGCGCGACGGTGGCCCCCGCTCCTCGTCGTTCTATGTACTTTCATTATACGTTACTTTTCTCCGACTGTACGTGCCCTCCGAAAGGGAAACGATCGTAACTCTCTTTAATAAGATCCATTTCTCATGGTTCACGACGGCCCGATAAGCAAGGCCACAATTTCAATTATGGGGTTAAGCTCGAAGCCACAGCGACGGATCGTAAAAACTGTGAAACGATAAGGGACGATAGGAAACAAGTAAAAAGGGAGAAACTGTCTTGGACTTTCTCTCTCTCTTTTTATTTCCTGTCTCTCCCTCCACCCCCTCTCGCTCTCTCTCGCACGCGCTACGAACGCGTCCCGTTTCTCTCGACTCGTTAATATATCAGATTACGTTGGAACACCAAGTCTAATTTATACCACAGTAAACGCCACTTCGTCCCACCCCTTTGTCTGCTGCCTTCCATCTTTAATACGTCTTTAAAGCGTCGGTCCTCTTAAGAGATTCTTCTGCTCTCTTTCTATCACCTCCCCTCCCTTCCATCTGTCCCTTTTACTATCCCACAACATCACGCTCTCTTTACTCTTTTCTTCTTTCTTGCCATTCAGTACGATACTCGTCTTTCTCTTTTCTTCCTAATCTACAGTGTTCTCTCACTCTCTCTACTCCCGACTATCGGCCTTTCTTTCTCTACTCAGGATTTCATTTCATCCATCCAGTACTCATTGTTTCCTCGTCTTCATTTTTTCCTTTCGCCTCCTCTTCCGTCTCCGTGGTATCTTCCTTAAACGCAAGTTTGAGGATGAACTCTGTTATCCGATATTCAAACGATAAGAAATTGGACCTTTCCCACCATGGCGCGCCTCTCTGACTGGGCTTTATTTATTTTTCTAACGCACCGCCGATAACGACGTGGCGACGTTCGATAAATTTCTAACGAAGCGACATCGCACTCTTAAATGTACTGTGCGTTTGTATATTTATAGAGAGAAAGAGAGAGAGAGAGAGAGAGAGAGAGAGAGAGAGAGAGAGAGAGAGAGAGAGAGCGCACAAGGCGACGACTGTCTACTCGAAAGACTCAAGATCCTCTGAGAAGGACGTTCGTCATCTCACGGACAATGGTTTATCTCCGTGGGTACCAGTGACGTAATCGACGACAGTCGTTCTTAATGAAAACATCGGACTAATTAACCGCGCGTAGTACTGCGGTAAAATCTCATTATCATACGAGAAGAGTCCCATAGGTCAGCTCGGCTAATTTCCTCTCGCCGTGCTTAACAACCTGGTTTACGTAAATCCTGACATTTTCATCAGTGCAATAATATCGGGCAGGTACCCCCTCTGGGCTGATTCTGTACTTTCTCGAGATTCAAGATTACGCATTTGTTTAATCAAACTGTCTCAGTGTAGTTGCCTTTGAACCGTGCTATATGTCTGAATGCATGTGTACGGTGCATTAGCTCAGGTCTCATTTGTAACGAGCGACTCGTTACGACTGTCGCTCGTAAAGTCTCTAATGGGCCTTCAATTTGTGAAAAAAGAAAATAGGATACGCGTGTCTTGTGAATAAAAGCGTCTATGGGTTTGAGTTATTATTCAAAATCACTGAATTTGCCTACCTGCTGCCTCTGAGGAGGGGCTGGTGGGGGGAGGGGGGTGTCCGTATACGCGACTACGAAGATATTCGAAGAGAGACCATTGGTGACCCTTATATTCAGGCGTTAATGAGTGGTCGTATTTCTAAAAGCGGGGCAATTAGTACGCAAAAGGGTGGGTCGCTACTATAAATAATGGGGATTCAGTACGTCCTCGAGTCCGAGTTAATTGACGGAATAGTTGAGCGAGACGGCGAACAGGTGGGGATAGGCGGAGGGAATAACACTGAGCTGGTTGGCCAGAAGATCTTTCAAAGGAACGAGTAATTCCGTATACCGGTCGTAAAACTGATTTTTCTTGATCTTTTATGGGGATCCGATTCAGTTCTGGGAGTGCGGTTTGTTGGTACAATTTTTATTTCTTTTTTTTTGGGACAGTGATGACCGAAGGACCCAAGTACGTAACGATGATTTTGGATGGATTTCATTTTTTTTACAAATAAAAATTTTCACCCTTAGTAAGTATATGCACGAAGAATGTTGAGGGTCAAGGGAAAAATTTTGTCGCGTGTGTCGTTGCACGAGTCATGTTTCGAGGGGAATGCAGAGTCAAATATTTTCCATGCACTTTCGTACTGAAACGTCCTGTATACTTGCGTCAGGTAGAATCTTGCTGTCAGCGAAGTATGTAAAATTGTGTAAAGGATGATTTTATTGTACACGAAAGAAAGATGTGGAGAAATATAATTTTTTGGGTAAAAACAAAAGGTAACAAAATTTATTATTTTTACTTGTATATGTCGATATCACGTTGGGGAATAACATATGACTTTTGTGCATTAATAAATGTCCTGTATAGTTCACACGTGTGTATATGGGTATTCGAAAGTATTATCGTACGTGGTTACGATTTGATATTTTATTGCTTATAGATATCGACTATTTTACAGGTGCACTCAGTTTTATTTGATCCCGTATATTTTTTGCCGTAAAACAAATGGCCGGATTTATTATATTTTTCAGCTTAAAATTCTTATACGCGTCTTACCTCGAGTCGTCGCGCCACGTTTTTACACCTGCTGTACACTTTATTGTGATTGGTGCTTCTCGCAGCGCAACGGCACAGCAGCGCATTCCGACCTGTCAACTTCCGCTAGCACTATTCTACCGGTCGTAAAAGCTACAAGATTCTCTCTATTACGTCTGCGAAAGAAAAAAAAAAAGAGAAGAAAATAAATTTCATCCCATCCTATCCGTCCTCAAGGTGCATGCACAAGTTATCGATTTTCCTAGGAGCTACTAGATCGAAGCACCCATAGCCATAGATCCCTTTGATCTGTTCGCATAATTGATTAGGATTACTGTATTGGATGACGTCAGAGTCAAGTTACGCGCGAATGTCTCGCTATTAGGTCCTGGACCGAGAAAAGGAAATTGGATGAGCAATTGAATTGTTAATAAGATATATATATATATATAACTGGTAATTGAGCAACATCAAGAGACACCAAATACGCTGACCTATACGTGTATGGATTATGGGTATCAATACGACGCCGGACGTCGCGACGGATTTCAACTTGTCAGATGTAAATATCATTCGGCGTCGTCTTCTCCGTCTCTTACTGGATACAATTTTAATTTTTCGAATCAACGATCTTCGTCAAATGACTATACCAACGTAATTGAATTCGTCTGAAATTGTTACTGCTAAACTGGCCTAGCCTAAAGCTTCAGGACTCGGTATGGAAAATTGACAAAAGTACCGGCAGTTAGGTTCATGTAAATGCGACGACGCGTATAGTATAGTTTAACGATCGAGTGACGTAAAAGCACGAGAAAATTACAATTTACGAGCTTACGCGCGGTACCGCTGCAAATGAGCCATTCGGTCTAGCAAACTATACGTGTATCTTACCGAGAAGAAATAAAGAGGTGCTTTCACGTTAAACGTGAAATGACTGTTGTACGAAATGGAGTTGCTTGGGATAAGATTCCAAAAAAAATGGACTATTTGTTTTTACATTGAAAATAAAGAATCGTATGTTACGTGTATTGAATGTAAAAGGCTACTGACGAATCCATGGTATTTTAGTATATAGGGAATAACGCTTCGAAGCAGCTGTTACGTAACTTTTTAGGACTTCCATGGATCTGTCGAACGGTCTGTATAATCGTTTTTAAATAAACTGCCTACGCGCTACGTCGCCACACCGCGTTCGGTAAGTTGCTCAAGGAATCGCTTGGAAATTATTGAAATTTTGGCTGTGCCAATAACGGACTTGCGTACATTCAATTAACGCGAAGCCCAAGTGGCACGACTTGTAAATATGTACTTTTACGTAAGTCTACTCCGAGCAACTGTACCGAAGTACTTGGGATGAATTTTTGAAAAGAAAAAAAATTTCTTCGGATTCACGTAAAACGTGTATTTTCTCACGGGTATCGTCTTGGGATATCAGCGATTCCATTGGCTCGTTACTCGAAATGCTTAACGGCGAACCGAGCGATTAACACAGCCCAAGAAAATCGCACGCTCGCTGCGTTGCGGATACGATACACTGGTAATTGCGATAGTTTAGCCAGAACGAATTTACGCTTGTACCGCGCAACACGTTCTTGCGGACACGGCAATCTTCCGCGTTTGATGCTTTCCAGGATCGGCCATCTTGGCGATTCTTTTCTCTGCTTTGGAGTAGAATTTTTTTTTACAAATTCCACGAGTTTTTTCTCTGGGTCGTCAGTCGAGCACAGAGTATGGATATAGTGCTGTCAGGTGAAAAAAAACACGTGGTAAGTATGGTATATAAAAAAAAATTCTTTTACGACTACATGGAAAATCCACGGAAATTTTTCTTTTTTTATGTTCAATCGTTTTTGGTTTACCGTTTTGTAACCACTAGTCAAAAATCGCCAATCCTCGAAATTTATCCCGGCCACGCGTCGAGCTCTGAAAATAATTTCCTCCCCAGACAACTCCGAAGCTTCCTTCGACTCACTTTATGAAATACAGCCAGTATTCTTGGCCCTAAACTCTCCAGACGCGAGCTGCACGTCACAGGACGAAATCATTTCGTGCTCAGAGTTCGAGTAAACTATCTATCTTCGCGCAGCAAATCGATGAGTCCCTCGGAGTTCCTCGTTCGGCATCCTAGGGCGTTACGGCTTCGACTTCCGTCGCCGTCGAGTCCTTTTCAGGAAAACTTCTACCTTCGTAGTTGAAGCTTTCGACCAAGTGTATATATATATATACACATAGACATACATGGAGGGCGTAAAGTCTAGCTTTTGAGAAATGGCATAAGATACCCAGCAGATAATATAGTAAACGCAGAAGTCTGGCTGTCTATACTGTATACATGTATATACATATGTATATATATATACACATACACAGAAAGTTTAAGAGTGAAACCTAAAAACCAATGGAATTTCAGACCCAAGAAACCATATGTGCATTGGACTTTTTCTAATAACGCTCGTGAGCGGTTATGGTTACAAATGGGCAGAAGCCGTCGCGACGCCACATTCCAAGAATTCGCAAATTCTTCGTACACCAAGAAACAAGACGCGAACGATTATTACCTTGTCGCGCTTTCACGTTACCCACCCGTTAATTATTTATACAACTACGTCACTTCCCGTCGGACGATGCCGTTTTTAGGCTGCGGTTTTACGCTTTAACTCTCATGGGAAATTGAACCTACAGTTTCGCCGGCAGCACACTCACCGCTCATTTATTACCGTTGTGCTTCCTCCGGGTGGTCAAATTTACCAGCCGAACCTATACCGACCACCTACCACCTATTTCTAACCCAACCCAACCTAACCTCAGAGAACACCAACTTGCCCGGAGTAACGTCATTTCCACGTAACATGCTCCGCAGAGAAGCCGCCATCAATTTTCAGCCGCTCTTCCCTCGTTCTAATATAATTACCCGAAAAAAAAGCTCATCGACAAAAATGCTAATCATTTCGAAAGTTTATAACGCCAGAGATATACAGTCTTAAGGGACTTGGTTGTACCTACGTTTACTTATACAGTCACGTGTGTCACGAAGCGCGAAGGACAAAGGACATTAGCATGTCCTAATAAGGACGTATCGCGGTAATTGATTGCATTACGGTTGTGGCTTGATTAAACTCACCAGCCTCTGTACACGTCCTGGTTCGAGTCTAAGATTTCATATAATTTTACATAAAGGACATTTTTGAAATGACAAAAATTTTATTCAAATTTCCCGCCTTTCGTACCCAACCGTCGATCGTGCGCGAACGCGGGATCGTCTCGTACCACTCGTACGGATCTGTTACGCAATCGTTAACTATCGAACGACGATTTTCGATTGTGACGCAAAGCCTCGATAAATCTTGGTCCCGATTATCTGTGAAATTCTCGAGGATGAGGTAAACGGGTGCGCTGTAATCGTCTTGTGTGCATCATTGAAGACACGTGGGGGATGACGTGACGTATAGAGGTTGCCGCGTAACACGACATACATCATAACCATGATATACCATAATACGTGAATATAGCCGCAGTAAAAGTCCTCGCTCCTCGAATATGGACTTCCATCTTCATTTTCCTTCCTGTAACCTTTTTTCCTTTTAACGTTCCTCCATGTATTTCCTCTCTCCTTTTCTCCCCCTCGTCCCTCTCTCCGTCCGTCTTCCTCTCTCTCTCGCCGTCCCGGGTCTTCCTTGCGACTTAACACAGCACATCGCCGAGTTGCGGTTGCCCTGGGAAATCGATGGGAATTGCCTCATTAAATGAGACCACCTCTTCTTCGGGGTCGACCTCCTGGACGACACTCCTTCCATGACGCGTCCGTGTATGCCGATCGGAATACGCCTATTTCGTATACAGGATGGATCAGCGGATTTCAGCCACTTTATGAACGATATTTAATTCTTGTGGCTTGATGCGCCGTATAGCTCGTAACGTATTTTTTTCTTAACTCGACACCGATAACGAAAAATTCGAGAGCTAATCATTCTGATTGGTCGGGATCCTTATAGCCGATAACTCTTCCATCTCCCTCGAGTCGTCCCTTTAAACCAAATCGAGAGCGTTCCTTAGCGAATCGGTACG
>JARQTI010000066.1:269427-294194 GCA_030142655.1 Trachelus tabidus
TTTCGTCTCTATCATTCTTTTTATTTTTCGTAAATTTCTCTCTCTCTCCCCCCCCCCCCCTCTCTCTCTCTCTCTCTCTCTCTCTCCCTCTCCTCTCGGATAACCAAGAACGGGGGTTTATTTTTATCCCTTATTTGCATATTCTTCAACAACGAACCGGGTAGAACGTACCGAGTAAAATCGTACACGCGACTATTCCTTGAAGGGGACAAAGGAGTATAAAGTATTGACAAAAGAGGTTGAAATTTGTTCGAGCAAAGTACAAGGCTCGATAAACATTTTCTATAATAAGAACGAATAAATGCAAAGGAATTCACGATAAGGTTCAGACGAATTTATTTCGAGGGCATTCGTTTAAAATTATGGAAAAAGCTCGACTGGATAATCCAAGTATATCTGTAAATCCGAAAAGCGTGTTTCTCCATACCGTGACTGAGAGTCTAAAGGAAATCCAAACGGTATTAGAAACTCGGCCATTGGCGCAAGTAAATCGACTGGAAAGTTTCGGATTCTCGTGCACTCCATTAAAACGGATAACAACCCCGTCGATAAAGCAGAACACATGCAATACCCGATCCTACGTAATACGACTATTTTTTTCCGTCTTTGGAAATTCTAACAAAAAATTTAATATAAAATTCGAGCTATCCCCATCGTTCAAATCTACATTTAAGACGCGCGACACGTGTCCTACTGGAATATAAATTAATCAAAAATTATGCAGAGTTCATTGGATTTTCGATTGACCTTTTATCAAATGCCTCGTGGCATCGGTATTCAAGTAGCAGTCCTTGCGGTTTGATCCATCAGAGTTGCTCGCGTCTTTGTCATGTAAATCACGACGACTCTCTCAGTTTCTCGATCAATTCCTGGATCGCGCGAAATTCCGAGTGATTCGCCACCGTGTCCTTCGAGGATTCATTGGATAGCCAGGGAATTTCATGGAAACTCCGGCCTTCCCCATGAATACTATCAGATTCTCCTTTGACATGTAGAATAGGACGCCAATGCCATTAACTAATATCCACGGCCCGGTACCAGAGGAGTAAGTCTAAAGGAACTATGGAAAATACGAAATTCAGAGGGTAAATAAAATAAAGCCTCAACATTTTCCCCTTTGGCGAATTTAGCAACTTCATTGATTTAATGGCGAGGGGTTGGGGTAAGGGGCAACGACAACGATTTTCATTAAATCACGATGTCAAAAAAATTACACCTCGACAGCTTTCAGCTGAACTTCTAAGGGATGTTTTTTTCTTCTACGACAAAAACTAACATAACCTTAAAGACCACTACGTTTTATACCTTGATAATTGCAAGGGGGGGTGCAGTCTGGTGGCACGGAAGCATGGGGTAGTTAAACCTTCTTCGTGGGGTGAAAAGTCACAGGGGTGAGTGAGAACCCCCTGATGATGTTACCACACGAAATAGGGGTGGAAGAGGCGGGGGGGACAGATTGCACCCTCTCTATATCCGCCAAGCTGACTCTCGCTGACTCGACTGGTACAGAGGGGTAGTTTTATTTACCGTACAAAGATCGAGATTTCACACAAGGCTGGTAATCCACGATTTACGTTAAATCGAGATCCACCCGTCTCGCAGCAGTTCCTCACCCGAGCGCCGCTTTGCCCGGTAGCCACCCCTATCTCCCAAGTAACAACCCTTACTGCGATTCCCGAAGACCTGGACCACAACGGCACATCGTACCTTCCCAAGGGACTAGTGAAATCTGTCACTGCAGTATATATATATATGCGCGGCCATCGCCACAGTGAAAACTAACCCCATCAAAACCACCCATTCTCGACCACACAATCATTCCAGCCCCGCGTTTGTTTTCCCGATAAAGCCGGTTACACACTCACTCGCAATCGGCTGCTCGTAAACCCACCTGTACATGAGAACCAACCCTTAATCATTCAGGAAGAGACAAGCTCGAGGCTCCTGTATAAACTCTTCCCCCATTCCCAGCAATTTTTTGCCGTAAATGTAAACACCCCAAAATTCATCCCCAAACCAAATTACGCGAAAGCATCGACATCTCAGGAAAATCTCCACCCACATCCGATAGCATATTTAGTATCATCACCCAGTTGCACTTGAAATGCAGGACACTGATACTACACCCCGTATTTCCAGAAGATATCGGTATACTCCCAGTTCCGTGAGATGTATATATTTTCCGCAGAAAAACAAAATATATAAATAACTATGATCCTCTGTATAAAACAAAAGTCATTAAAAAATTTATCCCTGGACGTATTATTTCTTATTCCGCCTGTACCCGAGTACTAATTTTCTGCATGCATCTGACAGGGACTTGAAGTCCCCCGTCGCTCCCGTCTTAGCCTCTTATTCCCGTATGGTAAAGGGGACAACGGGGATCGGTGGCTGTGGTGATACGGTAGTGTACCGATTTCTCAATTAAGCAACCCATCTGTATGCAGACGCGTCTAATCCGACCGTTCCCCGACGTCCTCTCGACTGGAAATTGCATCTTGAGGTGTTTCCATGAGCGCGATCCTGCGAACGCGCTTCCACGCGCTGAATCCCATTCGGATGTGTCGTTTCAGTCTTCCCGCTGTCATTTCCGCAGTCGAAGAGCTTAATTGAGCTCGCGGGCAAACATTTGCATCTCGAGTGGCTCTTGTTTGCCTGCATAATCTTTGACACAGGCTGAGGGGTTGCGGCGTTGCGCCGTTCTCAACAAGGCAGACTCGACGTGTATATGTATATATATAATATCTGGCTTGCCGAGCACTCGTTCCCAGTGTGCACTGGTGCAAAGTGCACGCGCGTTATACGTCATCGGTAGACCTGACGTCATTCGAGACGCATTCGGTGAAATTAGCTGGAATTAATGAAACAATTTCGCGCAGCTTAACAGTCGATACCGGCGAGGGTCGGGTTAACTTACGTGAAGTTGGTTCATTCATTTTATTATTATCGATAAGGGCATAGGGGCTAATTAGCGAGGTACGAGAGGGATGAAAATTTTATAGTAAACGACAGCATAGGGGGATGATGCGTGATCGAAGGTTAGGGGATGCTAAGCATGTTGCTGCCGTGTATGGAGAGGCAGGGGGTAGGATGGTAGGGGTGAGGCAGAAATTTCGTTAAATTTTTAAGTGGTAAAATTTATATGGAAATTTGGGACAGTTCATCATTTATGCACGAAATAATTGAGTAAGGTCAGAGGGCAAGGGTAGATTTACTTTCGACGTCGCGGGATAGCTTAGTTCTTAGTATGGTTAAGAGGGATGCTGGGAGGGGTTGGTGGCAGGAATGAAAATGCCACATGGGGACTAAGGGTTCGTTCCAGTAGCGAGAGCAGACTGTAATTTGGGGTGGCTGTTGAAGTCAATTAAAAAATTTATTTTAATTAATAATTGAAATTTTGTTGCTGTAATTTTTTTTGCTTTTCTTTATTTCTCTGGTTTTCATCTCCTATCGATTTTGGCCTTGATAAATACGGGAATTATCCTCGATATCACTTTCGGGATCGTACCCATGGGAACTATTTTCGCGTCGATGCATCCCGAATAAATTTGCGCCAATCCTTTTTCCCAAATTTGCCAAACTAACGTAAGTGAAACTCGGCGGACTTGCGACGCTGCCCATAAATTACGATTAAACTTTCAAACATTCTACGAGCGGAAGCGTTATCGGTTTCGCGGTATACGTAACCAATACCTTTTATCCGTGTATATATATATATATTTCCGTGGTACATGTATCGCCATACGTATAAAGATTGGCATATATACCGTGAGATACGCTACTTTCGATATGAGATACTAAGTACCGGCAGTTTACTTGAAACGAATACAAAAAAATAAATGTACCAAAATATCGAGAGAGTAGCAAAGTCTTAATCGAAACGAATTAGTCGAGAAGCCAGCAAAAGCTCATTTGCTAATTTAAAAATTGTGGAAAAAGCTAAAAAATTTATATATAAAACATATACAATATTGTAGCGTAAACTTTTTCTTAACTCGACACCGGCAGCAAACGTAACCTACGTTACCTTCGGTCGTCCAGCCTTCAGCACCCGCAAACCAGGCGGGCGCCAGCCGATTCTTTTTTCACCGGGAACTGACGAGCCGGTATAAATTGGGAGTTAGGATGGGATAGGCCCAACTCCACCAAAATGAGAGCTCTGACGAAACCTATCAGAAAATGCGATAACTTAACGGATCCTGTCCATTTTTGGGGTCGCATAAAATCAGCAAACGCAACAGGATGCGGGAGCGGACAGTTACGGAAATGCACGGCTGCTCAGGCTGCTAGATTGAGATAGAGAGGGTCGGAGTAAGAGTCAGGCAAATAGTGGGAGAGACAGAGAGCGACGATACGAGAACATAACAGAACGAATCTGAACTATCAAATCGAAGTCTCTTCACCAATTAATAAATTGGGAGACTCACCGGAGCCGGTACAGCTAATCCGTGGAGGCTGCGAACTGCATCCAGAGGACACTCGGGTGGGCACTGCACTAGGGCACAGCACTACATCTCCGGAAAATTCACAGGAAATTCATAGAATTTCCGCGATATCGCGGAAATTGGATATCGCGAGAGCAACGCGAGAACTGTACGAATCGAGAATTTGCTAGGCCGTACCGAAACACGGCTAGAAAAACTATCAACAGATAGCACACGGGAGCGCGAGGCAGCTCGTGACACCTCGGTCAGTGCCCCGAGACAGACTGCTTTGACAATAGCCAAATTCGAGAACTAATCGTTCTGATTGGTCGGGATCCTTATAGCCGATAGCTCTTCCATCTCCCTCGAGTCGTCCCTTTAAACCAAATCGAGAGCGTTCCTTAGCGAATCGGTACGTAACATTTGGAGATCCTCCACGGCGACTTCCCCAGGTCATCGGGCGACAGCTGGGCACCACATCCTTACCTCGGGTCATGGGGTTCCTTCCCTGCCCTTGACCGTATCAAAACTCTATCTCCGCCCGCTGTACAGCCCTTTGCCCATCTCCAGCGGGGCGCCGGTATCTCACCCGGGCTTCTGCCGGTCCATGGAGACGTCTCCGTCGGGTACTCTCCTCTGCCGGGCAACTCGGTACGTCGAGACTATCTCCCCACGGCAGATTCGAGCACCTCGACCTCAACTAAACAATAACGAAATCTTACGAGAGCATTGGCGTAACTATACGAATCAACCCGAGAGCGTAGCTTCTGAGCAGGGTGGCGACCCGAAGGGAACCAGAAATCGAGAACGTTATCTGTATCGGTAACCGGAGTCGCTTTATGACCGTGAATCGAAAAATCACGTCACAAGCTATATATGTATACATCTTGATACACGGGATAAACTAAGCGCACGTGTCGCTATTGAAATCCGGAGGCATTAGACGCGAATAGCAATTCTAATCTTCTGGAAAGTTACTGAGTAGGATTTGGATTCGCGATACTTTTAAATTATTTGCAATACGTTACATTACGTAATTGGCCTGTCCGTTATTCGTACAAGATACATTTATACGATTATGTAATGAAAAGGTCTAATTTTTTATTCACGCGACGTCGAGAAATCTCTTTTGCTCTTCCTGACCAATGAAATTTCTGTCATGGATTTAATTTATGCCCGCGTAGAATGTGATATTAATAACAGCGATAGATCGGTACGATACACGTTCCTGCAGCATCCATACTCCATGGACCTCACACACAGAGCCCGATAATCTCGGCTTCTCTCAGTCTCTACGCTTGGTTCAGTTCTCGTTTCACTCGATTACGGTTCTCCGAGTCTTATTGCCGTGACGTCAGAAATTGCATCACGCGTCCGGTAGATTCGCAACGTTGTGTATTGCCTTAAGAAAAGCCTTGCGGAACGTTTCATTTTCTCTTTTTTAACTCTATTGTCGTTATCATTGTTATTATCGGTTTGCAATTTCCACATTTTTTTTTCCTCATTTACTCTCGGGATAAACGAGATATCTACTATAAATATATATATATATATATATATATTACGTATTCGCTGCGGCTATGTCGATTTCTTCAGCTGGAAAATCGTAATTGGCCTTGTTTCGCGAGCTAGTCTCCAGCACATCGAGATAAACAAGAAGTCGAACAAACTGTTTCGCCGCGTCAGGTTTGCAGAAATTCGATGGTCCCTTTTCTGCTCCCTAACGAGGATTTCCTCCTGGCGTTGGAGGGGTAAGGGAAGATGGTGCCTTTACTGTAAATTGCAAAGATCACAAAACAGTCAGTGTACCGCTGGTTACGTCACTGTGTCGAAACGGAGTTGAATTTCCTGGCAGGAGAAGATACACACACACACCCACACACACACACACACACACCTCACATATATCCACAATATTTAAGTGCACTATTCATAATACACAAGACAGCACTCTGCCGTGACTATCGAGAATGGCAAATAATATGCGCCTTCGCTGAATCGTTCTGTGCCAACAGCCTTGTGCTGACAATGACAATCCTTACGGACGCTAATGAGCGAAGCTCGAAATTCTTGTGGAAAATGTTTAATCTTACCGCTCGAGCGGTGCGATGTAATTAGAGAGTCTGCACCAAGAGAGGTGGAGGCTGCGGAGGAGCATTAAAGATTGAAAAATTATATTGAACAGGGAAAAGGCGATATATGAAATTGATGGAGTATAGGGGTCAATGAGAGGATCGTAATAGTGCTGTCTCTTTTGCTTTGGCTGTCCTATGCATAGCGACAGGGGGTTTGTTCGGTCTGTACGAGGCGAGAGAGACAGGTGTCCCTCGTGGGAGGGGGAGGATCCGAGTGACGTCATACAGATGGAGAGAGCGCCGGAAGACTTGGAAAATAAACCAGTCTCTTAAAGATACAAATAAACGTTCCGGCGGTTTGAGTCGGTGAGGATGGGGGGTGGGGCGGGGGAGAGGACGAAAGAAAAAAGAAAATTACTGGTACACGACGATCGCTGCGCGACGGGTCAGGACGGTGGGAGACGCGGCCGTATAACTCGAGGAGAAGTCAGGGCCGGGGAGCGATATAAAAGGAAGCAAGGAGAGCCGGAGATATACGACCTCATAATTCGCTTCTAAACATCGCTAATTGCACCGCTGACCCTCTAAATCTTTCGGGATGTTATCTGCTCGCTCGAAAATACTCACGCGCCACCTCGTGCTTCTCCCGCGATCTTGAGATATCTCGGACTGGCTTTCTTCCTTGGATCGTGGACTTTTTTTTTTTTCCCCAGGGGAACCTGAATATAATGCACGGTCCTGGTAAGAGAGGACTACCCTTCGATCGTGATGAAATTGGAGTACGTATACGGGGATATTGAGAGGATGCTGCGCCCAGCATCCCATTGCTACCTTTTGAATTTCAGTTCTTCTCACGTTCTATGAATCTCTGTGTATGCGTACGTGTGTCATCCCCTCCCCATTTTGAAATTTTTTTGCACCCTGTTGGCTCGAGGGAACCTCCCACCCTATTTCTCCCCTATTCTGGGATTTCGTGTACCTTTGTACGGTTGTGTAGGGATTCCACGTTTTGAGAATTCAAGCTGGATTTATTGGCAGTCAATTATTGTTGCTGGACCATTATTCTATGGAGAATGGATGTACTGTCCGATGGCATGGAAAAATTGCACGGGATCTGATCTGCAGATGTGACAAATCCTAAGGAGGAAAATTATCCTTTGGTACAGTCAGGGTTCCAGTCCCCAGTGGATCTTCTGTGACCTGGTCTCGTGGGGAGGAGGGTTGGGATTTTAGGGTGAGTGCTATCTCGTTTAGCAATCTTGTCTTTCGGCTCGACGTCTAAGAGGGTCGTGCATCCCTTTTGTGCGGTTTAGTTTTCAAACACGACTGTACCGAGATGCTACTCCTGGATTCTGGATCCGATTTCCAATCCAAGTTTCGTAGTTTAGGGTTCCTGGATAGAGCTTCGAGAAACAAAAGAGTCCCACTCTTGTAATGTTATAAGCAAGTTTCGTACTTGGAGCTTCTCGCTGGATGCTGATTTTGCTGCTGCTGCTGCTCCAGTTTCGTTGATGTCTCGAAGTGTCCGGGGGACGATTATCGCGGAAATTCAAGCGCACTTTCGCATACCTAATTGGAGGTGTCTATGTGTATGGCAGTTATTATATTATGTATATGTATCTGGACACTAATGAACTTGGCGAAATATTCTGCCGCGAATCGTTCTTTTGCGAATCTTCGAGGAAAGTAGCACTCGAGCAAAGTGGACTTTCTTCTGTTTTATTAAATCCTATTGTAACTCAGACTTATGCATTTCCCTAATGTTGAGCAGAGATTCTTCTCCCCTTTGATTTCCAGGTACCTTGATTATGTATGACAATTTTATTTCTTATCACTTATTTTTTACGTATCTATATAATTCAAACTACTATTAAAAAGAAGAAATCGGAAATTTAGCAAATGTAATAGAAGATTTTAGATCTTTCGAAACTAAAGAGAGATCAGGTGCAGAGTTTAGAACAAAATAGGAAAATAGATAAGAAGATTGATCGAAAAGAAATTTGTATTCTGCTTATGTAACAGCGAGTCTGTTGTGTTTATCGATATGTATTATCTGACTACTGACTATATAGAAATTTTTAAAAATAAATCTCTGATAAAATATTGGACCTTTTATAGGAATAACTTTTCGATAAAGTGAAAAACGCTTCTGGTATCAGAAGCGACCAATGTTCTCTTGGGTTAAAAATAGATCAGTTCAATGTGACGTGATATATGGCTATTCTGTAGAAACGTAGAAACAAACGATTTCGATTAAACGAATAATTTTGATCAAAAAAAAAAACTTGCACTGTCGCGTGATAACAGATGAATGATTATAGTACAGTCTAAGAAAAAGATATGACGAATACAAATTTTTATACATATTCAGTATTAGCATTAATTACAGATTATACCTAATATGCTAATTGATTAGCAATTTCGTATTAAAGAATAAATATCGACAAGCATCTGTCATCACAAACGTGTTCATTATCCCTATTGAATTTCCCTATGTCTAAGGGACGATAATACAGCCTCATTAAAATGTGCTATCAAGATCGAATATCCCATAGAGAGTACCTCTCGCTCCCCATCCCATTGACGTGGCAATGTATTTATATAAAATTATCCAGAAGCAAGTTCACAAAACTTGATTAAAAATGAAAAGAAAGCACCCCTGAGAAGTTTGAAAATTGAAGAAAAACCAAAAAAAGGTAGCCGCCTCCTTCGAAGCCCGATCCCTCATAAAGAAGAAAACTAACGAGCAACGTCTCTCTTATAAACGAAGTGCTATCCAGGAAGTGACGTCAGGGGCTAATTCAGGGTGTAGTTTGCTAATCAAATTAAATTAACCCGGACGCGTCGGATATGTTTCCGTTCGGCCTGAGGGTGCAACGAGAGAAAAACAAAGGTGTTTCCCGGCTGAAATTAGCAGGTAGGAAGTATAATGAGTCGGCCGGTCGAACAAGATTGCCCCAGCGAAAGGGTTGAGAAACGATACAGGAGGTAGGTAGGTAGGGGGTGGATATACAGCAGGGGATGAATCTGCCGCTTATCAGCAATACTATTCAGTTTGTCCAACTGTTAAAAAGATGCCCTCCCTCAAGACTTAAATATACATAAACGCACAC
This sequence comes from Trachelus tabidus, assembly GCA_030142655.1. Taxonomy (NCBI): domain Eukaryota; kingdom Metazoa; phylum Arthropoda; class Insecta; order Hymenoptera; family Cephidae; genus Trachelus; species Trachelus tabidus. The sequence goes on from JARQTI010000066.1 coordinate 279,040, forward strand.
ACCATTCGGATTCAGCCTTTCAGACAAATTGCGCGTACCGCACGCACACGCATTTTCGGGAGTGGGCCGACCGGAAGCACGAAAAGAGTTATATATCTGCCCGGTAATATCCTGGTACTAGGACGCCCGTATTACAGGGCCAATAAAACGGGCGTCGTGCCACGGATAGGGAACATTACTCTCCTCGTGTTTTCGCGATACGTTAACAGAAAACACGAACGTTATACCAGGCGTTATCGCGCGTAGTGACTGTACCCGGAGTGCCGTAGTGAACCTAATTGTTCAAATACACGCATTTCAGTGGGACTCACCCTTGCGACTTGGTATACATAGATTCCATCCCCCTTTGACTTGGCGGCACTTCGTGGCTATATCAGCCCCTTCCGCCACCCCGAAAGAACCAGACTGGAGAAGCTACCGCGCATGCGCAAGAACGAACACTCGTTATTCGGCGCACGAATTACGCTCGACAAGCTCAGCCGAACTGGCTTTATTTTAATGAAACCATTTCGTACCTTTGTACAGCCACCACCCCTTGGTTCCCAGTGACGCGTTCGCGGCTGTCAAAAGTTTATTGACATCTGGCCACCCGTCACCTGGCACTGATATTTATTAATATCATTCGATAGCAAAATATCGATTAATGGTGCAATCAAGTTTACATGGGAATTTATTGATATATCGATACCGGTCGTCTTATCAGTGATCATTGTTATCTGGTGCTGCGTGTGGTTGCAATAAATCGTTACGGCTCTTGGAATTGATTGCTCGCTTCTCTACGGTCATTAGATGGATCGTCTTACGTAGCGTTTAGATCAGTCTGTAATAACGATCGGTAAGGATCGATTGGATAATCATTGAACCGATAGTAAGAAATCAATAACGCCGATCAATGAAAATAGCACGCTTTCCTATAATCAGCCGTTTAAACCTTTATTACATTCTTACGTATGAAACTTACTTTCCGACCACCCTGTATATAAAGTTGGTATATTTTGGCACGGATGACGTAAAGCAACAATATTTTAATGACAGTGCAGCAGTGCATGCATACGTCACTGAGATTTATTAAAAGTGTATCCAGCCGACACCTTTTCACAATTTTCCCTTCCCTTCCCCCTCTCATCCTCCTATTCCGTATCCGGCTAACTTCTCATCTAGCACTGTCATCCAAATTACACGTCCGAGGATGGAAATCCTCGGTACGCCAAATTTCAGTTCGCATCGGTCACCCTTCGGAGAGCGAAAAGATCGTTCAAGCAGCTTCACTTCGGTCCAGAACAAATATTCCTATATGAACGTCCTACGGTCATATCCAAAGTCCCATAGATTTTATATACACGTTATATGTATATATATACATTTCGCATCACCATAGCACATGTTGCTGCAGTTAATATCGAACGTTCGTACACAGGACTTCAGAGCGAGATGATTAATTTGGGAAAGTCGAAAGCGCGAATATTTATTTACATGGTTGTAGCATGTAGTACGTGGTACATAGGATATATACATATATCTATAGCCATATGTGTATTAACATGGAATCGATCTACAGCACCGTGTATTCAGTTAATGAAAACATTGTCCTACCCACACACGCAACACACGTGATCAATTTGTCGCATATACGTTCTCTCTCTCTCTCTCTCTCTCTCTCTCTCTCTCTTTTTTCTTTGCATACTGCACAGTATATATCTATATACTTTAGCTGGTATTTTGCGTAGTTTAACCCGTACCGTGCTATAACTATAATGTACCCATTGAACGTATACCCAGTGGCACGCACCGTTCGCGCCAGGGGATGCCAAAATCGAGTGGCAGGATTATGGTAGTAATGCACTGCAGCTGGCAGTAAATCGTCGGCGTGATAAATCGAAAAGATTAAAGCCGTAATGAGAATTGGAAAATTATTGCATTATCGTGGTCAGACGATAGCCAGATAAACGATGTCGGGTCGATGCATAATCCGCAGTGCCATCCTCGACTGCTCCTATATTCTCTGCTCGTCCTATTTACCCTCTTTACCCTTTAAAAAGCCCTGATTAGCCCTCTTCATCCTACTTCACCCTCTTCGCTCGTCCCTCGACTGCTTATCGTCCGTCTACTGTAATACGGGTTATGTGAAAAAGGCTATTAGCGCAACTTCCATTAGATACCCTACGAGCACGACGAATATCCGATCAAGATTAGTCGCTCTGAATAATTTTATGATATGGAGTACTTTGTGTTCTCCCTCTCTCTCTCTTTCCTTTCTTTGGATTTCTTTACTTTCATCGAACAAAATTACACTGTCCTACGGGTGTACGCAGTGATTTCAGGACTTTTTTCATCCAGTCAATTTTGGATAGCCCCGTGAACATGCAGGGTTCGTTTTCGTACGATGACCTCACGCGTGACCTATATTTTTAATCATTTATTATGACCTAACGTGACATTGACATTTTGAGATTAATCGTGACGAGGTCTCCAGACCTACCACGATTTAGTCTGACAAGGTAGAGTAGATAAAGATAAGAATTTTACGTGATAAAAATCTTAGCGTATCGACAAATTTCATAGAGACGTTATCAGTGATTATATATATATATTTGAATCATCGCAAAAATCTTCCAACGTATTGAACTGACTAGTGCAAAAATTAACATAGGATATTTTTTCTTCCTCTACGATGTCCTGACCTTTCTCCGTACAGAGTTTTGGAAAAATTGCAAGGATAAAATTAAATACGTGAGAAGCCAAACGGCAGTCGCGGACAGCGCATGCATAAATGCGACTTAGGACGCTTTTCTATGCCGGCGATAAATGTCAAGCCCATCTCCCCGTTTCTCACCGAAAGCGATGAGGTTCGTTCGCCGTTCTCTTCCGGCCCGGCAAGTAGAACCCGGGACGACATGAATATGTATACATAGTTGGAAACCCCAAGAAATAAGATACGAGGACTGCCACGGTTATTCATACAGCTTTTAATATTTAACTCGGAAGTTTACCTGCTTCTTCGGCCGGGTATAATTTTTCCAATACGTGCAGCCTCTCCATCTCGGGTCCAGGCGCCGGCGTCGCGACGTGATATAAGGATGTGCGTCTCGTCAAAATGTATTTCACCATTCGTCTTGCTCCTCTTTAAGGTAAATCTTTCACGCTTACTTTCTCTCTCTCTTTCTCTCTCTTTCACTGCACTTATCAAATTCTCCTTCTTTCTTTCTCTCCTACCCTTGTTCCTTATCGGATCTTACGTTCTTAAGCTCAATGAGACCTAATGCTCGTTTAATAAAGGCGAGTCACGGAACTTTGATTCTCCTTGATGTTATCATTCGCTCGTTCAGACAGCTAATGCGATGTGTAAGAGGTACTAGTTTTTGTGTGTGTATATATATGTTGGCTATGGAAACCAGTAGTACCAACTTGTATAACCAGAAACGAAGCATTATATGGATCAACCTGGAATTTGCGAAATGGCATACCAGAATTTTTTTTCTCTTTTTTTTCATGACTATGAAATTCTGAGTATTCAAAGAGAATTGTAATAACTGTGTATATCTGTATGTATACATATACATATGTAGACAAGTGTTATAGCGATGGCCACGTGTAATCGGACTGGTATGCTTTTGCCATGTTTTCCACTGTTATCGCGTCCTGACTTTTCAGCGAGTTTAACAATCGTTTCATGACACTTTTCAAAGAACACGGAGGTTATCGCGTCACGTGGTCTCGTTCTCTCGTATATACATATATATACTCGGGGCGAGTTTACATGGAGAAACAACGCGATGCGGCGCACGTTGCCCTCCGCGATGCTTCGAGTACGTATATTAATTACGGAACGTCGAAAAGCGTGTATCAAGATAACCTAATCCCATTAGTTTCCACCGGGAACTCATGAAATATTCGCGCGATTCGTAATTAAAGCAGTGAAAAGGCGCACGCACGATGGTTCGGCTAAAAGAATTTCGTTCTAGAAATGTGAAATTGGCGTTAACGAGGATCAAAGATTAGGAGAGAAAACGAGATTGGATTTATCTTTTATTTTTTTTGAAAATTAAAAGAATTACAATGTTAAAAGTATAATAAGATTTGTATATTCGTATTCGAGCGTCGCAGCAGCTGTTTCCTTACGTTCACAGAAATCGATGTTCCCGTAAAGAATTTTTGTGAATAAAAAAATTAGTCCCACAGGAATTGATACGTAACAATGTCAAAAAAATGTTTCTGACTTTAAGCTATGGAATAGCACGGAAAGCCAGTGGCTTTTGCTTCAATTACAGGGTGTATCGTTGGTACGTGAACTTTAAGGGTCCAAGTCGCCGTAAGGGTGGAGAGGAGTGGAGGGGCGGGGAGGGGGAGGGGGGGTGGGCAGAAACTTCAAAGGGAAACCATTGAGCATCATGATGAATTCTAGAATTTCAAATTGCATCATCAGTTTCCAATATCTGGACCATCGGGCCAGCATCCGCAACGTACGATTTGAGGTCTAGAGATATTATTTTAAGAGGAGAAAAGATCTCTGTCTGGACCTGATTAAATTCTAATGGTACCAATGGGACTTTCGGGAGGAGTATACAGATTCGTGGGGTAATTGATAAGAGATAACTTCTTATATTTCTCTCTTACGAAAAAAATAAAGAAATTTATCCTGGAGATAATTGTCATCCTAGAGATAAGAGATTTTCCATCTTGCACAAAGATGGGGTAACGGGTAAAATCACGAGAAATTTATGATATCAGCCAACCTGGAAAACTAATATTTCAGACTGGGTTATCGTTACTTTCCAGGGGAAAACAAAAATGGTACGTAACCATCGTCGCTGACTTAGTACAGTGCACCGCTGCGAATTCAATGAGAACGAAGTATCTTTCCAGGTTGACTGTACGGAATCTCGTGCCTGTGCACTGCTCGGCGTATTGCGTAATTCGGGCGAATTGAAATTGAGGGTGAGTAGGATGACACTCTCGGTCGTTATCTTTTATCATTTTCTCGAGGCGAGAGAGAATTTTCTTGTCTTCCGAGAGGAATCTTTGTCTTGTCTTAAATATTGAAACTTACGAGAATAGTCTGGGGAATGAAAATTATTTTGGTACATGGAATTTTGGGATTTAGTCTTGAGATTAATGATGCTGTATGATCTTATCGGTGCGTATGATTATTAATGTAATTGCTATGGTCACTTTTTACAGTCGTTATCGCCTCTTATGACCGATGACTTCTGAAGTTCTTTTTTTTGTCTTATCTCCTTTACTCGATAGCCACCACTGTATCCATGGCAACTTGAATTTCTACGAGTGATCTTGGCTTACGTACAGTATAGTGAAAGCTTACAGAGAGACTCCTTGGTCTACCTGTAAGATAATTACGAAGTTCAGCAACAGGAAGTCAATAGTTTCACGGTCCTTCGCTTTTGGATAGCCACGTTCTGATGTACGTCAAGATTATTATTGTTATAAGAACTAGTGGAATTTCGTGAAACACGACGATCGCCTAATTCGCGTTTAATCATTGCGAAAACTGCTTCGCAGTTAGGTAGGTACAAAAAGTGGAGAAAAAAATATCAAAAAGCAAATAATAGCATCGAATAATTAATTAAATAAATAATCATGGCTAAACAAAGATGAAAATGCAGAATTGCAATTTTTAATTTTTTGGCTCGCAAATTTTATATCGTCAGCTCGTGACGTCACGCGCAGCTCGGACGCTCGTACCGTTTCGCAAAATTCGAAATTTCATCCTCGATATTTTACGGAATGACGTCACCAATCACTTCCAGCAGCGAATTTACCCATTGATCTCGACCTTTCACGTACAGTGTATGCATCAGAGTGAAACGTCATTTCCAAAATTTGGAAAAAAAAAGATTCCTGTTTTCCCCTTGAAAATGCTTGCGTATCCTCAACCGCAAATAGCAACGTGACGTTTACACCGGAAATTGCGTATTCCGTATAGCACGACTATATCTAGTACTTCCGGGAAGGGAAAAACCACTTAAGGACTAACTAAATGAGTAATCAGACTGTACGATTAGTGAATGGCGGATGGAACGTAATTTGCTTTCTAAGTAAGTCGAAAGCAAATTACATTTCCTCGATGCGTGACGAAAACAATAAATATTTCCATGACGAATTTCATTGCTATTCTAATAATATATCTCGAACGAGCTTCCGATCTAATTTGTCTCTGGCCTTGCCGTCCTTACATGTTTTCTCCAGCTTCTCGTCGGAGACTCGTACCGCCTTCTACAGCGTTTCGTAATTTAACGTTATTCCAAAATAACAAAGAAATCATACGAGACAGCACGATTTTCTCGGACAAAGTCGATGAGAATTTTACCGACTGACTCGAAGAAATTCTCTTCACACGTACCGTTTTTCATGACGGCAACACGTTCAGAGTCCAAGAATTATGTGTCCCAGTCAGATCCGAAACACGAACCAAGTTCATATATATATCTATATATATCCACATGCACACTGGCATCATCTACGAGATAATCAAGATACCCGAGACAGACGTAACAATCGTTAGATTCCAAGAAAGAGATTCCCGGGTATACGACTAAAGATAAAAAAAAAAGAATGTAACTCTCTGTCAATTATAAAAATAATCGTCGGCAAAGAATGGAGTAACGCGTGAAACCGGAAGTGATACGTGACCGGAGTAAGCCCCAGCGTATCGTCTCGTTAATGCGCTCGAGATAGGATTCCTCCGTAAAGACGGCAGGGGAAGTGGCAATAATTCACAAAGATAAACGATAACAATTATAGTAATGAAGGTTGGCTGGTAATTCTCATAAATAAAATGACAATTTCACGCTTTCCTGCAATGGTCGTTCTTAATCGGTAGAAAAATTCTCGTCCCTACGACATGCAGCCCAGAAGCGACTGCCGCTCCACCTACAAATTACTGCGCTAATGAGTCTCGGCACAGGTACGAACTAGAGGCTGGTCCTCCGGAAGGTCTTCCTGACGTACCTATTGTGCCTGTTCGTCGAGGGATCCTCAAAAGGGTCCGCAAGTTTAAAGGGCGGTTCGAATAAGCAGACTGTACCGTACTACAGTGGAGGGCTATCGTGTAAAGCGAGAGCGAGAGAGAGAGAGAGAGAGAGAGAGAGAATCGTTATAATATCTACCGCTAGGTACGTCTAGGGTATTACGCCGAGGATACGTGCATTATCAAGGCGATATTCCAATTTCGCGATTCAGCCTGCCAGACGGAATCCTAGCAAATTATTATCGTTTCGCGTCCCCTCTACGTCCGTTCTCCCTGTAGTCGAGAGAAACCGCAAATTTCTCCATCAAAGACGAGAACTGCCCGCGCAAGCGTGAGAGAGAGCGAGAGAGTGACAATGCCCATAAAGACGAGGGACAAACGAAGGACCGAACAGAAGATGACAAACCTAACGGATATAGCGTTTATTTGCATATTTTCGAAATACCGTTTTCACGAGGACTTCAATAAACGTAATAATACGCGGCTTTGTTTACGGTATTTTAATAACAGCTCGTGCCCCCGAGCTAAAGAGGGGGATGAGTCCCGAGTTTAGCCGACACTAGCCGAAGACGACTTTCGCGATTGATAACGTCAACCACGAGATTTTACACCCGCGAAGAAGTATCTCCGTAACTTCAACCTTTACCTTGCCCCCCTCTCCAACCTCTAACCTCCCGTTACTTAACTAGAGGCGGAGTCTAGTTAAGTCGTGGAATAACGAGAAAGTGGCTAATTGACTTACGGAGTTTTCGCTCTAGATTATTCCCTGTTATGCCGTTCGCCAGGAGTTCCCTAAAGCGTTGCAATTACATTCGCTCTGTCCTGTCGCTGATGTGAAAATCCAGACATCCACCCCTCCCCTCCCTCCTGCTGCACCAGCCAGACGAGACGGGTTAACCAGTAAATATATTCTCTTCGACGAGAGCAACCCCTGTCAATTCTTACCACCCCCACCTTCCACCCACCACCCACGGAACTAATGATACCTTACGATATCGAGCGAATGGGCCAGAACCGGAAGTGGTGCAGCAAGCAGTCCAAAATCAATAGCTCATTTATTCTCGAACATGGCTGCTGTCCCATTGAATTTCTTGTCATTACGTCGTACACGCGTACGAATACTTGGCTGTATAAACGACCAATTTCCGACTTGTTATTTCCGTCACTCTCATTTCTGTCTAGTTTCCTCGATATATCGAGATACATCGTTCCGTAGCGTACACCCGTAAATCTTAGGCCTAAAAAAACCCCATAGAACGTCACACTACAGTGATCGTAATTGTTGATGAAGATTTTGAGCTTATTGCGTTTAAAAATTTTCACGTGTGTACATATACAATGGATTTTCATTGTTAAAATTCGACATACACGAATCAATTGTCATAACCCTACCCCCTGGTTCTTAATACGACACCCGTTCATTGTGCTTGGCTCAATCCTCACGTTTCTCCTGGTATCGATAAGAACTGTTATTATTGTTACCGTTATTGTTATCATACATATTCGAATCGAACAGCATACGAACATTGTGGCTTACGATTACCCCCCCCCCTTCCCCCCTCGTAACTTAACGCCATCCACGTTGGGGCTGAAGTTGAGCGATGTCATTTTCTGCTTTCCTAGCATTTTTCATGCATTGTAACGATGTGCGATACGTACCCCCTCGACGATTACGGGGTTGCTATTCGGATCAAATTTCGGGGTAAAATATTTGTTAACAAACCTGAATTGTACCGGTAACAGAAGGGATGAAAATTGTTGAGGAGGGTTCTGCCGTTAAAAGAGGGTCCTTCGAATTGGCAGCGCACCTGGTAAGCATCGTGGTGTGAAATGTAGCCCCTTTAACTGAAACACCCCTTACGGACGGACATACTCGATCCTTAAATAATTTGGTGCCGGCATCATTATAATTTAATACGATACACCCTAACCCTTCGAAAAGTCTCCCCGACCATTATTCGCTTCGGATTCGAGCGGCAAGCCGCGCATAACAAGCCAGTTTCGTTTCCCGTGCCACCGAGCGGATGTTGCCTTCAAAGAGTGAACGAATATTGCGATTCAGCGACGGGAACTCGCCGCGGCATCTCTCCGGTGTATACGGTATATAAGAGAACGAGGAGCGTACAGCGTTATGCGGGCGCGTGTCCAACCTGTTTCCTTGGTCGTTTATTCTACTCTTGTTTTTTTTCAGATTCTCTTTACGTACCGACGCAACGTTCAACGGGTTCCTTCGATTCGTTACGTAACAGGCTTTTTGGTATTTTTTTTTATTTTTGATAAAAAAAAATTGTGAATATTAAAAATGTTATAAGACAGTTTTAAGAGGTGCGCCTACAGGGTGGTTTTAAAGTTTTTGTTTTTACGGAGAAAAATTTGGGAAATTTTTTTGACAAGTTTTGAGTACTCGTCGACGATAAGGAATCATCGTGGGACTCGGCTGGTTTCACGAGGAGAGGAGCATGCAGGGGAGCAGTGGGGGAATGTGGACGACAGACGTCAATATTTGATAACGAAGAAACTACAGATCACGCCTGATAGATGATCCACGTAGGATGGGCGATACGCGTGACTGGCGATCGCGGCAAGTTTTCAGAGCGACGATAGATAAGGTTTTATCGGGTGTTTGCGTTCGTCGAGCGTCGGCGATTAAGTCCGACTGTTTTCGAGGATCCGAATTTTCCGAGGAAAAGAAGGTAACCGTGGCGGGTGTAAAGATTGTTCACGGAGACGAGTATTGTGACTCGGGCGATTGGGGGACGGTCAGTGACTTTTTTTTTTCTATGGTGTTTAACGGAACGTTGGGGAATCCTAAGAAAACCATAGAAGAACCGATCTCGTTTACGAGTGAATCGTCGTTTGGCTTCGGAAGGAAAATAAGCAATTTTCCAAACTGCACCGAACAATGAACAGGAACACGAGAAGGTGGGACAAGGAAGCGTTGTGTCATGAAATGGGAGAGAGAGAGAGAGAGAGAGAAAGAGAGAGAGAGCGAAGGAGAAGGAAAATACGATAAGGCCGATTTACAACGTGTACGATATTATCTCGTGTAATCGTCGGGGCATGAATCTACTGTACGAATACTGCCCTCTTATTGGGTCCTCCACCCATGGGGCCCCATAGAGGAGGTGCAGGAAGGCCCCGTATTACCAGCCAGTGGCTCCCCGTACCTCTTAAAACCAAGGTGTATGTGTATATATACATATATAAGCCAATGAAAAAAAAAAGAGCGGGGGTCCATGGCGCAGCTTCCACTACGGGGCTTTTCGAGCAGCTGTCAGTCGGCACCCCCTGTAGCTATGGATAATATATTTGATGCCGGGGCACTTTGGTCCAGGGAAATTGAAAATTATTAACAACAGATTAGAGATCCTCCCATAAGCGAGCGTGGATTATGGGAATGCCCCAGGTTGTAAACGGTGGATGTAACGATAATGAGGAAGTCTTCTTGGAAAGGCGCCACAATACCGGAACATCGATGACTTCGATCGACTCGGTATATGGCGTCGCGACGCAGGCGTCTACTACCGTATTACCTGATAATACCCAAGCACAATGTACTCACTGGAAGAGAAAACTTTTTATAAGGTTGCCAAACTCACTATATCCATATCTACACTCTCTGCTTATTCAAAGCCAATAAAATCTTTATAGGTAGTTCGAGATGTATCGATTACGTAAAAATCGATTACACAGATATGGGATGCTGAAATTGAAATTTATATATTATCCTGTGCTTTATATTGATTTGTCATAGGAATATAACTATACTTGTATGATTGACGGAATTATGGTTAATTGACACCTATCGATCGATCCGATAACCGTCCAATTAAAAATCAATGCTTTTGTCGTTTGTTAGCAGCCAGAGCGGACGGGGCGCATTCGAATCCCAGCCTCTCATGAATATATTCACCAGCTCGGTCCAGAAGTACGAGACAAAGATGTTAACTGGTGATTGGGGAAACGCTTCCCTCCTTCGAGGACGTCTTGTTAGAGAGAGAGAAAGAGAGAGAGAAAGAGAGAGAGAGAGAGAGAGAGAGCGTAAGCAGCCTTGCCATCGAATTCCCTACGTCCACTGGAGTTTAACGTCTCCACCCTTCCTCACCCTTCCCCATCACCTTCATCTCCTTCTTATCCTTATACTGTTCTTACTTCTTTCGCGCATTTCGATTCGCTGACGAACGAAAATAGAACAAGATTCATTTCCGGGAACGTGACGAAACTTAGCCGTCGCTATCTTATATACTTTTTCCTCAATTACTCATCGCTTTTGTTATCGTTCCCGTTATCAATTCTCATGTTTTTGCGTATAGTCGAGCAATCACCGTGTTTAAAACTGAATTTATATTGATTTTTTCGAATCGCAATTGAACATTTTATCGCTTGATTTATTGTTTTATTATTTAAACAATTTTACATTGCATGTATTTTAATTAAAAAAAAAACATCGAACGTCCTTCCGTTTATTGGCATTGGTGGTGTTTTTTTTTCATGAAACGTGGAAATTCGTCTTATAATTAGAAATGCGAGAGGTATGGCTAATTATGTCAAGATATACCAGATTGCAATTAGAGTCAATTGAAAAATCGAGGATACGATAAAAAACGGCATATCGAAGTCAACGTTGTTTTTGACAAAAAAATTGCATCCATATCAGTTCACTTAAAAACTAGGTGAATTACCCTCGTACACGTAACCTCTTGGCAATTGGATTTTCCAGTTTTCCGTCGAATTAATCGGAAGAGGCAATAATATAAAAAAAGCTCTATTCGTGCTCCCTGACAAATTCAATAAAACCACACATGTATAACCACGTGGCAAAGTGACTAGTAAGAAGCGTCAATGAAAACGCTCAATGATGAATACGCGAATCTGTAGTTGCTTCGTTAGCCAAAAAATAAAGGCTGAAGCGCAATCGACGAGAGCCGACAAAAATTCGATTAAAGTCCGAAAATTAAAATGAATTAATGCTAACCACAGGACCGTTAATGAGTAATCAGCCGTTAGTCCATAATCGTAATTTAATCTTTGCAAATATGTGAGGAGAGAGCTGACGCGTTCGATGAACGAGGCTTAATAAAAGGACAAGGAGAGTGAGAGAGGAAGAGAGAGAGAGAGAGTGAGTAAATCAAAGGGAAGCTATACAGGGTAGAGAGAAAGGGCGAAAGGGTGATAAAGGAGGAAGAATAGGAGGGGAAGGAGGGGGAGGTGATATTAATGGAACTGTGGGATGAGTGACGGATTTTAATTAATATATACTTAATTAAGCTTCCCAGCTGAAGGCATTGTAGGTCGCGTCGTTATCTATGCCACACAGTGTGCGAGTGATTCACTAATAGAAACCGTGTGGAATAGCCTGTCTAGTTAAACCCTTCGGAATACATTAATATATTGTGCTCGTCTACCGATACACTTTGCGAAATACACTTGGTATCAATCTACACCTATTTTCAATTATAATCTTTTGTATTTGCCTTTACGGCTCTAACGATAATCGTCGTATTTCCCGTATTCGAGTACAATGCCCATTCAGTGTTATCATAAAGGATTTTTAATTAACGTTGTACCACCATCTTCATTGGATCAACGTGTCAATATTTCGTACAATTATATACGCGATAAAAGAGTGCTCTCGCGATGTCAATACCGATTAATTTTTTTTACAGGGGTCAAGAGTGAGATGACACTATTTTTATTTATTTTTTTTAGAAGTAAATTAATTGGCAAACTTTTGCCATTTTTCTTAGCTGCATGTATATCTATATATGTGGGTACGCTGAATGAACTCTGGCATTGTGTAATGCGTTTAGGTCATTACGCAGAATTGATGGTGACGGGGGGGTCATGAACTCGACAATCTTGACTGTGTCTCATTTTCTCTCTCCCTCTCCCTCGCTCTCTCTATATATATATATAGTTAACCGGCAATATTGTGTCCGACAGTAGCGATCCAGATATTTCTCAAGAGGCATAAACATTCCTATCAGTAAATATTTCAATGTCACGCAAGAGGACGCAAAGGCGCCGAGGTCTTTAGGCTGACCCACAATCAGACTCTTCCTTCTCTCCTCGAATTCAGATGCATCGGATGCTGCGAATCAGCAGGACACCTCGTTGCCGTAGTCAGCTCACGTGTCACGTAGAGATTTCTTTGTTAAATGTGAAACTTGGCAGCTTTCTTATCGCGCCTCTTTCGGGGGACGAACCTGCAGGACTCGGCGCAATTCACCAGCGACAAGGAGACTGTTGAGGATCAACGAGAAGACTCGAGAATCCTTGCCGTGGAATGAGATATAAAATTCGCAAAGTTCGTAGTCGAAGAATTGGCGAATAAATTGCGCGACAGCAATTTTATATTTTCCCAGGTCAAAAATGATCCTTGAGTATTTATACGCTATATACATACCTTGCTGTATATACATACCTATTACGGATCTCGCAGAGTGGGATATAAATTTTTACACGAGGAAATCAATCGCAGGATGAACAAAGGACTCTCGGTGCCGCCATCACCTGGTGCGAAACTCGGTACCCCGTGGAGGTGAGCGAAGACGCTGACGATTAATCATAATTAACTTGGCGCAAGCCAAGTACCAAAGCAGTCATCGGAGTAACGTTAAAATCGCTAATAGAAATAAATCTGAAAACCGGTTCGAGGAAGTCCCTCCAGGTCGGTGGAGGTGCCTGCCGGCACAATATGGCACGTCGGGCATATTTGTTTGCTCTGAAGTTTGCGGCAGGTAGAACGAGAGCGAGGACGTTGCTCCCTTGTATTTTGACTTCAGCCCGAATGCTCCCTCGGAAAATTGTAATAGGACACTTTTCATCCCCCACGTAAAAGTCACCCCAGGTCCATCACAAAGCCCGTGTAAAACTCGCATCATTACGCGTCCTCAGCCTCGTCGTTTCGCTCCTCGTTCTTCTTTTCTTCTGTATTTGCTTCCTCTTCTTCCGATTGGCTAACTTCGCTTATGGGTAATTTATAGCTGTATATATGTATATACATATATTCCTCTTGCCACCGTTACTCCCGGCTGATGACGGTAATGCCAGCGACGTTGCTGGGACACGCAGTCGCTTTGCCACTTCGTCTATTTCAAAGTTTAATCGACCATCCGGCTGGGTTCGAGGTTCACGGAAGGACGGCAATTCTCAGAAGCAGGTAGATCCGAATGAGACGCATCGCGACGATAACGCGATAACGACGCAGGCTGCGATTACAAAGGCTCGACTTTTGCTTCGGGAAAATATAAGAAATTTTCTATGACTTCTGCAGACGAGACGATGAGACTCGAGTAATTTCATCTCGGTACCAGATCCACGGTACACTTTTAATCTGTATATGCGTATGTCCGTTATCATGGACCGGTATTATAATTAGTCGGAAACGACTGATATTGTTCCTACGCAACCTCAGAAATACGTGTAGTATAAGATCCGAGGGTTTTTACGTAATAATGGATATTTGTATTACGTATTTAAAAGCGAGCGAGCCAAGCAGAACGTATAGAGAAAGGATGAAAAATGTCATTCTCGTCGAATCTCGTGTGCGCCAAGGAATTTCGTGTGTGAGAGCTGCCAGATGCGCAAAGAGGGCTAACAAGAAAAACTGTGCGATTAAAATGAAAATAGAGATAAAGAAAGGGAAAGTGGGGGGAGGGAGGGGGCGAAGGTTTACGAGGGACGAAATGGTAGGACGCGTCGAATGAAAGTGGAGGAGAGAATGCGAAGAGATCTTTTGGAGCTGCTGTAAAAGAAACGTACGAAAGTAGGTGGGCCCTCATTAAGTTGGCACCGCTCTCGGGTCATTCCCCCTTCATTCTTTCGAGCCCCGAAAACCCAAGGGATGCTGGATTCGAAGGGTCCAGAGCCACCGGTCCCTCAGGGCCATTATCCCCCTTCGCACAAACGCTTCGGAGTGAGACCTCACGTACTCGAAATGAATGCATTCGATACGTGTCACAATTGCGATATTCGGTGGGGATTTGCCACGTTTGTCTGGCTGGATAGCCAATGCAGTTTCAGGCCTGATTCCATGTGGGAGATGCATGACCTCAGGTCCGAGCTGACGCCCTGATCTGATCATTCGGATACCCATGACGTACCTAGTGCGCCAGATAGCTATGGATTACTCAAATCCATCGTGTAGAAAAGATACGCGATAATTGTC
>JARQTI010000066.1:294294-314599 GCA_030142655.1 Trachelus tabidus
TTTCAGGCTTGTTTCCATGTGGGAGATGCATGACCTCAGGTCCGAGCTGAACCCCATGACGTACCTAGTGCGCCAGATAGCTATGGATTACTCAAATCCATCGTGTAGAAAAGATACGCGATAATTGTCACTGTTGACCGTAGTGTTTTTTAATCCTTGAATTCGTTCGATTAGTCTTCGATTATAAGTCATAGGAAATGCAGGTATACATAGGGTGGATAGCCAATGCAGTTTCAGGCTTGTTTCCATGTGGGAGATGCATGACCTCAGGTCCGAGCTGAACCCCATGACGTACCTAGTGCGCCAGAAAGCTATGGATTACTCAAATCCATCGTGTAGGAAAGATACGTGATAATTGTCACTGTTAACTATAGTGTTTTTTAATCCTTTAATTCGTTCGATTAGTCTTCGATTATAAGTCATAGGAAATGCAGGTATACATAGGGTGGATAGCCAATGCAGTTTCAGGCTTGTTTCCATGTGGGAGATGCATGACCTCAGGTCCGAGCTGACGCCCTGATCTGATCATGCTGAACCCCATGACGTACCTAGTGCGCCAGCTAGCTATGGATTACTCAAATCCATCGTGTAAGGACCATACGCGATAACTGTCATTGTTAACCATAGTGTTTTCTAAGCCTTTAATTCGTTCGATTAGTCATTCAATAATAATCTTCATATGGATACTTTTGTTATGGATTTCATCCTATTAATGTATTTTTCAAATTTAACTCTGTGCGAGATTTTGTTTTTGTTGTGAATATTTTTTTGTTCGTAAGCCTTTTTATTGGTTTTACGAAATAATTGTATCTTGCTTGTATTTTTCATCGACGTTATTATGCCACGTGCTGGACCGATTTGATATCTCTGATAGTTATCAGTGAGTGAAATTGAATTTCTTCTATAAACTTTTATTCGGGACTGTGTTGCACCACTCGAAGATGCTTCTGCTATGTAAACTAATGGAAATTAAATGGACAAAATCATCTTCGGGTGATGCATTAGTTCTGAATAACCGTGTATGTATATTATATTTTTCATAACGACAAGGGGAACGAATTACATTTTTTTTTTGGAGATACCGTTCGTATTCGAGATTCTATTTCATTTAAAAATATAATTGAATTCCTTACGAAACGGTATACGAGGTTAAATTACATTCCTTTTTTGTATCTTTAATCTTTCGACGGTTCTTCTGTGTGTCCCAGACGAGATATTAAGATCTGGATACCAACTTAATGAATTGTTCTTCCTTTCAACCAAAGCTACGATTTATGATGTCTTTATCGTTAACGAGCTAGTTGAAGTTACAAAACCATTATCATTGCGGTACAAAGTGTACTTTGTACATTTTTCAAATATCTCCCCAAAAAATAAAGGACAGCGAGACATGACCCGTAGAAAATGAAGTATAACAATATTATACATAACCAAAAAGGCATTACTTATATATACCTTAATTCCTTTCAGGTAAGCCGGGACCACGACGACGCCGACGTCGACGACGCCAAAGGGTGCGATCGCTGAGAATAAACATCGTAAGTAAATTAGTCGAAGAATCGCAACCCTTAACTCACTTAGCAACACCCGTAATGAGATGTACGAGTACGAAAGGGATTACACGAGGAAATTACAGTTTGTACAATCGACCGGCAGTGCCGTTTAGTTGCAGGGTGGACTTGGGTAAAATAAAAAAATGCCTAGAAAAAAAAAAGAGTCGGAAAAAAAATAAAAAAAAAAGCGTCGAGAACCGGTTGTTTCGACAAATCCTTTACGACTTGAACGCAGGCACGTACGATAGTAAAGCAACAATGCTGGCTGGGGTATTCGTTTGGTGTGTAAGTTTAGTAGGTAAAAAAAAAAGGCGTAGGAACGTAAGCGCAGTGAAACGGAAGCAGGCGTCGCGACGTCCGGAAATTAGTGAACTACCCGAAGCACATGGTTTCGATAGGACCGTATGCGTTGCCGCTCGAATTGACGTTTCGAACTTCGCGACGTTCGGTTCGTAGATCATGTACGGTATAAGTCATAAAACTTTTGGTATGACTGTACGAAGACTTTAACCGACCTGAAGTTGGATGCGAAGCAAAGGCTGAAAATGGTTTATGAAGTGTGGATGGCTCCTGAAGTCTTACGGTACGTCAATATAGATTGGTTGGTCTCTCAGGTACCTCATCCTCATTTGCTACGGAATCTTCCTGGTTTTAATGCCCAAAGAGACGGCCGCGTGGCTCACGACCATAAGCTTAAACCATAAACCGATCGGGTATTGATGGGTGGAAACGGGTTACAGTGGAATTCGTTAACGACAACCGTTACCGTCCTTACGCGCTCAATTACCTGAAAATTCGAGATCTGTAACTATGGCTTTTTCGTAGAACCCTAGTCCCACCATTCGAATCGGTAGTACCAACCTGATACCGAAGGCTGATCGTAAACCATTTCTAAGGATTTATACAACGTTAACGCGAATAGCCTATAGGACTGCCTTAGGTCAGAGGGATCAAATTGAAATTTAGCCGCTCCACCAGAGATCCCTAAACGTTGATCGATCAATTTGAATTCGAATATCCGGATTACTCAATAAAAATTTAGATTTTAATATTACGCGAAAAAAAAACCGGTACGAGATCTACGAGGAATCCGTCGTGAGCTCTTCTCAAGGGCTTAAATTTGAGGTTACTACGAAATGGAGCTTTCAGGGAGTCGACTGTAGGTAAACGTACTCGAAATCCCCGCTGGATGGAGGCTCATCCTAATGAAAGATGACGATCTCGGTTGTTTATGCGATTGCCGAGATAAGACCGCTCTTTTGTCCCAGGGTGGTTTTGATAGTCGTAACGTGCGCGAGGCCGGAATAAATTTTGAAGCACCTTTTCCTAAGGGATCGAAGTCCCACATCTCTTGTGTAACCCTTTTGCAGCGACAATGCGAAACCAGCGGAAATTTTATTCAGCCTCCGCACGGTACTACCTTCCAATTAAAGTCGGCGTCCCGACGACATACGCCGCCGCTTTCCAAACGAGACAATCCACTTCCGTACCGAGAGATACGTAGACTTTGTATATTACATCGCCGCTCGATCTCACGTGTCAACGAGATCCGAGATCCCATACCTGGCGTCTTCAATCAAGCACAAACGATCCAACTCACTTTCAGTCTGTATACATGGAGTACAGAGATCTGTATATATATACATATTTTCTTATTTATACGTATATAAATATATAATAAACGAAGAGAAACATTGGAGAAGTAAATATTTAATAACAGAGCGGCGCTCGAATGCTGCAGCAATTGACCGAAAGGAAAAGTTCGTCACGGGCAGCAACAGCATGACGGTTTATAACCGCCCCGAAGCCTTTCGAAAGGTTCGGTGCAGCCAGAGAGAAGACCATACCACCAGCCCATAACGGTTTTTCTCAGTGAGAAACCAGGAGATACCTTGAACGCATCCTCCAGACACAGTGAGCGTCGGCGTCGCGGCGAGCAACGCACAGGTAAAGGTAAAAGGGATGTATGTAACGTGGAGTCAGGAGCAACTTCAGACTTCAGGTTGAAGCGAGTGAAGGTTCAGGAGCAGCCGAGCATTTGCCGTGTTCTCTGCGAGAAGGATTTCAGGGGAGTAAGCATTCTTTCGTTGGTAGGGGTAGACACGGTTGGATTGGTAGGGGGGGAATCTCCGGCGCGTTAGGGGAAGCGTGGCCGATGGTGGGGGATTCTACGTGGTGGGGGTAAGCGACGCTCCTGTCCCCTTCAGCCGGTCAGTTTCTCCGCCGACGTCGTGGTTAGTGGATCGTACAGTGTGGTTCCGTATTGGTAAGACGGATCCGTCAGTTTCCGCGCACTTTTACCCGCGATATTTCCACCGCAATGGAAATTCGCGAGGACTCTGAGTATCGATAATCGTGTAGGAGTTTTCGTCGTATTGGCAGTGCCTGTGCCCGGCGAGTGTTTTTCTTCTCTTCCGCGCGTCTCTTCTGTCGCTTGTTTGCTCGTACCACACGAATTGTAATACAATAGCGAAGGTAGAGAGTGTAGAGAGAAAGAGAGAGATAGATAGAGAGAGAGAGAGAGGAGAGAAGCGAGTGTATAGTGCGCGTATCATTACGGCATTGTTTGGCCGTTACACAAAAGTTCCTTTGGCATTGGAACAGTTATCGTAGTGACTACCTTTGTACTATTAGGAACGGGAGAAGTTTGTTCCATTATTAGTGGTTGGTTCGAGCGTTGTGTTTATCAGTGATACGTTTGATCTGTTCGTAATAACGTACGGCTTGCAAAAGTAATCAGAAGCCAAACCCTTTGTGTGCGCCGGGACTACCTGTGTCCCTTCCGACGCGCATCCGTCTCTGCACTACTTGGATTTACGCTGTTGCTCGTAGCAGCCTCGAGCTCCTGTTTAGTTTATTGCGTGAATTTAATTGTGATCAGTGACAGTTTGATTGTGCAATGTGCTTTTACTCGACCGGATTCCTTAAGCTCGTAAGTATTTCAGGAAATATTGTCGTGCGTTCGAAATATTAAGGCTTCGTTTCTATAGAGACAGGCGAAGCCGCCGAGTTGTCGCTACCGCCGGTGAAGAAAACGGCTGCTATTGTCGTCGTCTTCGGTCGTAGTTTAAATGACGTTCTGCTCTCACGTGACGATACACGGAAACGCGTGTCTAGTGAAATTCTTGAATTAACCGTCTCTCAAACAATTTCCTCTCCGCTTTGCACGTGCTGGCACACGACTCTTGAGAATTCACAACAAACGCAAACGGACACGCACGCGCTCACGTTAATGTCTCTAGTTTGAAATATACGTTATTTTGAATCCTTCCACTCCTTTCGGCTTGCAGCTTTCCTTATCACTTAATTCGCAGATAAAGTCGAATAAATCAGGGGGGGGGAAAGGGTTTCGGACGGATTTCGTCATGGCAACAAGAAAATGAATGGTTGACGAAGAAATCGGGAAGGACGAGGTGGATCGTGACTGCGGTGAATAAGTTTTGTGATGTTTCAGTGAATTTCAACGTTATTACCGTATACCGTTTGGATACCAGTTTTATCGGCGTCTCCTACCAAGGATCCGATAATGAATCCGTGAGATCGAATAACGGTCTCGGGCAAGTTTTTAAATGCCGCGAGAATCCGGACGTGACGCGTCGCTCGAGGAAGCTTTCGAATTCTCTAATCCGATGGATGAAATCGCGATATTCTCTATCCGTGAATCTAAAGATCGATCGATTAATCCGATCCGAGTGAGAGATGCGCTCGAGTCGAATCGAATCGATTATCGGCGTTATCGCGGCTTGAAACGCCACTCTTGGCTGTCGCTTGCGAAAGGTCGCGCGATCTTTCTCAGATTCAATTCCTCCAGCGCTCGATTTCGATGCTAAACGATATCTCAACTTCATCCATATTGGATTAGACTGCTGCTACTTCGGTTCTTGATCTGCAATGGACGCCCCGTCGCAATGCTTCGCCTCGCAGACTGCTCCGCTGCTACTTCTCTTGCGTCCTACCTTCGTTTCCTGGCACTTTGGCAAGTCTCTTTTTTTTAGGCTCCTCGACTTCCGCTCGCGTCTCTTGCTCGAGGAAAACTGTTGAGGAAAATGACACAGCCATCTACCAGACGTTACGCTTCCAGGCCACCTTTGACAATCAGACGTCATCGGTGCCGTTGACGTTTTCCGGGCCGAATCTGGTACAGCTTTTTCCATTATCCAAGATTACTTTCGCGTCCACGTTCTTGATGTAGGTCTCGGGACTCACGTAGATGGCAATTGGGAGCCCTTGTCAGGTTTCCAGAATCCAACGAGTTAACTGAGAGGGATACCTGTCAAAGGGGAAGACATTGGAAATACTCTATAGAATGAAAAGAAAAGGAAAAAAGGGTAGATGACGCATTTACCAAGAGACGCAGTTTTCCGAGCTCGAGGACAATAAGAGAACGAGACAGGAAAATACGGGAGGCAAGAATACGTGAGACATCGCATCGCGTTGGATACCCTCGAGTCTCGATATTTTTATATTTATTTTCTTGTAACATCGTGCGCGGTAGGAAATACGTAATTGACCGTAGTAGATCGGCCGTAGAGAAATCAACGAGTGGGGCCCGAGCGAGGTCTCCGAGATAACAGCGATTAAGTCAGAGAAGATGATACTGCGCCAGACATTTTCTCCCAACACCTGCGAATTACAGCGCGTAATTACCGCACTTCCAACCACCGACTATACAGCCTCATCCTGGATAACGTAAGACGCCAGAGCATGAGCGTGCTCGGTCCTAACGACGGACACCTTTGGCCGTATAGAGGGCGTCGGGTCTGTCTGGGGCCCAGGCCCAGGCCCAGGCTCTGGCTCTGGCTCTGGCTCTGATGCGAGTCAAGTCGAGCCGAGCTCAGTCGAGTCTACTTCGAGTTCAGTCGACTCACGGCACGAATCCTCAACTTCGGCAATGATCGGCCCCGAGTTCGTATCTTCCCGAGCGGCACAATCCTCTCCCGGCTCGGGTAGGATCGAAAGGACGAAAGCGCTTGCAAATTACGGCCCTTGGCGCGAGGAGCACTGAACCGTGAGTGCGAACCCTCGCAGCCTGTTCGCAGGCCGAGGGTATAACCCTTTTATTAAATCCACGCAGCGTTGCCGAGGTCGACTTCGACATGGAATCGCGTTCGTTATCGTTGCCCCGTGCGTTATCCGAATTTTCTATGTTTTCATTTACGAGATACAGAACGCAGGAAGACTCGCCAGGTTGGGAGCGAACTTTATGATCTTTTCGTAAAAAATTTGTTCACTTTGAAAATAATTTTTTAATCGTACAAGCTTGCTGGCTTACGTTTTTTTGCTGGAGGACGTCTATGACTCGCTCGTCGTGAGGGATATCTTGGGGCATTCAGGATCTATTTTTTTTTCTATAGATCGATCTTGTCCCCGAGATCAAGGATGCCGTTCTTATCCCAGGAGCCGAAGCTCGCTGAGCTTGTGAAACGGTGCGTTAACGTTTCGCGATGGAACACCTTCCACTTGCCATTTACGCACAATTATCGTCGATAATGATACTGCTTCCCATAATGAACCATTTATATGATTAATAGAGGCCACTAGTACTTCGGACGTATCCCGGGACCGATACGTTTTCTACCTTGAGGTCTGCTATTATCATAATTGCCGCCAATACCGGGTCTACTCGCTCGGCACGTTTACACGAGATTCTCGCGCTTTTCGTGCACTCGTACCCATTACCTTTAATTCAACGAGGTCAGATTGGCTTTACCTCCGTGTGCGAATTTCTCCGTTGGAAAATTACGCCGTGACGTCGTTATCGGGTACGAAGGGCATGGGAAGGATTTCGCGACTCTGTAAAAGTTACGAAATACTTAGGTACCTGGATATAGGTCGTCGGTGAGAACGATCTTCGGATATTTTGAAAATATATTCAAACCGGAAGTCGATTTATGGAGGGTGACTTTTGACCTTTTAAAAGTTAGATTACGGGGCTGGATATCTAAACTAGATTTTAGTTGAACTTTCCGCCTCGATATTGCTAAAGTTTTTATTATTATTCGGCAGTTCGCAAGGACGCTTATTTTTAATCGTCCGAAATTCGGCTTTCGTTTTAATATCTTTATGTGTCAATTTTACGTATCTTCCAGTCCTCTGGTAATTATCTCGATACGCACCTGTCTTCCGGACAGGATTCACGTCGAATCGTTTCATCGCACTTCCGTTCAAACCGTCCACCAAAGGGTTACCACGAGGAACCGGGATGTTTCCTGCGATACCTTAATCAATATACGAACACGTCGTCGAGTGACTCTGCATTTTTGTTTCTTTAGCTCCCAAGACCACGTGACTGCAGTCTCGCGCCACCAACGAAAGGGTCTCGGCCAGCCGGCAGCCAGCAAAAACTTTTACCACAATTAGGGAAAGTTGGGTGTTTCGGTGTGTACCGGTACACCCCTTCTGCCAGCGTTCTTCCCTTTCTACATCGGGTTTCTTCTTTCTGTCCCTTCCGGTTTCCGCCCCCCCGACCACACCGCACTCTTAGGACCCGGACCACGTGTCTGCGCAGTCGTAATGTACACAGATACATTTTTCGTGTTTTTCAAAATGTTCATTTTTCGAAAATTTATTTGGATACAATTAGTCGAGTAAACGGATGAATTTTTTTTTTTTGAAAAATATATACACACCACTTCCCGTCACTTTTCACGGCAGTTGGAACTGCTGGTTATCGGCCAAAAAACCGAACACACCGATGTGGAAGTGACGTATTTTCAACAGCGATTCGCGAATTTACATTACTGGTCGAGTCAGTCGCCGATTCCGGTTGCGGAAAGATTGACGGTCGTTGAACTTTTTCGCGAATCGCAACTCGAGACGAACGTCGAGGAACCTAGCTAGGGATTTATTGATTTATTTCCGCACAGGCCACGTGCGTATCGTAACTAAGAGATTTGAAGGATAAACGAGTAACTGCGTCCACCAGTGTTTCCGCTTCCGATCCAGTCAGGCCTATTCGTATAGATAAACCGGAAGCTGAGTTTCTGTAGTGTCAAAATGTCGGTTTATTCACGTCAGATCCAGGACCTTAAACACACACATGTACATATACACATATGAGTCGACTCGTCCTCGTGGCCCTTCGTTAATCGTTATTGTCCTAAAGTTATTATTATAATGGCGCCCCTGTCGTCTGTTGGAAAGGGCATTAAGGGCTTAAGGGTTACCGTATCCCTTGTTTCCGGAGATAAAGCCGAATTCACATTTTACCTATGAAAATCGTACCGAATTCTTGCCTTACGGACGTTACCAAAGCATCTTCTCTCTCCCTTCCTCCCCTCCCGCTGCTACGAACCATTAGAAATTCCATGGCAGATTCAGACAATTCCACAAGCAGCCATCTTCGTTTCACATACGTCTCGAACAGCTGACGGTTACTAGATTGAAATCCAGGAAAGATCGAGAAAACGAAAATTTATGGGAATCATGTAAACCAGAACTCGACGCAATAACTAAGACAAAATTTATAATAATATCGAATCGCATCCGTGCGAGATCTTCGTGCAACTGCAATTTCAAAAAATCTTATCTTTCTCACTTCGTGGATCGTTATCGAGCGTTAAGAAAAAAATTACTTACGGGTAGCCATTAAACGAAAGAAATCCATCAAACGATTTTTTCGAAAGTTTCGCGCCGATCTGCCTTACAATGGGTCCAGCGCCGTTGCTGGGACAAGAAAGTCGGATGAGCTCAGGCAAAAAGCATTATTGCCCTCCGGCTCCATTTACCAACGCGGCGCTAATCGTGCGAACGATTTCCTTACGGAGAGCTTGCTTTCGGTGCTAAAGATAGCAAACGGTGCTCGGACGTCACTGTGTTCATCCGTGACCCAGAGACCGAACGGCAGGGAGACGGCGAACGAACGTCGCATACTTTGGAAACGGTACGTACACCGAGAACGGACGGTATACAGGTCACGAAGAAAGAAGCGAGACTGCATGGAATTGCTGAAGCTTGTGGAATATCGGGAGTTGGTCTGACAAAAGAAATTCGAAAGAAAGGTGCAGGGATGACATAGTTGGGACTTTAGATAAGGCGATAAGACGAAACATTTTTTTTTTCTACTACGTGGAATCGTCCGAACAATCATTGGCTTCGGGTGCCGATTCTCTCGATTGGTATGGCAGTGACGTCAGCGATCATTCCGAAATATCTGTATTCCGAAGTTGTCTGTAATCAAGGGTGGGGGTATCGGCCCTGTGGGCCGGGGGGGGGGGGATCGTTAGAATCGTCGGAATTGCTGGCAGATATCTCGACGTAGTGTCGTAAGGCAGATACCAGATAGGTATAGGAGATTACGCCGTGGAAACGAGCTGCAGCGAGACGCGAAAAAATGTCGGCTCCGTCGTGGCTCTGGAGCAGCATTGTGCGAAGTTGGCGCCATGAATCATGAACGTGTCACGGGCATTCCTCGAGTCCCTTGCAATTTTTTTTTTTTCTACTCGATTCACCCCGAACTCCCTTCCTCCATTTCCGGCACCTCCTGGCATCGCGGATACGGATGTACGTGGATGTGTTCTTCGGCGATTTTTAATTTTCGCAATGTTTATGGACGTTGCTTAAAGTTTGACCGTGATTAGGGTCATCGAGGTCACCGTGGGTTTCACGGGGGATGATTAGCAATTAGGGTATTATATATTCGAGCACGTGTGATTTATCGAAATTTTTAACGGGTCATATATATCTATATATCCTAGGGCGCACCCTTTAGGACCACCCCCTCCCCCCCCAACCCCTCGGTTTACCAGACCTTCTTCGTACAGCTGACCCTCGTTGCAATCTCTTTCCACCGTTTCATCCCTTACTCGGTATATCCACCCTCTCACCCCTTTTCCAAAATTCCATCCAACGCACCCTTCCGCACGTACCCCTAATAATCTTTCCATAGATTCCCACACGGTATCAACCCCCTGACCACCCTCCTTCGTCTTACCCTCCCTCATCCCTTCGATCCCGACCCTACGTCTTTTTCTCATTTTCTACATGGCATCCTCTTCGTACTTTCATCTCTTCATCCCTTCTCGACCTACGAGGACTTTCCTACCTATGGAAAATGGCTATACCCATTTACGTTAAATCCACAATGGTCTTGAAATTTTCGAAAATAGGTGTCGGCGGGCAACGTGACGACCCTTGTATAGGTTCGTATTCTATGACCTTTCTTATGTAACCCGCTATAGGTATACAAGTAGTACTGACGGGGTGAGATCGAAAAATCGCAAATAACAGATGCAAATGGTCTCGTGGACCGAAGAAACGCGTCAGCGTGTTTCGCTATCCGATTTTTTTCTTCTCTCTTACTTCCTCGATTCTCCTTCTCGTCAGCAGCATCTACGTCGTGGACCGTCTGCCAACTTTGAGATTCACTCGGCCCTACAGACTTCGAGGGTGACACGCACGACCGGACCGATTATATCGATAATAGCTCCCTCGAGCATCGATTTCCGATTTCACTGACTCTGCCTGCGATAAGGCATTCTCCGCTTGTTATACGCATCGATTTTGCAGGTAGTTGCAATTTTTTTTTGCTATCGTTCATCTACTGCGGAATCTCAAGAAGGGGTAGTTTCGTACGTCAAAGGGTGAAGATACCTCGCGGATGATCTTTCGTGAGGAATTTGAGCGCGTTGTAAAAAAAATGATTAGGGAATACAGTGATGTATTGTTATCAGTATGACTTAACACATTTTTTATATTTCTATTAATCAATCGATATTAATTTATTAATCTACGCGGCTTTTGACGAAATACGAAATGACGGGCGAATTAAATTTTTATTAATTGATATTGCAATTTCTGCTCTTGTCAATCGGACAATAGAGAGAGGCGGTGGGCTAGAAAGGCATTGAAATGGCGATGCTCGACTGTGTCCCGAATGAGGGAAACGAACGGGACTCGGAGACACAAAGTGAACCCTTATACAAATTGTACAATTTTCTATAATCCCATCCCCTCAGCCAGAACTCTCGCGAGCTCTCTAATTTTACCGCAAGACGTCATTAGCTTCGTTCACCTGGGTATAATGAAGTAACAGCAAGAATGACAATACGACGCAGTCGTACCTTTTTTTTTTGTCGAGTTAACTCGGGCTCGCGAAACCGTAAATGCCTTCGTCACCCCGTGTACCGGGAATCAAAGCCGAAATAATTGAAAACCATAAATCGTACTAAATTTTGCACAAATGTAAGTTCCAGGAATATCTCAGACTGCTGGTACAGTCCGGTCAAATATTTACTTGCTGCGAGACTAATTTAAATAAAATATACGTATAGCTACTGTCACGCGTTATCGTAGGCAGGTACCGACGGATTATGGTGCTTGCGAATTAATCACTACCACCCACCTCCACCCCTCTTACAATTCGCGTAATAATTAATTAATTAATTTTTTCCGATTCTTCAAGATCGGTCTACGCATACGCTTCCTCCGCAATGATTTTTCTAATTTTCAAGGTCGTACCTTCCTGCTCTACCTGGCTCTCCAGTTCACTGCTATCAACTTACTATAGACCCATCAACTTGCCATAGCCACACTGTACCTCTACCGTCTTCTCGAGTTCTCCAGCATAACAATCCACGTGTAAATAGTGCCGTTGGCCAGTTTCGTGGAACAAAACTCAGCTCGGCTGTGAACGCAGCAATCGAGTGTAACGAGACGCCTCCACGTCGAGATTGAATTCAGCAGGGGCAGGGACCGTGTAGCTATAGGTTCGGCAGTGTTAAGCCGATTGGAAAATTCTGGAGAAATGACGGGGGTGGTAGCGGAAAAATTATTTATTTTTATTTTCCATTCGTATCCGTTTTTCAATTATTCAACATCTTTCTTCGACATCAGTTCTTTGGACATCCACCCATGAGTGACGTCATCGCTGCGTAAGACTATTTGGATATGCGTTAGATCAGATTGACGTTAGCGGCTGATTTTACTATAGAAGAGGAAAGTAGGACTCACGTATGACTCTACGCCAATGTTGCTGGAGACGTGGTGGCTACACAAATGATTCGTACAGGTTAAGATTGGGGGATGAAAAAAAAGTGCGTGAAAAATGAAATTCCCAATGTGTAAACTTGACGATTTTGTCAATAATCCGAAAATTTGGTTCTCCGCTCTTCGGCTGACCAGCTCAGCTGGGTCTGGCTGCAAGAAACACGCCGAGGCGTCTTCCCGAAGGCGAAGCGTATGACGTTCCGCTTCGGTCAGCAATGTCTCCTTTCTAGCGCAGTCACCGTCGCCGTCCCTGCCCTCCTTGTAATTTATGTTTGTTTTACGAGCAAGAAAATAAGGAAGCATCTTATTAAAGATAGTCAAGCGTTCCGTACCCGCAGTCTAGTCGTATGTTCTACCAACTGTAGCGGCACCGCCGTGAAGTTAGCCATTCACGTGCTTTAACCCGGTACCGTCACTGTAGTTTACGGCCGTCGTGAATATAGCACACCCTGTACATTCACTGCGTACAGTGCCTTTCCCCCCAGGTACGTCTGGGTATACTTTAGACGGATTTTGTGTCGGGGCTAAATGGTAGGAATTTTTTAAAAATTTTCGATTCTCGCACCTATGCGCAGCATCGAATATCTCACATGGATATTCGTCCCAGATTATCGACAATGCGTATGGTACGTGTCGCGTGCTGGGACGCGATTGCTTTCCCAATGGAAATTCTCCTCGGTGAATTCTTTTCGGTTGGATACGCTGCTCAGGTCAGCTGGGTTAGGTTCCTTTGGGTTTTGGACTTTGGTCGGAGGCAAGGTGCTGCTTGGCTTTATTCTCTGTCGATAGGCGTCTTCTCTCTTGCACCCAGTTGGAATTGGGTTCCGTTCTAGGAAGTCCAGGCAGGCTGGGGAGACGCCCTTGGCTTTATACCTAAAAATCTACCTGGATATTCTCGTTGTAACGTCAGAATTCAAAATCCCACGGGAAATCCCATATAGCTTTGTTCGACCGGACGACGTGGGATAAGCGGATTTTCACCGAGATTTCGGTCCATACATTTATCCATATACCTAATGGCTGTTGGCTGTTAGTTAATAACGTGAAAAACAGGTTTTATATTTCTTTCGAATTCACATAACGTTGCCCGGGGAAAACGAATGCTCCCCAGGATATTATCCTTCTATGGCGCTCACGCTGCTTGCGACACTAATCCTCTCTGGTAATTGTATTTTTAATCCCGACATCTTTTTCGAGCGTAAACTTTTACGATGCATTTACTCGCCGCGGCCGTATATGCAATTTCGATAGCTTAACGGGGCCGTCTGGTCCGGCGACGTTGCACTTTGCAGACTCGCGGTCCAGCGAGTCTGCATCCTGTGGCACTTGGAGATATCTGGATGTTCGTATAGAGAAATGGTCGGGGGGAGAAGTGAAATATTTTTGGATTTCATTGATTGTAAGTATTACGAAATTGAAGGTCGATTTGAAGCTTCGTTAATTTTTTGAAAAACTTAATGGATTATAGGTCAGAAATATTGAGATAACGCTGCCTGGAGGTCTGTTTGTATGTTTCCATTTTTTTTCATTGCATTTCCTTCGTCTAATGCATACTCGTTGCGATTAATAATCCGGTTGATAAGGGAGTGTCTAACGAGACGAAAATTCTGATTGCAAAGTCGTTGCGCACCTTGTGCATAGTTGCATACAAAATTAGTCTCCATTGTGCTGCTGGTCTTCGTCAAAGGGACGTTTCGAGGAAACAAAGCAAAGTGCATTCGACACTGCTTCTCTCGTTGCTGCCATTCCCAGTTATGCAATTACGAACGGAGCCTATACGAATTTTGGAATTTTTTCAAAAATGTTACAATTTTTTCCCCTCCTGTCCGACTCGTGAGTTGCGTCTCTCGCGTCTACGCGGTCAGTGACGATTGTGCCCAATCTCCAAAAATCCCCAAAGAAGCACTTTCACGGCGGATTAATCTTTCCCGAGCAATTCCAAAATCTCCTGGTTCGTGAGTACAATTTTTCAAAAATCCTAAAAAATTTTCATCACCCGTTATCTGCATCGCTTGTCGACTGCGTGCGCGAAGAACAGAAGACCCAGCAAGATCCACGATGGTGCGTTTCCATTGGCCCGAAAAGTCGTGCAATTCCAATCGGCGTTCCTTCTTCTTTCTTCAGGCGTTCTCCGATCCGTCGGAATATCCTTTGCCGACGTGTTTATTTGCCGACGCAGAAGCGTCAAAGCCTTAAGGACTCCGAAACCAGGAGATAGAATGCCGGCCGATACCGACGATACAGCGGGGTCCGAATTTCGTTCCTTCGTCGAGGATGCCAGCAGAATTTAACACGCATGCCCGTTCGCCAGTGAAAACGTCATTGAGCAACTTGCTGAAAGCGATTCGGCCATAAAGCTCGAGCCTCGGCCGCCCTAGCCAAAGACTCAGCTTCGATAAGAGTCTAATGGCTCGCGTTTTTACGCTACGGAATGGCATCCTCGGCCATTTATGACGCGCCACGACGTCCTACCGGTCGCCTCGCGACACGCATCGCCGCCTCTCGCCGGTGCATTCTGCACTGTGTCGGCCGAGCGAATATCGGGGGGCCCGTGAAAAAGGGGCCTGACGCGGTACGGGGCCCCCATTCGAAGACGCGTAAAACACATTGGCGTAGCCACTGCCTCCTGCCAATTTTAACCGAGTTATTCTGGCTCCCCCGTATCCTTGGTGGATGCTGGGAGTGATTCTAGCTCTTGACTCTGACTGTACATACAATATCTATGAGCACGCAGGGGTAAAGCTGCGCGAACGAAAAGTATCCAAATATAGTCCATACAGTGTATACACATATATATAACGCAATGACGTTGCGGTTTCCTCAGGAATTCCGGTGTGCACGTCACTCGATTAGACCGCGGCCAAAATTGCTACCCGTATTTGTTGCCGGTCGGCTCTACTTATTGCAGAATGCATTGGACGCCTCATTTTCACGAGTCAACACGGCGGTTCCAGAGGTTCCGTGTGGTTGATGTATACATTAATCATAAGTGACGTTAACGCGGTTCGAACGACTGTCTACGATCACGCCGGATCGTTTAATTCACACAAGACTCTTTCCCTGCACGTGCATCGGTGCGA
Organism: Trachelus tabidus; assembly: GCA_030142655.1. Lineage (NCBI taxonomy): Eukaryota > Metazoa > Arthropoda > Insecta > Hymenoptera > Cephidae > Trachelus > Trachelus tabidus. The sequence goes on from JARQTI010000066.1 coordinate 309,914, forward strand.
TCTGTCGTTTTCATCATCATTCTTTTTTTCATATTCACCCCCGTTTTTTTTATTTATTCAGCTTTTTGGTACAGTCGCTCCCAAATACGATGCTCGCCCAATCAAGAAGATCCTTCAGAAAATTCATCGTCTTTTGAATAGGAGCTGCGCGCAAAAAATACCGGGGGGGGGGGGGGGCTATACTAATCCGTACCGAAACCGCATCTACGATCGACTCCCGAAAAGGTGTAATGCTAAAATGAGAATACGATAGGTCCCCTACCCCGCCCTCAACCCCACTTCGGTTTAATTCGAATGGTTGAGCGTGTGTGATACGTATATACAGATATATGTGTATTCCGATCTGATTGCATGCCGCAACGATATTAATCATCGTAGGCTGACGTGCCCTCGGCCCCTCCTCAACCGTCCCCCCTCCCCTCCATCATTTCGCGTTATTTCCCTCTTTTGACCCTCGCTGAATAACCTCCGCCTACTACTAGCGATACTCGTATACTCGCCCGACTAGTATACCACGGTACGATTCGAATTCACTGTAGGTACCAGGATTTCTCGTATCTAGCTCAGACACCAACCCTCTCTTCACTAGCTGCATAGGGGTTGTTGTCTCTGCTAATAATAATGGCTTCATAAAAGCCAGCTGTAAAGTCACTCTTGAAACGATAGGGAGCAGGAGATTTTTTTTCATGTAAAATATTTTGAAAAATAATTTTTTTAATTTCACCATACCTTTGTTGCCAGATAATGCGAGCTTATCGCACCGGGGTTGGAGGGGGGGGGGGTGGCGCAGAGCGATATTAAAGCTTTTTGTTAGAGCTTTAATCGATCGTACCAGACCGTTTTTCGTACACCCTCATCCACCTCTCTCTCTCTCTCTCTCTCTATATCCTCAAAATCCTCTCATTCTCTGCTTCTTTATTATGGCCCTTTTTTCTCTCTCTCTTTCTCTCTTCTCTATACATAGACCCCATAGGCTCACGGTACCAGTCTCTCCCATCACTCCGATTTCTTATCCTCCCTCGTTCTCATTAATTTCTTAGCCTACGCTCTCGGCCCTTCCCTTTTCGTTCTTACTTTATCTCAAGTTTAGTTTCTTAATTAGATCGCCTCCTTTCTTTCCAGCCCCCCCCCCCCTCTTCCCCTACAGCCCTTAAGGTAGCTTAGACGGAATTTCACTCGCGATTTCGTTGATCGCTATCGAGAAAGAAGGAGGGGAAAGAAGGAGGGGAGTGGGGGGGGGGTGAGAGATCCTTCATGGCGGATATACACGAAGGAAAACAATGGTTGTGGGGGGGGTGTCTTCGTATCTCATAGCCGCGTCATCCCGCCTTTATAATAGCTCATTCCTCGGGTCGCATCTTCAACGAAGAGTCGCTATTGGCATTCCGCAAAGAGAAATGGCTGGGAGGTACTTGAAAGTAAAAAATAAAATTTTTTGTTTCGTAATTAAAAAATTTTTTTTCCTTCTTCCTATCTCCGTTTCCGTCACTCTCTCGCACGGTACACACACGCTCACACATTTTTCCTTTCACTTTGTATACGCGACTGGACCGTTTCATCTCTCAGCTTCCTCTGTCTATTTTTACTCTTTTCCCCTTTTTATTCATCTTTTCAGCTGGCTCTCTCGCGAATGTTATTTTAACCTGTGTACGCCAGAGGGTTTTCCGGTGTTCCGCACATTAAAAAAAAAACCAATAAGGATCCTACCACTCGTGGACCGTTGCGCGAAGCGCAACAGTCTGGTACCCCCTATGCAATAATCGATGACCCAATTTCTTTTTATCATTGAATTTCCATCGCGGCGTTAATTGAGTTTGCCCAGAATGCTCGCAGGAGCGTCCCGGAGGGAATTTACGTTTCTCTATCATTTTTATTATACCGATAAGAATCGCCATTGTCACGCGTCAAAGAGATTTTTTGTTATTTTCTATATCCGCCAAAGGCGTGGTACGTACCTAACAAATTCTGTACGAATTTCCGTGAAGAACGAGTGTCAGCGAGGCGTCGCGACGCTTCGTACGGTCGAAAGGGCGTCCTTGCCTCCCCTCATACTCTCGGCCCACCCCCCTTGAATGACCAACCGGAAGAAGTGGTCATTACCGCCTCGCGAGCCGCATGTGGCTGAATAGGCAGGGCGTCGTTTTTATGGGTTTCCTGGGAACAGAGCGACGGAGGGTGGCGACCCTTGTGTACGGGGTTGGTACTCGTGGGCGCAGTGCCGTAGCGGCCACTGGGAACAAAGGGTGCTAGTGTCTCTCGGTGAAGAGGGATGTTTTGTGGTAGGAATTAAAGAAACATAATCTTTCGGAGCGTCGTGGCGAAGGGGGACGAAAGTTTACGGTTACTCTGGAATATTGAGAAACAAGGGATGCTGGATGACGAGTTTCCTGGCTGTTGGGTGAAGTGCTGACAAAAAGCGGAAGTTGTTGAAGGAGGATGAGTCGGAGGGAGAATGAATGAGGAAACCGACCAGTGGTACGGCGGGGAAAGGGAATTGTAAGAAGAGGGCCAGGAGAGGAAATTGCGTGGCTCTTTATGCCGAAGGTGGCTTAATCAAGGAATTGCTCCTGTACGATGAGCTTGCTCCTCCTAGCTGGATACTAGAATATTAGTCAACCTCCAGAGACGGGGAATTAGGAAGTAACTTTCTGCTGTAGTCACGACTACCTCGGGAGGCTGCGGCGACGCCGGAATCATCTTTGAAATTCATTCTCTCTATAGGGCCCAAAGACGTGGTAACTTTTTCACTTGGTACACGTGTTTCGCGATTTTACGTATTATCTTTTACCTCTTAGCAGAGCAATTCAATATACTTTCTGTACTTATTCGCACCATAAGTTATTCACGTGTTCTTTTTGCTACGCGACTACCGTGAAAAGTTGACTGTAATTTTTCTTAGAACAATATCTCCAAATGGGACAGGTACTGTAGGTTCTTTTGAGATATGGGGTATAATGCTGACATTTTTCTAGAATGGTAATAGCCCGCAAATGACGAACCTTATAGGGGTGTAGTATGTTAGAGGATATATATGTACGTATATTATACATATATAAAGGAACTTATACCGCGAACGAACACAGAAGACAAATCGGCAAAGCCCGAGGAATCGTGTTTCAGCAATTCCGATTCCCATGTCGTGGAGAAAACGTCTATCAAGCCTTTAAGGAGAATGAGTCTAATTTGTCGCGAAGGCCACCCAGTCGTACAGCAGCAGCAGCGAACAGTCAGCAATACGGACAGAGGAAAGTTCTCGGGGAATCGTTGGCCGAGCATAAAACCCGAGTCCCGTCACGTAGCTCTCTCCCGTTTTAACGACAAAAATTCCCACGTCTAAGAAATCTCCTTATTCCGTTCTCCACGAGTCCCATTAGCCGTATCTTAAATCGCTCGAAACTGACCACTCTGAGTGAGCAGCTACGTCACTGCCCCGACCACCGGCAATACACGGGGATTTTAGTCGCTGCTACGGCAAATCGACTATAGTTGACGATGTGTATATATATCGCTATATACACGGTAGCCACTCGCTTGACGACTATCGCTCGATGAGTATCGTCCACATAATTGGCAATATCTTCTCGAGCGTCTCGGTATCATTGTGCGAGTGGCTGTAACGATTTTTTGGACCGTCTCTTTCGAACCTCTCAAATCTTAAATATCTTTTTCCATGGACTTCTATCGACTCTCCTGATTTTTCTTTTACGTCATACGCTAACCTCGATCCCACCAACGTCGCTGCAGCCTAGTCTCACGACAGTCATACGTTCTTGGACTCCAGATGAAATGATTAAGGGTGATTCACAGTCCACTCGAGACAGATGGCCGGTGCTTTGCTAATGAGCCGTAATTAATGGTTTCTACGCGCACGCAACGCACGTTCTCACTTGTTCTAGTCCCTGGCAAACGGGAGTCCGGACTTCTCGTTCGCTACTTGGAAAGATGAAAGGTCTGCCGGCTGACAAGCCGCTCGCGTGTCCTTGCAAATTTCTCCTGCGGTACACAATAACCTAGCTTGTTCCTCTTTCCCGATATAACGCGAGACGCGCTTTTATTCTTGAAACGTAACAGCCTAATTTTTTTTACTTCGACTGTACCGGCAGATCTCATTTCCGCTGAGAAAACGCGAGATTCGCATGCCTGGCTCTCGTTGGCAATTTTTTATTTCTCTGGGCTCTACTGGGGTGCTTTGAGTAAATATTTTTTTTGGGGGATTTTATGTGCGGATTGAAAAAAAATTGATGGATCTATAGATCATCAGGGTTATCTTATTTGTTTCGGTGGTCATTTGAGGGGGAAGACTCGAATCAATTCTGATAATGAATTTAATATCGACGTCGACGACGTTATTACGTCAGAGCGTCGTTATCAAATGATTCGTAGCGATGACAAAGGAACACCGACCAGGCTCGAACTGTATGACGTCATTCGTTCTTTTTTTCTCTGGCATCCACACCGCTCGGGACACTCGCAGATGCCACTCGGCACTTAGTTTTCAAGTGTAACGCAGCACGAGTGCCGGCTGCTGTAAGCTGCGTGGATAAATTTAAAGAGATCTCATCCGTCCATTGATTCTTCCGTTGGTCCAGTGGGACGGTTTGGGTCTTGGGAACCTCTGTGAAGTTAGCCCATCATTATGCTCATTTCAAAAAAATACTTGGAGTTCTGATTGCCCGCAGAAGAGTT